>JAGWCC010000466.1:0-600000 GCA_022651775.1 Drusus annulatus
AAACCATACGTATTTGTGCCAATAGTATATAGACGATAGGTGGTACAAGCTTCAAAACGCTGACGTTAAATTGTAAAAAAAAAGCCATATTAAGTTGGAAAAATAAAAACCAAAAAAAACCAAAAAATATGTAATAGTGGAACTGTATTTTTATTAAAAAAATGCAATATTCAGACAACTTTTATTGTGCGAAATACGTTACTTGGTTGGCAATACAAGGGGTGAATAATAAAACCGCGAACCGTTAGGTTAATTTAGATATTCCCAAAGTTTTATCCCAAAATGTAACCGTTTTTAATACCCCTTGCGGTTAAAATGTTACTTGTAAAATCAGAGGGGCTAGCCGAGCTCGAATGGCCGGAACGCTCCCGTGTCGGAAAATTTGCTACCAGGAGATCAGACAAAAACAAGGGTTCGTTCACGTCTCAGGTGTAATTCAATTTGAAGTTTTGCACCGGAGATTTCTTCAGCCGTGTTTATTTTCCGAATCTCTCACGTCGTTAGTGAAACGAGGTTAAGTACGGTGAAAAGGGATACCAGAAAGTCAAGTTAATGTTGATGGGTGGTAATAAATGATTGAAATCACCGCTGGCGAAGCAAGTAAAAATATAACACAGATAAAGCAAGGACATATTTTAAGAAAATTAAGTTCTTAGAAAATACGTTCCTTCTTTATTAAAACCTCCACGTGAAATTGTTTAAGGTTCAGGCACACAATTTCAGACGCAATTAAATTGTAGCACTTTGGTAAACCAAACATTCAAGCGTAACAATAAAACAAACTTAACAGCTTAGCATCTCAGGCACGTAAGAAACTAGTACTTGAAAGTTCCTGCGCTTTGGGCTTAACTGAGATGCAAAGTTCCGTTCTGCTCGTATCTTCCCGAATCACGCATTCATTTTGTAATTGCAGAAAAGACTTAATGCTTCGAACGCATAAAGAATACCCGCGAGAAATTGAATAGGGTTAAAACACCCAAAGAAGAAGGCTGGCGTCTCTCTAAAACTCAGAAATGCTAAACGAGTAATTTAGTGGAGGGAATTCGGGTAGTAAATCCAGCAAGTTATACCATTAGGGTACAAAAGCCCATACCTCTGAAACTCCGAGACGGTACTTTCTTGGGGTAAACTGGATGAAGATTCTGTGGGGTAAGAACTCCCTGACTTATTGTACAATTTATTCCGCTTTAATTGCGTGATAAGTTCCCGGGTTTATTTCAATTTGTTACGTGATATGACGCGCTTAGCTAAAAAGGACTTGGAAAACAGTCGTTATTTTAAGCTTTTTAAGTGCTCAGTAAACGTTGTTTGATAGATGGCCACAATTACTACAGAGGTAAGCGAGATTAAGTAGGAAGAGGCGGTTTGTGAATAAGAATTTTTACTTAAACAATGAATGAATTGCACAAACATGTGATTTTTAAAGAAAATTTTAATGCGAGTTATTCCACTGAGAAAATCTTTTCAGAGAATTTTATTAGCGTGACTCAAAGACATTTTGTATCATTTGACATGCTGCATTCGCCATCCAGTCGACGTGCAAAACGCCATCACAATAGTTGGCACTCAGAGTCAAGGCCACCATAAGATGTGAAGAGGTGTCATTTCAAGATACTCTCCTGTGATTATCAGCTGCTTCGGGAAAGGTTGGCTCTCACCTGAGCCGAGGCTTAAACTCCCTTTGTCTGCGCTCCCGGGAGGTGTCGCCTCACAGACACAGACGCTTTATGGCTCGGCTTATTGTCTGTGTCACCGTAAACTTCGTTAAGTGCTCGCTTACCTGGGAACTAAATCAACGTCTTACTTAAGATGTTCTCTTGGTACGCCTCGAAACAAAAGTCTGTCGTAGTACGGGTACCGATACTATCGCGCAAGTTATTAGGGGCGAGGGAATCTGATCGTGGAACGGAAAAAGCTTTTGTGGAACTGTTCATTGATTCTCGTCAAATTTGCAATGCTTTAAAAAATATGCGGAGTCTAATCAAAACTTTACAAAAGCGATTCTTTTAATCACATATACTTACCAATGTAATCAAGAATCCGAGAGAAAATATTACCCCATGCGAATGAAAAAAAACAAAAGGTAATTTAATCTCGGTTCATTTCTTCTGCGCTTTTTGATGAATAGCTTAATTTAGTATCTTGTTCGTCAAAATGTATCCCGGCCAATTGACTTTAATGAAAAGAAATTAATCTCAGCTGCTTCGACTTCGCTTTTCATTAAATACTGAATGAGTAACAAAACAATGGTTTTATCTGAAAAACAACCTGTTTTCTATATTCTTTTCAAATTTGGTAGGTTGTTTTAATTAGCCCAATACTTTTCCTATAGAAGCAAACAAACTTTGACGTTGGAGTTCCAAAGCACAACCCATTTTTGGGATCAATAAACTATACGACCAATTTATCTTGAGGGGGTACTTTTAAATAAGTTGTTCTCTTTAACGCTTTATTATAATTTCTTGATTTAATTCACTATCAAAGATACATATGTAGATAATATGATTCAAAACAGATTAACTGAAATTCCTTCAAATACGTGAAAAACGAGAAAATTTTTTAAAACTTTTTAGTCGGGATCCCATTTAGAATTAAAATTAAAATTTAAATTATCGAAGGAAGCAAACACTTTGTAGCTGGACATTATAATTTAAATAAAAAATAATTTTGTTTTAACCCACTTTATTTATACACATAACAATTCGACCGGTTTCGGTTAGACTTAACCTTCATCAGGAACGTATAAGTATATACTTATACGTTCCTGATGAAGGTTAAGTCTAACCGAAACCGGTCGAATTGTTATGTGTATAAATAAAGTGGCTTAAAACAAAATTATTTTTTATTTAAATTAAAATTTAAAATTTAATTCAATTTAAAATGAATCGAAAGACACCAATAAAATAATAAGATACCTTACTCCATCGGACAAAGCTCTCTGGTAAAATTATTTCAAAACATTTTTCTCTTGGGGAAAAAATAGCAAAAAATCAACAAGTTGTCCATATTTTTGTCAGCCCACATTATTTATTCATCCCCGTATTTTATCGACATCGTTCTTTGCGTTCGTCATGGCTGGCGGTAAATATTCAATTTTGGAATTCATACAAAAAAGCTCGCAGCGGTCAGTGCAGTTTGAATAATATTTATGTATTTGTATCGTTGCTGGAAAATACAGCCGGTAAAGTATTACTCACCTCTAATGGAATTCAAAATGAAACCTTTTATGGTTTGTGTGGTTATTCTACTATTAGACTTTATAGTATGGACGACGTTTTCTTAATAATGTAAAAAAGTCAAAGAGTTTTTTTATGAGGAGATGCGAATAATTATTTATTGTTTCACGTTATATCTCTTTTCCAAAGTGTCGGGGACGTCTCGCTTTGACAAGGTGTTCCTATGTTTGCTTAAGGCACAATTCAAAGTGCCGTTTCTATGTAGCAAAACTACGTCTAAATGGAATATACTCTCATATTCGCCCTAGTGAAAGACTACCATTCAAAATCGAAACGTAGTTTGAAATAGCTATGTTTAGAGATTAAAATTTTCAAGCACTTATAAACCTTTCTTTTTCCCATCACTTTGAATATCACAAATTCTTGTCTTCCTAAAAAGGTATGCCATAGTTCCACTGCTACATGGCAGCTTGCAGCATGTCTTTTTCCCACAATATTACACAGTATTGATACGAACTATAGATTAATTAATAACGTTAGTTATTTTTACCTAAAAAATCATTCGCCTCCGTGATGGTGCGAAATAATTCTAGGGGAAGAAAACTTTTCCGATGTAACAACATTTCCGAAATTCAGTAAATTAAAGTTTTTTTTCGGTACTTTAT
This sequence comes from Drusus annulatus, assembly GCA_022651775.1. Lineage (NCBI taxonomy): Eukaryota > Metazoa > Arthropoda > Insecta > Trichoptera > Limnephilidae > Drusus > Drusus annulatus. The sequence goes on from JAGWCC010000466.1 coordinate 3,842, forward strand.
GAGAAACACTTTCGTTAACACGCTCCGGTCCGTGTGTGGCAGCGGCTGTTTATTCCATCGGCGCACACGTAAAATTGAATTGCACCATTGAGGGCTTGAAAGGGTTATTGTATGGCTCCCGGCGGAGGGTAGTTGAATTAATAAATAAATATGGCCGCCACTTGCGCAATGAGCTCTTACGTGGTCACTTTATTATAGATTTTCCTGAAATATGTATGGGCTCGTAGAGAGATCAACTCTTTTAACCGACGGTATTTTGTGTTTGCCGCACGGATCATACATTTTTTACAAAGCTAGAATAATAAAGATAAATAAATTGAAGAAAATGTACGCATTTAGAAAATTTAAATATTTTTATAAAACAGTTTGATCAATGTAAAAGAAGTCGAGAATTATAAAAGTATTTTACTAAGGCCCCGAAAAAACGTTAAATAAAGAAAATAGATTTTCTTATTTAAAAAACGGTGTGTACCACAGTCCAGATATTTTGCGAATACGTGCGAGTAAGATATTAAAGCGTAACCTTAGTAAGTAAAAGTAAATCTGGGCTCATGCTACATTTTTTCAATAATCAAAAAAAAAATACTGTTTAAATCCGCAGAGGATTTTTTTTCTTTTTGGAAATACGATTTGAAGAAAATTCGAAATCAGTTATGCTGAACCGATTGAAAAGAATATTTATGCCTGTTTACGGAATACTAAGGCTGAATAAAATTTAAATTAGTCAAAACACTTCACGTCTAAAATGGTAGACAAAAATCAAAATGAAAATATTTCGTGAATTTTTCGCTTGTAAAAACCTTTAAGTTAAGGGAAAATATTACACTGAAAGGCAATTTAAGGCAACAACTTTGCATAATTTCCAAGAAAAACGCTACTTAAGGGAAAAGTAAATATCCTACAAAGTTCAACGGTCCAAGCTGAAAAATTGCAAAGATGTTTTCTTGGAAAATATTCTCTGATGAAGTTTACATGAGAAGTGTATCGTTCAATACAAACCACGTTCAGTACCACTAAGAAAATCACCTAACCGATATAATCAGATATAATTAACAGCGCCCTTAAGGCGATTTTTTTTTTACAAAACGGTGCCATTAAAATTATCCAAATATTATTATTAAAATATAATTCCAAAAATGTAATTTATGGACGCATAAAATTATTAAATTACGTGAGTTTAGATACCACTACTTTTTTTTATACATTATTTTAATAAACATAAAATGATTAATATACTTATTTTATATTATGTGAATACCGCACACGAGTCCCAACTGTCCGGAACCTATGACATTCCCAGTCGGGGAGTGTTGTGAGGGAAGGTAGTAGGGAGGGGAAGAAGATGGAAAAGAGGAAGATTGAGAAGTACGTGGCTAATCAGATCGGGTCACCAAACACGGCTAAAGTCATTTCAAGTAACGTTTCGATTCTGAATGGTGGATTTACACCACGGCGATACTAAAGTATCTACCATTCTGGAACGTGCCGCAAATGTACAATGTGTTACTGTACATGAATTAAATGTGAAATAAGACATTTAAATAAAAACAATTATATTTGCGCACGCCAGTGTATGAACCCGGGACCTCTGGATCCGTAGTTGAGAGTATTACAGGTAGCTGAAGTGATAAAAGTGAGATTTAAAAAAAGTTTTAGACAAAATAAATCAATAATTCACACTAACGATAGACACAAATCCGACATCTCTATCCGCCGACTCCATGACGTTATTTGTAAGTTCCACTTAAAAAATGAAACAAATGTGATTGGTAAAAAGAAAACCGAAAAGTTTTTTTTCTAAGAATTAAACAAATTATTGCTTCGCGTCCGTTCGCTGTCAAACTTCGCTGTAGCTTTAATCATCAAATTCATTTGTATTCTAAATATTTAATGTGATTTGTTCGTGTTTGTTGAACCAAATAAGCGTGAAATTCGGGTTGACAGGCGGTACACAGAATACAATGTTATTCTACGGGACCGCAAACTATTCTCGCCGTCATATGACATCGCGTTAGCAATCAGGCATTTGCAGCGCTTTCACCCTAATGTCACATCACATGCAATCCTGGGGCGGCAGAGCAGGGGTAGACGTGTATCTAAAAACGTACATGTTTATCTATCTACGTTTATTTACGTGCATATTCATGTCGTATGGAAATTCCTCGTGGTTTACGATCGAAGGAAACTGTTGCTTTTTCTCATGTTTACGGATAACGTTATTGTGGACGTTATTTTACATCTGCACTGAGCTCAACGTAATTTTATTTGAAATTTGATATCGTTTCCATCATGAGCTATGGAGCCGTGAAATAAAATTTAAAGTAACGAATACATATTGCGACATATATGTATTTTTTCTTCTTCTAAAAGTACTGTTGAAATATGGATATAGGTGGGTAGTTACTACTGGTTTTTTTTTAAGTTCTTTTCTTCGCTTAAAAATATTAAATTAAACCTCTGGTATTTGAAATACAATTTAGGTAATGAGTTTTCTAAAAAAGTGATAAATTTAAAGTGCTTTTACTAAGACTCTTTACATCGAACGATAAAAAAATCTACAAATCCACAGTAATGTATACCTTAAAGGAAGATGTTTAATTTTCTGATTAGCGCATTTTAGAAAGCTTGCTTTTTGAGCACGGAAAAAATAAAATTTGATTATCTTGAAACTAGTTTTCCTATTTTAGTTTCATACTTCAAATGAAACCCAAATGAGTGCTCTTTTAAGATTTTAGAAATGAAGATACGTGGAGTATATCGAGGGATTTTAACATCAAATACAGACACCCCTTTCAAGCAGTTCAATCACTCTAACAGCGGGCTGGAGTAAATGTTTCCGCGGATTTCATGTAAATTAGCCAGTGTTTCGTTGCACCAGACAGGTACATATACCCACTAAGGCTGTATTTTACCTAGCCCTTACATAGGGTTGAAGCCAAACGATAATATTTAATTTCGGCTGAGAGTGCATTGGGGCTCTAACAAGCGAACCTGGATTTTAGAGTATTAGTTGAAGCACTACCTTCTAGGAATATATCTTTCAAGAATTACACGAAATTTCGTTCACGGTTCTTGAAATTCTACAGCATAATTTAAATTAATTCTCAACGTGAAAATTGTACCGTGAGTGCCTTACGATGTTAATAACGATAATAGAATAAGGATATTTATATTATAGACATAATATATAATAATGAATATGAAATAATAACTTTATATAAAACTAACGATATATTTTAATTATAATGACAGACAGGATTCGCTTAGCCTAAGCATCATCAGAGTGCAAAGTTAAAGTAAACAAAAAAATACAAAGTGTGCAGTTATATATATATACATACAGAGGGAGAACACAATATAAAATAAAATAAAATAGTGAGAAAACAATAGAATAACATTTAAAAGAATGAGAGAAAGAGACAGATAATAAAAAAAATGAAAGTGGCAAAACGTCAATTGAGAAGGTGAAGAATAATGAGAAATTTGATGAGTTAACAGGTAATATACCTAAATAAAAATTTTAATAAAATCTGCAGTCTTATACAAAGTTATTATTTTATTTTCATTAAATATGTCAAATTACAAAAGTGATTGCTTTCTATGAAAATGTAATATTTAATAAGTTGAGTGCCTACCTACCCATTCGAAGGGATTATTGGCAGTATAAATAAACATTTTCTTGATGGTTGCTACATTTAGTTTCAAATAATGAATACCTTGCTTAAAGCCTTTGAAATATAAGGTGAGGTTTTTCCACGGGGTTTTAAAGCAATTTATTATAATTGAAGACCCCACGGTTAGAACCTGTTAATTAACTATCGTGTCATTTTGAGATATTCAGTTTTTTTGCATTTTGTTAAAAAAAGGGTGTACCATCACGAATCCCCACAAAAAAATAATTAAATTTAATATATAATTCAGTATTTTAATGTATTTCTGTAATACAATGTTATTATTGTAGATAACATGTTCTTGTCATTAAAAAATATTTTAGTTGTAACAAAATTTTCAGTTAACATGTTCAACTCTTTGATTTTCCATGTTCGTGCCATTTTTGTGATCTGAAAGTGTGTTCGTTGGATAGACCGTACCAGAGTTTAGTGAAAATGTTGACTCATTTTTGACGAAAATGTTAGTTTACAAGTTCTTGCCGTGGGGTTTTCAATTATAAAAAAATAAAATCACACTTTGATGTGTGAAAAGCGACTGGAGTTTTGGTATTGCAAGTCGCGCCTAAGAGCTTGTTTTATTAATGCGAAGGGAAAATATTTGTCCCAGAGGAACGCTTTTGAAAACCGCAGATTGCTGAAAATTTCAAGCTGTGGTGAGTGTGGTAGAGATTTATGAAAGGTTCCGACAGGGTCCGCTTTCACCTGTTGGCAATTCAAAGAGACCCAAACATAACTATGACACACAGTGTTTATAACAAGCTTTATTTAAATAGAGATAATAAACCATCCAAAAAAGGTTCACCCTGGTCCAATTAAAACTAAATCCTTTGTACCTCAAACTACTTGTCTACAAAACTCCGCGATTTTTAACTATATAATAACGTTGACACGTTTTATCCGCGGGCAATTACATATCAAAATAAAACATTGTAGAATAAATTATATGAAATGCTAACGTGTCTCAGTACAGAGAAAGCAGCACATAAGTTTATAATATATTATATGTCTCGTACCTTTATCACTCAGAGACAGAAAAGGCAGAAGGTGCAAAAGTGATTCTCTCCAGGCAATTTCGTAAAAAGAGTATGATAAATTGATATTCCGAGGCGGAGACTATTATCATGAGGTGCCGTATACATTTATAATAGAGCGACATCTATCTTTGGAACTGAATAGTTCGCGATGGAGACTGCTTCATTGTTGTCGTCGTTTTTCTCGGAAATTTAAGATGAGAAATTTAGCTGGAAAAATGGCGAGATATTCTTTTTAATGGCTTCAGAATGCGAAAAGGATGGGAGCGTATTTTTACTAAAAGCACTTCTGAAATGATTTTCAAAGACATATTAATATTTTTATAATAGAAAGTGTAGTAAAGTATGTTTGATAAAATAGTTCAAGGATATTTTATTATTTAAATGCCAATTTCCAAATAGGGGATGGTTCTTACCCGGATGTGTTTTTTTTTACATGAATACTGCATAAGAGTCTCAACTGCTCACGACCGTCTAGAGCCAGTGAGACTATGGCATCCCCAAACAGAGTATGTTGTGAGACTGAAGGTAGTGGGAAGGGGAAGGAGATTGGGAAGAGGACGGTTGGGAAGTACCTGGCTATTCAGATCTGGTCATCAAACACGGTTAAAGCCATTTCAAGCAACGTATTGATTCTGAATAATGGTCTTTCACCAGGGCGATACTTAGAGTATCTACCACTCTGGAACGTGCCGCAAATATACTTTTGATTATTTTTGTATGAATTAAATGTGTTATGAAGCATATTATTTAAACAAAAGTTATTAGCGCACGCCGGGTTTGAACCCGCGACCTTTGGATTCGTAGTCGAGCGTCTTACCACTCGACCATAGAGGCCCTGATGTGTGACAGTGAGGTATAGGAAGGATGAAAGTAGACTGAATGCTGTATAAGTGAGATCCCTGAGGCGTATGTGCGTAAAACTATATATGAACCGTGTTAAAAATATGGGTATCCGGAAAGAATGCAAGGCTGATGTAAGCGTCATGAATAGGATTAGAGAGGGACGCTTAGACGGTTTGGGCATGTGGAGTAGATGAACGAAGAAAAGAGTGTGCGAAGAAGTCGGGGACCCCCGAGGAAGACATGCACACACAGATCAAGTAAATAAAATACTCGAGTCGGGTCATGTCAAGAGTCAGAATAACAGAAAAGTGTGTATGAGACAATGTACATGTGAATGTGAATGAAGCAAGGAGTGTGTGCTAAGACAGGATTGTATGGTGGTCCATCCTCTCTGTCTACCCCTGCGGTGGAACGGCGTGATGGATAGTTAGTTAGTTTAGGGTGATACCTACTATTAAAAAACCTTTAACACGCTACAAAAAATAAATATTTAAAGAACGAAAACACGGTGAGTAAGCGCTTAAGTGTAAATAAAACTGAGGATTAGATTTATTCTAACATAATTTTGAAAAGATTGTAGATTCTGGCTCCGCTTCAATAAGCAAAAGGAGGAACAAAGGAAGAATTTATTTTCTTTTTCAAATCAAAGCTTATGCGGGTGTTGACACTTATTTTCATGCATAAAGAAAGCTTAAAGAGATTTTCAGTGTCGCGAAACAATAAAATAATTTTCTCGACATTTAAACAAAGAAATAAATTTATTTTTAAAGAATTCCAAAAAGTACCTTTCAAAACTAATAAAGTAAATTGTCAAAAACTTTAATAATTAGATTTAAAACTTGTGTGATTTATATATTTTTGTGATAAGTTATGATATCAAAGAACAATAAACGCGGGGCTGGAGAAAAACATCATAAACATTAAAAAAGTCATAAAATGACAATTGGGACAAAATACACTGACCAAATTTAGGAACATTTTAAAAATAGAGATTCCAAACATTAAGCTGAACTTAAAATAATAATAAGCTAGGTAAGATTGTGATGGTGTATTGGTTTGGACAAGAGCTTTATGATGCTTGCATTAGCTTTTTGCAGCGGTCGCCGCTTTGGCAAAAGGAGCGTCCCGACGGCGGCATCGCGTCGCCGACGCTCTAGAGCACCAACACATTTAATTAGGATATAAGAGTTTTATATTAGTTGTACATGGGATGTAACAGGCTCTGTTGGTTCTAGTGAAAATGGCTGAAAAAAAACTGGTCTGTCGACAGGAATACTCGCCAAATTACTTATTCCTAGAAATGAGAGAGTTTTCTAAATTATCATTTCTAACGACCTTTTTGAAATTAAAACTTGCTTTATGAACCGTGGGCAGTAAAAATAATACGGACATTTTATAAATGTTAGTGATTTGTGATTTTTTGTTCAAAGCTAAAACTCAATCAATGTTTTCTGCATTATTTACACACAAAAGAGTATGACAGCGCAGAGTTTCATTCTATCACTAATTTTGAAAGAATTGAATGCATTATTCAAGCGGTCTATTGACCAGGTTCTTGAAGAAAAATATTTTCGTTTTATGCCGACAAATTTCAGCACTCTCGTGATGAAATATGATTGAAGCATTAAAATTTATGAAGCATCATAAAGAGAAGATACGCCACAGGAAGCGGTCCATGTATGCTGCGGCTGAGACGGACATCCCCGCCTCTCTGCCTCTCCGACCAACAGGGCCCCGGTGGAATAACCAATATCTTTTTGCGGACTGTTTAGATTTTTCGCACACAATAAATAAGAGGGGATACATGGAAAGCGGAAACATTTCCATAGTCTATGGAAACAAACACACGCCCGAGAAATTCTTTTCAGCGGAACGGTGGGAAAGTTTTCCGTTTTCCGCCAAAAGGAAAACAAAAAGGGGAAAAGTTTTGCGTGAAATGAGACGGACTGATCGGATGCTCGCCCTGAGGATCCGGAGTGAGACACTTCTGTATAAATCTCTGCGCTGTCATAACGGAGAGAGAAATTATCTTTTTATTTATATGTGCTCCTGGGAACATGCGTCTGAAAGTGTGATCGTACCACGTTATACGCTAACTTTTTGCGTAGTACACTGCTGCATAATGAGCTTTCAATAACATCAAAGGAATACGTAGTTATTCCGACAAGCTTTTCAAGTCTGTTCAATATCGGTACACACACGAAGACAGCGTAAGTCCATTACACATATACGAGTACGAGTAGGTTTGAAATCAATGTAACCATCAATTTTTGATCAGCGTTTTACCATAATATTCAATTGGACAATGTTTTATGACAAGCTTTAATTTATGTTGTTAGTAGCCAGTAGGCCAATAAAAGCTAAAGGTCGAGGAAAAATATAACAAAAAAATACCAGCATTGTTCAGCGCTTATTTCACCATCTCGTGTTTTGCCAACGAGGAAGAAAGTTCAAAACAAATAGCAGACCAGTCCTCGCGTAGTCGTAGCGCTAAGCCCGCAAAGTTATGACTTAATAAAGGCTTTTATATCGCATTGTGTGACCGATAAGTAAACTGGCGACTGAGAGAATGCAATATTGTTCTACCCGGCAGTGAGAGAGTATCTGTAAATCGCTAAAACATTTCAAGAAACATGATTCACGTCAAACTGAACAGAGTCATAGAAAACAATTAGATAAGGTGAGAAGTAAATATTTATGATTAAGATACAATGGTACCCCGTTTCAATGTCGTATACCAAGCAGGTATTCGGCATTGAAACGATTTTAGTTTTCACAAGTATTTAACAGTTAAGATCAGAAATCAATAATCTCATTGTTCCATTTATTAGTAAAGTATTTTAAAAAAAAAATTACTACGTAATATTTTATCCTAAAAATCATTATGTAAATGTCCAAACGGGGCGTGAGTGAAAAATAAACATGTAAATCATTCCCAATATTGGTGATCATTCCTCCGAAAACCAGAGTAAGTGATCCAACTGCTTACCCATTCAAACCTAGTAACAGTGGTAACTAAACATAGCCAAAGTATTTTTTACAACATTTCGATCGAAATGGAATGGAAACCGAGAATATCTTTCATGTTGGAATTTAATCAAATTTTAGTTTTTTTTTTTTCGTTAGAAGCAATCACATGGTGGTTGGACATTATATTAAATAATTCTTTTATTTAATATAAATTTTAATATGAAAAAAATTGACATCATCGGTTTGAACTGAAACCTTTGGATTTAAAACCAAAAAACTAACCGTTTTGCCACGGAGGTCAACAGATTAATTAACTGGTGTGATTTTTTTAGATTATCAGGTTGCAATATTTCAAAGTCAATTTCAATTGTTTCGTGACAAGGTTTTGTTTGAAAAGACATCAAATAAAGAACAATTGAAACCGTAATCGTTAAATCAACAAGCAACGACATTAACTGCCCACCCACTCCTGAATTATCCCATTTATTTGCCAAAGACAAATTATTGTAACAACCTCATCAGTAACCGAAGATAACATAAGGTTGGGGTGTTTCAAACCTACATCACATTTGATATCGTCACAATTCAACGAATGGCGCTATTTAAAAAAAAAAACATTTTAATGGTCCTCGTTAAATGCTGATTCTGGACCCGTTTCAGCTTGTTCGTATTGTGATCAGCTGATAAACATAACAGCATTACCTCAATACTTTACGTAATCCACCCCAGTCCAAGTGTAAATATTTTAATTAAGATATGAGACCATAAATTGAATAAAGCCCGTTTGTATTTAATACATATAAATTCGCAAAGCCATAAATAACACACAGTAAAACAATTTTGCATTCAGATTTATGTTAAGAGAGGATTACGAATCAGGGTAACTAACCGTTTCTGTTTAAATACTAGAGGTTCCAACATCCAATAAAGATATCTGCATGCGAAAGGAAGAACGGAATGAGTAGATGCAGAATTGTTCCTTAGATACATATCAATCAAGAAACAGTGAAATGTGTCAGAAAATAAAATAATGTGCTATTATTTTTTGTAAAAGGTCATAATAATAATAATAAAAATAAATGGATTACTTTTATAGCGCCGTTTTTGTGGGAAAATCACCTCAAGGGCGCTTTACAAATTAATTTATCTAACCTATAATTTATCACTTAAGCTTACAACTAAAAACTTACAGTTAAGATTTATTACTAATGGCTTACAATTAATATTGTGACATATGACATGATTACATAAAACAAAAACCAAATTCCTGCGTTTATTGACTCATTTCGTTCTTCCTTGCGCATACAAATATTTCCCTGCTCAAAATTTTGTACATAGAGCAAATTTTTGTTTAACAATTTTATTTCATAACTAAAGTTAGTTGTTCTGTGAAAAATCATGGGATGTAACTAGATTTTTCAAGAAAAATAATACTTGCTTTACATTATTGAGTAGATGAGGATATAAATAGTTTATTTTTAAATTCGCAAATTTCAATTAATATCAGTTTGAAAAGTTCACACGTACGTATGTACTCACAGAGAAAATTATTATTTGTTGTTAATGATATCACAATATTGATTTTTATTAAGGGTGAGTTTTTGTTATAAAGCTACCTAATGAAATGTTAAAGCAATTGCTTAATTTAAGTTGCGAAAGAAAGCGAAACGTTTTTGGGAAGTGACTTGATGAAATATCCAGACGGTGTGACATAATTCATGTTCACACACTATTGTTAAACGAAATACTCAAAGAAAAAAAAAACATTTAAGTGCATTGAAGCTACTAGAACATTGCTGCACTTACGCAATACTTGGTTGCCAATGTTACCATTGTAACCCTGAGGCTGGTCGACTGCAGTCAACGACCGAAGAGCCCAGTTAGCGGCCGCTATACAAACGCGGGCTCAATAACAAATTATTCGCCGGGTAATCCAGCAATTAAATAAAAAGGTGTGAATCATTTCAGCAGTTGTTTAATTCTCAAGCTGATCGTAATCATTGCCGGCGAGGAAACGTCTTACTTGAGAAAATATTTATCGTTACGCAAACGAGGCGATGCCAATCGAGTGATTTCAAAAAAGCTCGCTTCACAATCATGGAAATGAGCGGACGCCAGCGTTGAAAAGCAGCGTATTCATCAAAATGTACGCACGACTTTTAGGTGTAGACGAATGTTATGTGTCTCCGTTGGCAAGTTGGTACTGAATAAGTAAGCAGTGTGTATTGGAATAATAATTGTGTACCAGACGCAGCTCGCAACACCGATTCAACGTTTCTGCTCGCCTGGTACCCGGTGATCGCATACAAGGTGACTTTAGCAGCATAATTTATTTATTTGTATGTGAAATAATTCCAGCCTGCATAATACTTTGTACACAATACGCAAGGTTAAAAATGAAGTAACCGATCCAGACATTAAATTAATTTGAATGTTATCTGTAACGCGACTTTTGACATATACGATGAATAATGTTGTTTACGAAAGAACAAATTAACATTTGCAGTATAATGCTGAAAAGATATTGTTTATATAATTTTTTGTAATGTTTCTTATCACAGAATCAAATAAAAACATTTGGCAAGGTATTCGCAGCATCCAAACATTACTGATAAAGCGATGTTTATTTACAGAATTGAAGAGGCTTTTCCCGAAAAACAAAAAAACCTCACAGTAAAACTGACTAATTTTACGAGCGAAAGGCTCATTATTTTTCACCTCAAAGCTAGATAAGTTAGCTTTTCCTATCGCCTTACTGCTTTCAATACCGAGTGTACATACTGAATTTACGTATTCACGTCTGTGTAGGTATTATAATAATAGCCACGCACTGAATTTAAGTACACACAAGTGGGTGTGTACATGTGTTAGGTTTACATGAATAAGTCACACAGGCACACAAGGCTCAGTATACAGCCTTAATGTGTGTCACTGCATTCACTATGGACATAATACTATGCTAATATACCATATACCAGACGATACTCGCCGGGTACAGAAACACGGCATTACGACAAGCACGTCAATCTCACGCACACCCGTTTGTGCTTTCTCCATTCAAATAATAATAATAAAAAATTACAACAGTTTGTTAATTGAATTCTAAAAAGGTTGATGTACACACCGATCGTGATTCGAGTCGTGTCACTACAATAATATTTTGTCACCGGTTCATGTTGCTGAATAAAACAACGCCTTAAACTTTTTTGATATGGAGTTAGTGTGCTTTCTTAATAATTATATATTGAGGGTCCAGAACGGGAAGAAAAGGGATTGCCAGATTTTTGAAAATATTAGGTTGAATATTTCAAATATATAAAAAAAAATAAATTGTTACATGAGATCAAAATTAATATTTGAGCAAATAACGTAAAGCCAATATTAAAATGGTGGCCCCAAACTATACAACTAAATAAGATAGTAAAAGGGAAGGTGAAATGAACATATTGTTGGAACAAAATTACAATATAATTACTGCGGCAAATTTTCTGGCAGCAATTTTTGTTCTCCGGGTTTTTCAAAAACTGTTTTAACTCACAGTAGTACATAGAAAGTCCATATATTAAGTATTTAGGTATATATTTCAATACAGTGTTGACTGATAATTTCATTTTTTTATGAATGGAAATGCACGTTTAATTATAACACAATTCAATAACTCAACTGCTAGTTTATTGCATTACAAGTCTATTTTGAGAAAATATCGGATAAATCTACTTACATATAACACTGTAGCCTTCATACATTATACATTAGGTATGCCGCTTATATTCTATCTGCGTTGCTTCAGATTGATATGAAGCAAATCGTGTGTAGATTTCATCAAGTTTTTTTCAGCTACGCATGCATAATGATATCTACACTCACTCATAGGTATACACAGGTACTCGAATAAAACAGAAGCCTACACGACATAGTCGTTTCGTTAGATAAAAATAAACGATTTAATTATGATTTGCAGAGGTGAACGGAATCAATTATAATGATCAATAATAAATAGCCATGAGGTTACATGATCACGTACGGAGTAGGATGACATTTAGAAATGGGATAAAATTCTGCAAACATTAGCATAACTTGCCGTAAGTAAGAAATTTAGAGGAGGCTGTTTATGTTATACTTAATAAATAGCCAGTATACCGATCTTATCTAAGAAATAAAGTATTCCAATAAAAAACATTCAAGTCAAAACCTGAACAAGGTTTTTGTAGAGTCGCAAAGAATGACAAAAATCATTTAGACTGGTACCAAAATTTTCGAATCTCGACATTTTGGAGGGTGGAGAATGATACCCATAATTAGTAGAGTGATGATTGAGGAACAGAAATTCAATGTTTCCAAGTCTACGGCAAGGAATGTTGAACAGGATGAGTTGCAACAAAGAAGGTTAGTCAATAATACAATTGATAATTTTGAAAATGAAAATTAAATCAAAGTCTTTCTTGCGCTTTTCTAATGAAGACATTTTCAATAATTGTTCAATTTCATCATATGAATAACCTGTTAATTATGATTTTTTTTGTGTTTTAACATGGATAAAACAATTGCAAATTTGAGTACTAAAATCAAGCTATGTTTATTTAGCATGCTTTTGTATCTATATAACATGGTTGATTGACAAAAAAATTGCTCAATTTGCCACCAGCTACGATGGTAAGTATGAAACTATCGTAAAATGTAGTAGGTGCGTACCCATCACTCACCATTCATTGTTTGAGTGCACTTTGCATATTTTAAGATGCGTCGCATTGGCGTAGCAACAAATGGTACACTCTGCAGTATTAAGTCAATGGAATGGTCCGCTGGTCTGTTGTGCAGTTAGGGAGTGAACATCGACTGGGACATTCAACAATTAATTAAATATTCCTTATCCCGCATTCGTCCTGGTATGTAAATCCAACGCGACAGATACTGACATGAATGTATTGTTTTACATGTAATTTGCCTGCAATGAAAACTACATTGTTATCGATTTTTTTTTCTTATCAGACAGTGATTATTTAAAAGTACTAATTCAACGTTATTCACACGACAATAATAATTCATGTCAAAATGTATGCAATACCTTCCGTAATTGGAAAACACATAACAGAGATAAAACATTAGTAGTGTCAATAAAATATAAAATGGAAGCTTCTTTTTTCAAAGAAACACCAAATCTAGTTGGTTACTATTTATCTATTGATATATTTTATCATACTCTAATAGTGGAGACATTGACTTGTGAATTATAAATAAAAAAACGAAAGCTCTTAAACAAATTGCATGAATATAAGTGAGTAGATACTCAAATAAAATGATTTTACTTAGCGACTTGCCAAAATGTTACTGAAACCAAACAAGTTTTTAGAAAGAAAGTATTTTATTTTATGAAATGATATTACAGTAAAAGTAAGACGGTTAGGACTTTCACGAATACAACAATAATTACGATAAAATAATTAATACCGAGTTCTTGTGTATTTTTTTATGAAGCTTTTTGTGTTTAATTGAAAGTTTAAATCATCTCTAATGTCTTCAAGTGCTGTTTATTAAAATAAGAAAAACAAAGAGAAGCCCAGCCTCAATTGTTCGGTGAATGTGCTGGCAGACTTTAAAATTAATTACGTATAATAAGTTCTGCATAATATAAGCGTAGTCTGTATCTCCAACACAATACAATAGTTTGGTTGGAACCACAAATGGATCGTTAGAATTACAAAGCAAGATGTTTGGAATGTTTGGTTAAATGCCATTTCATAGAAATAAAATTCACTTACATTTTAAAGTAAAATGAAGTGAAATAATTCATGTTTTTTAAGAAACAGAGATAAATAAAAGTTTTGTTGAATACCTTATTTTATAGCCTACCGTTGTACCTAAATACAACAACAATGAATTTGCACTATTGTGCAAATTAGGATGTTTATTAATAATCATATTAATAAAATATGAATGCCAAAATTCGGAAAAATTATATTGAGAAAATAATATTAATAGTCATCAAGAAGGATGAGATTATTAAAAATGACGGTGAGTGAATTGGTCGGGATGGAAAAGTTGGTTAATACGCTGCTCCCCGATAGAGTAAGGAACCCGAGTTCGAATCTCGGTCACAACCTAATATTTACATTTTATGTGTCTTTTTCTATTTTCATATTCATTGAAGATCGTTGATACTTTGCAAAACAGTCAATGATCCTCTGTAAAAATAAAAAAATGGTAATTATAGATCCATTACGCCATGTTTTCAATTATGTTCGGATATGACTTTGATTACAATTATAAAGATCAATTATTCGTAATTTTTTAAATAAATATCAAAATGGCGAGAAAATAATTAAGGACTATCATTAAATTTCCTTTACAATATTTAGCTATTATGTATTATAATAATAATCGTCATTTTGCTTTGTAATAATTTACAAGCGTGCTCGTATTGTCATAGTGTAAAAATTTCCAGAGTGGTAGATACCCTAAGTATCGCCCTGGTGAAAGACCACCATTCAGAATTGAAACGTTGCTTAAATGGCTTTAGCCGTTTTTGGTGACCAGATCTGAAAAGCCAGGTCTTCCCAACCTTCCCCCTTCTAATCTCCTTCATCTCCCCACTACCTTCTGCCTCACACCATACCCCTATTGGGGATGCCATAGTCTCACTAGCTCTAGACGGTTGGGAGCAGTTGAGACTCTAGTGCGGTATTCACGTGTAATGTTCGCTGACGAACTCGACAGATGCTCCTTGGGTAAGGCGCGCTTTTGTTCCGGGATGTAGAATAAAATATAATCACTTTACTTGCATATTTTTTATTGGAAGAATTTATAGAGTACAATATTTAAACCTTTAACTGTACATATTTATGTACCGCACCGCAGTACGTTCTGGATAGTAATGCTGAGAAGAAATCGGTTGAGGGTAGACAGAGTCGTAACAATGGTCAACCCTTAAGATCATAGTTTAACATGTGGTCCATGGAACAATGCATGTTCAAAGGAATTTAGAAATCGGCCCTTACAATACAATTTAAGAGACGGAAAGACATTAAAAGAAGCAATTAAGAAATAAAAAAGGACGTTTGTATGAATGGTTTTTGACATGAGTTAACTGCACAAGTGGTGCGAATGGGTAGGTCTCTTTACACACGTAAAAAAAACTAAAGAGTTTTATAAAGTGTTAATAAGCAGATTTGAATGTAAAGGTATGTACCAGTTCCTTATTCTATTTTCTTCTCAACAAATAATGCAGAATTCAACGTTCTCTCTATAATATTTTGTAGATTGCCTATTTGAAAGTACAAATGACACTATTTTTCACATTCATGTGTGCAAATACAAGAATAAAGTAGCAATATACGATAATGTGTATGAATAATTCTCCCAGAGACTACATTGCTGGCGACATAATATTATACGCAACGATGTCGTCTGGGCGCGGGTTTAAGTGTATAGAAAACATGAATCTGGAGACATTTAAAATAATTGGCTGCAATAGAAAAATATTTTATAAAATTGCATTTAATTCGACATATTAAGTAGAAGCAAAAATAAAACAAGATTATTTTATAACGTTTCCTGTGACGCTATGTCACAACTCTTGTATTTGTAATAATAAATTGCAATAAACTAAAACATAAGCTTTTGTTATTTACTTTATTTTTATTATATATATGCAGTATATTACAATAGTTGTGGCAAAAATTAGGCAAATCACTAGGAGGGTTCTCGTATCAACAGCTTTAAAATGTATCTTTATTAGTAATTACTTATAACATATCGTCGCTGAAAGGGTAAAGGGGCTTAAGCGACACTTTGGTCAAAAATTAGTTAAATATGCAGTTTTGTTCTATTTGTTTGTCTGCATCGAATGCTCTGACTCTCGTTTGATTCTGAAGACTGTTGTGACGCTTCGACCATCTAAAATGTATTTACCATTTGGGAGTAGGCTTGACTTGAGCGACACAAGTTTAGGACTTTTACGTTTTTTTGGGAGAGTTAACTTTTTTTCAAAATCTAACCAGGTACTGAAGACTTATGCATTTTATTGTAAAATAATAAAAAAAAATAATTAAAGTGCTTTGATTCAAACTTCTCAAAATGGCACTTCAGTTATTTTGCCTTTCCGGCGACGATATGTATTCAAAGAATTTAACAAGCTTTTCAGAAAAGACTTTTTTTCTTTCTTATGATAGAAATGATAACGTTTGGTGTTTGATTACAAGCAACGCGTGCTGTATATTTTGTACGCAAGACAAAGTAATACGAAGCATTCATTATCATCAACATAATGGAAACATTCCGACATTACAAGTGCTTACAAATATTTAAACATGTGGGACGCTACATTGTGTATTGTGTTTTCTGAAGTCATATCTATACGAGTGTCATTGCTCACGCAAGATAAACAATCGTTGGACGCGATTAAGTGCAGCGAATGGCCGATCAACAATCAATTTGCTTTTTGCAATTCTGTTTGGATTGGTTGTTATTGTTTCAATGTATTAATTTAATCCGGACGCGACTCGAGCGTTGGATCTCGAAAATAAACTCGGGACGTGCTAGACGCGGTTCCGCTAAGAGAATGCGCCCATTGAATCCAAACTTCGGTAATGGGTTTGATGAAAATAAGATAAACTGACCGCGATACGAAATTGAAGAAAATAGTAATGTTTTAAATAAACTCAATCCATTAATTACAGATAAGTAAATTGAAAAAAAAAGATAAGCTAGGACCGCGATAGTTAGCCATGCAGCTGTAAAAGATACGAGTATCAGGGAATTAGGATAAATGAAGGCATGTGCATGGAATATAAACGTTAATAATATTATGGGTTATATGAAAAATTAAATAAATTATAGTGAATACCGCACAAGAGTCACAACTGCTCCCAACCTTCTACAGCCAGTGAGACTATGGCATCCCCAGTTGGGGTATGTTGTGAGGCTGAAGGAAGTGGGGTGGGGAAGGAGATGGACAAGAGGAAGGTCGGGAAGTACCTGGATATTCAGATCTGGTCACCAAACACGGCTTAAGCCATTTCAAGTAACGTTTTGATTTTGAATGGTGGTCTTTCACCAGGGCGATACTTAAGAGTATATACCACTCTGGAACGTGCCCCAAATATACATTTAATTATTTTTATATGAATTAAATGTGTAATGACACTAATTAATTAAATTAAAGTTATTGAGGTACGCCGGGTTTGAACCCGCCACCTTTGGATTTGAAGTCGATCGTTTTACCACTCGACCATGGAGGCCGTCAATGAACACTGATGAAAAATGTTGTTAAAAAATAGGGGAATATAAGTACTTTTAAATTGATTTCAATTTATTTATAGAATAATGCCAAGCTAGGTGAGATAAATACAATAAAATCGCTTAATCGTCTAGGTTCAGCCAAAGATCATAATACCAGGGGATAAGGATAGGTGAAGGTAAACTTTGAAAATTGATTGGGAGAAAATTTGATAACTTGGTGAAAAATGATGTTGTCACAAGATTGGAGAAAACTGTAAGTTTTAAATAGATTTCAGACCATCTAGAGATGGTATAAGTTAATTAAAGGTAATTATACCAGAGGATAAGGAAAGGCACAGGTGTGCACCACCACCTACCCATACGAACATTAATACTGGGTTAGATTTGAAAAAATGGTGTCAAAAATTCAAAGGAAATGATGAGTTTCAAATGGATATTAATATTTATAAGTAGAACACATACACTTTGTTTTTAACCACTTTTTTATTTAATATTTTGTCTACCGGTTTCGGAAGTACCCTTCCATCATCAGGACAATATTAAATTAATCTTTAGATAATAACTTCATCTCTTCTGGAAGAAACATATGTGGAGATATATTCTGCACACGATCAAAAAATGTATGTTTTGAAGTATCTGGAGAATGTATATTTATATAGATACTTCAAAACATACATTTTTTGATCGTGTGCAGAATTTATCTCCACATATGTTTCTTCCAGAAGAGATGAAGTTATTATCCAAAGATTAATTTAATATTGTCCTGATGATGGAAGGGTACTTCCGAAACCGGTAGACAAAATATTAAATAAAAAAGTGGTTAAAAACAAAGTGTATGTGTTCTATTTATAAATATGGCAAGCCACAAAGTTAATGCTTTTTACGAATATATAGGATATTAATATATTTATAATAAAATAATGAAGATTGTAAAGTGAGAAAAGTAAATAGACGATAATTATTTAAGCGTCTAGGTCTAGTTGAGGATAATGACACCAGAGGATAAGCACAGGTGGAGGCATAGATACACTTTAACCAGGTAATCTATATAAGTATAGTCGTTGGCGAAATTTGCATTTACATTCAAACGAGAACCTCCTAGCGAGCAGTAGCTTGCATATCTAGTGGGCGGGAGGACCGCAAGATGTAGCCAGCATCCCAATTGATTATCGGTGATTATACACTAAGACGGAGATAAAACAGCGGCCATTTAAACCAATCGAATGAAGTTATTACTACCGCATGCCGCCGGCTAGGAGAAAGAAACTGCAGTGAGAATTGTTTGCGGTGATCGTAATTAATTGCATTGGCGTAAACCATTACTGTGAGCCTGGAGAAGAAAGCATCTTTAATGAGATTTTCGAATCAAAATGTAATTAATATCAATAAAGCAATTAATGAATTCTAATCAGCATTATCAATAACCATAAAGTAGGTAAAGCATCTACTTATCCATTTGTAAGGAGAGTAATTTTATTATTATTCGTTAGAAAATCAACAGAGGAAAGAATAGATTTTCTAGAAAATACCATTAGCTGTTAAACTCTAGCACGCTGCATTTGACTAACAGCTAGTGAGACCAACTCGCAGGGCGGTATTCCAAGAATAAAAAGAGTCAAAATACACAAACCAAAAATACCCAATGCTCATTCCTCCACAGCGGGTAACAACTAAACCAATGGGGATTATCCGAACGATTGGAGTGAAAAAACAACATTGCCGAGTAAAAAGAATCAAAGTTCTCGATACGTTCTCTTAGATGGAATGAATAAAAAGTGGATACTTTTGCGGCGCATTTGTCTTGCTGGCTTATTGCACGTGGGATTTCGGAGATATGTATGAGGGATGTAACTGAGCCAAATGGTTAAAGTGACGTTCGGAATATTCAAAATGCGATGTGTTAGAGAGATTGATGGGAGAATCGTACGAAACAAAGAGAATACGGCTAAAGCATGTGAAATACGTGCGAAAGAAACCGCATAACTGCTGAACAATGGTGATATGGAATTAATAATATAATGCAATTTGAAATCTTGTTCATGCTGCACCGCTCAACTTACAAATATGACGATAAGAAATAATAATAAAATGTTGTTTTTTTATGGTGCACTTTTTGGGAAATACAACTTCAAGAGACCTTTGTAAATCTAGAGTAGAACGTGTACTCAAAACTATAGTTAAAACGATACAAAATCTTACCATCTATATACTATTTTGGAAAAGCTTAGGTTTTTTAAATGTGAATACTGTGCAAGAATCCGAAGCCAGTAGGACTATGGCATCTCCGATTGGGGTTCGTTGTGAGGCTGAAGAGAATGAGATGAGGAAGAGGAAGGTTGAGAAGTAGCTGGCTATTCTTATTTTATTTTATCTAGGAAGACACACTTTTTTTTTTACATTTTGAAAAATAAAATCATATATTTTTTTACAAAAATGAAAAAAAAAAACAATTATAATAATTAATTTAACAACATATTGATAGTAAACTATTATGTAAAAAAATCACACTTCATAAAAAATGTTAAAAAGGGAAAAATACAAACAAAATAAAATAAAGATACGGAACATAGTAAAATAGAGAAAAATAATTAACATAGCTTAAAGATCTATAACGCACAGCAGGGGTAGGGAGTTCATAATTGACCTTGTCAAATAATTTAATTATATTCAGATTTATTGTTATAGCGATAGCTCATCAAATAAAACGTAACTCATTAAATTCCATAATAAAATAATTGAGTTGACTGCAAATCTTGGAGACGAACGATGGTAAGGTCGTCACGGTTACGATTGCTCTCATTATTATTGTATTCCAAGCTGCATCAACACCGGTCACGCTAAATTAAAGTATACATCGATTGCGTACGGATGGCATTTGATGATCATCTCAAATAACGTTTTAGACAGCCTCACAGGGTCCATCATCACGGCAGATGCGTAGATTGTGGTGAAAAATGTTTATTTGTGCATAAGTGATACCGTGTAGCCCCAGTTAATCTTCTTAAGGGGTATTTCACTACCTCTGAGTAAACTGTCGATTAGCGCTGCTCGTCGAGTAGCGTATAGTATCTGTTTGACCCTCCCTGAGTAAAACCACCTTTCAAGTAAATGTCTGTTATTACAACTAGATCTTATGATTAAAGTTAATTGACGAGTAGTTACTTAACAACGAAAATGAAATAATAACTTTGTCTAGGACCACAGATTTTATTTTATTTTTTATGACCGACCGGTTCCACTTAGAAAACATACAAAGCGTGTGGTTATATATATTCGTACATGCAGAGGGATAATACAATATAAAATAAAATAAGAGAACAGTAAAAAAATAAAGTAATAACATTTAATCATAACAGAGGAGCATAGAGGAGGAGATATTGTTTTTCCTTATTATGTTATTTCTTTTCTTTGTGCTTTATAAGTGTTTTTATTTTATTTTTTATTAATTTTCTTTTTTATTTTTATTTAAAAAAAAAATGTATGTATCAAAAAATCTGAAAAAAAAATGAAATGAAAGAAGCAAAACGTCAACTGAGAGGGTGATGAAATAATAAAGAGAAATTTTATGAGTTTACGGGAAATGTACCTAAAATTTGACTACTGGAAAATAAAATCTGTGGTTTATATAAAGTTATTATTTCGTTTTCATTAAATATGTCAAACAACAAAATGATGACGATGCTTTCTATAAAAATATAGTTACCTAACAGTTTACACAGAGGTTGTTTTAGGCTCTTAGTTGTAGAATATTGATCTAATTCAGGATAGTACGGACTAATTAGTTTAGCTCCGTCGTCCCTATTAATATTTAAAGGATTTTTGTCGATTTCTATCGCCCCGTACTTTAACGTGCTAGATGTTTTTGGGCTTTCTCAGCACTTTAGGCACAAATCCAAAGTAATAGCCAGTTTCTAGTAAGTGCTTGGCAATTGCCGAATTGTCTGAATGGCGAGCTTACCACGCTCTTTTCCAATATCTTTTTGGGGATGGATCGTTCTGTCTGGCCTGCATTGCCCTGGTCATGTCCTGAGCAGCTGAGTTTATAAACTCTACCTGTCTCAAGAAGAAAATAGGTTTTTGTAAATCTTAGAAGGTCTTGGATCTTCATCAGGGTTCCAAAGGCTAGATGCTTAACACGGCAGGCATAATACCTCAAAAATCAATCACGATTATACTTTGGCCGTGAGAATCTCAAATCATATCTGTTCTCAAACGTGTTTAAATAATGGAGTAGGATTATTTACATAGACACTAATGAACTTAGGCGATCAATAAATAAACGCGATCGGTGCAGGATTAAGTGAATTGAATTATTGTTGGTAAAAGCTCTTGGAAGAAAGGTAAGAGTTTTAAAGTCTAATATTTTTATAGTTTTACATCAGAAGATTTAAAAAAAAACGAAATCATTAAATAATTACTACCCGGCTTAGCACAGACATCAACTTTTTGAATAGATTGTTCTCTTGAATTTTATCATAATATAATAATATTTCAAAGATGATAATAAAAATGACGTTGCGTATTAACCCTTTCAGAAACGCAATCCAAATCTTTTGATTTAAAAAAAAAATAATTGTATGTGTTCTCTTGAATAATAAGAGAAAAATAAAGTAAATTTTCGATAAGTTTATGTTTCCCACAGCTGGATAGCAGCGTCACTAACACGAGTAGAGGTGTATCAGTCGTGCCAGCAAATTTCAGAACCCACAATAAATTAATACATAGGTGTTTGAAGTGTGCAAACAGATCGTCAGAAAGGGGTAATACTACTTGCATTGACAAATAAACTTTTGATGGAAAATATGTGTAAATTTAATGATGCTAGAGCGCACCTTTAAAGAATAAATCCAATATGCAAAACAATTTATTTTATAAATAGATGAACTATTATAATGCACCACCGGAAACCATCAAAATTACACCGATCAATAATAATACATTTAAAATACTTTGTAAGAACCATATAAAATCCATTAGTATGTAATATCAAGTAGAATATAAGTTATAGTAATTAGTTGTGTTAAATATTGTCAAAAAGTATATGTGTTATAATGAGTTATTTTGCAAACTTAATAAACAAATAACTAAAATAAAACAGTAAAAAACAAACAACCCTTTGAGTGGTTTTGCTGTATCACACAATCAGATGTTTGTTTTAAAGTGAAGATATAATATTTTATAATTCTAGTCATACAAATTAAAAGCTTTCCTTTAATAGGTTTACCGATCGCAACGAAAATCTTCAACGGGAGAAATCGGTGAGATCAGGCACGATGCTCACTGACCGACTCTCGGAGAGTTGGGAAGTTTATAACGTATATTATGCGGAGGAAGGGAGACTTGTTATTTGTATGCCAGATAAGATAATATTCTTCTGAGTCACTGTGACCTTGTTTTTCCCCACGAACAGTTACGATAATATGTTTGCTTGAATATAAACCGAACAGTAACAAGTATAAACGTGGTTCAACTAAATTTATTTGCATAATCATTCGGATAAGGTGCAGGAGACTCTCAAGATCTGGATAGCTGCATAAATGACTGCATTAAATTCCATAAAAAATCACATTAGGTTCCATTTGTCCATCTGTGATTCACCACTCCCATCTATGAATGGATCCATCGTTGTGTGAACAAATTTAATGAGTCGGTACACTAAGCCACCTTGACTCTGTTTACACTAGGTGTCGATGAGCTCCGCAAAGTATCCGGCGAACATAAGTTGGGTATGCATCGGCCTTATAGGACCGACGGTACACTCGCAACGCGATAAGCATTAACGAGTGCGACTGGCGTGAGTGAACAATGATCAATCGACAATTACTTGAAATAAATGTAGTGAGTCAAACCTACCGAAGAATAATCCGATAAATTCTAAGTGACTTGAATTAAAATTGAAGGAGAACATGGTATGGCACTTTGTAACGAGTTAACCAAATAAAATCATCTTGTTTGTTCTTTAGAAAACAGTCTCTAAGGCGTGTAGTGTCACACACGTGATAAAAGTCACGTAGGTAACAACTGATTGACTTGCGCATTAGCATGTTTTTAAAGTTTTAATGTTTGTATGTTTTATTGAATACGCCCACGTGGGCATTTAGATTTAAAGATACATTTTAGTGAGAAAAGTGAAAATTATTCGCTCATACAAAAATAAGAAATAGTAGTAAAATAGTAAAGAATGGTGTTTGATTACATTAAATATCCATGATACTCAAAACATAAATACATTAGTGGTTATTTAATTAGAATATTTATCAACAGTAGGTAATTTAATAAAAGTTTATAAAACATGCAAAAATAAATGAATAACAAACAAAAGCAAATTGATAATATTATACAAGGTAGAACATAAATACATTAGTTATTGGGCCCTGTACTGAAGAGATGCCTATTAGCCGTTTGGTACTTCATATAACCAGTCTATAACTAAAGAGTATTATGAAAATATCAACTTGATATGATTGACAGTTTTTTTTTTTAAATTGATTTATCGTGTCATTAAAAATGTCTACTTCATTGTTTGTGCAGTGAATTGTGTGGTAGGCTTTAATATTAAAAATATCGTTTATCCTCCTTGTTGATTTTATTAATTGTATTAACCATCACACCGTTTCTTCACAGGGGTAGGCAGAGATGACGGACTGCCATACAATTCTGTCTTGCCACACACTCCTTGCTTCATCGTCTCATAGATACTCTTCTGCTATTCTGACTCTTCACATGGCCCGATTCAAGGATTTGATTCAGTTGATCGTGCCATGTCTTCCTCGGGCTTCTCCGACTTTTTCCATTTTATACTTTTATCATATTATTATTATTTGATTTGAATGTTATTTCTAATGTATATTTTGTTCTATTTTTTTCATTGCTTATTTAATATTATGTGTATGTGCTGTTCTTTCTCTGTTGCTCTTTTTCTCATTTCGCATTATGTATTTTTTTTGTAATTAGACAAGAGTCCGATAGTATAAATACATAAATTATACCATTATTATAAATGAAAACTCAAGGCCTCTTATGTGGTGTTGTAATAAGATAAAAAAAAAAAAAACAATCTGTTTATTACACTAGAAAATAATAATATTATTCGTGATTTTATTATCTTTATCGTTCGTCACCCGAGCCCTCGAGTGGAGCAGTAGGTAGGCCCGACTTATCCGATGTACTTGCATGTATTGCAATCGCAGAGGCCATTGACCGCTCCAAGGTAGATGTAGATATTGTATGAATGCCTTCGACTGTTGCCAGCCCAGCGCCGAGAGTTCGCGCGACCCATGCGACCGATAGGCGGTATTCAAAATAATTCGGTTAACTAGGTCACCACCTCAGAGCAAGAATATATGGAGAGATAGCTAAATATTTTTACCCAACCTATACAAATTTACAATATATCACTTACTCCGGGTTTTTACGTCGTAAACCGTGAGAAAGAAAGAGACAAGACAAGTTCCAACATAATATAGAACCACCATTCGGTATGTAAGCACGTTCTCCGTCTCCCTCGTCTCCGGCGACTCCGCCCATTACGTTTTGATATGCAACATAACTGAACACAACTCAACGTTTTTTTAGGTTATATCCTATATTTTTGTTTATAACAATACTGTGAAAAAGTGGTTATACAAACATAGACATAAAATACAAGCCACGTCATATTCATACAAATCTTACGAAAAATGTAGCACCACTAATGCTGCACCCGCGTATGAAATGGATAACCATTCAAAGAATATGTGTGTGCGGAAGAGAAAGCTATATGAAGCGTGTTTCGAAGATATGTCTCGTTGACTTGGTTTAGTGCAACTAGGCGCGTTGTCTCAGTAACGTATCTACATTATTTAATTCATCTAAGTTTACAAATAAGCAAAAAACATTATGTCTACATGTGCTATGAATGGATGTATAAATACCCTAACACTAGTCCTTGCCACGCCCAGGTCTAGCCGAGTCAGGCAAAAATCATCAATACTGACTACAGAAGCGCTCCCTCCTGTATATTATTGCTCTGAGGTCACCACCGTTATGTGCGAGACTCGTTCAGTATACCGAGCCATAATGACGGGACGACTCCATACTCGTTTTTTACTCATGTGGGCTATGCTTAATGATGGAAATGTCGAAACAATGCCCCGGGCAATAAAAAACACGTTAAGCACCATCTATAAGCGATTTCACCAAGATTTAAGAGAGGCACATAACCTATAGTAGGCACTTACTCAGATAACATAACTAATTAACGTTGGTGAAATGTTACGGTTATAAATTATTGTGTTGTCATAAAAAAAAGTATTATAGATTACATTTATTTTATATCTATCGATCTCTATGTACAAAGCAGAGTTAGAAATATTAATGAATATCATTTATTTTATTGAAACGCCCTGATACAAAATTGGTTGGTTGTATATAGCAATAACTTGTTTCTATTGGAAACTAATTACCAAGTTGAATTATTAACAATGTAACCTCCAACGACTATTAAAGACACATTTTTCTAAAAATATCCTATTTTTTTTTTTAAAACTCCTACGCCAAGCTCAAGAGCTAGTTCTCTTCTTTGGCGTAGTAATACAAAAAAAAAAAGAAGTTATAAACATATCAAATGTACTATCAACCTTTATATCTCTAAATTACAATATGTATTATGTTTAATATATATATATATATATATATATGCTTTTATTATTTAATCGAATTACTTTAATTCAATATTATTTTTTATATATTTAAGTAACAATCCATATTGTGTAACATTGATATAATTTCTATATATATGAAAACTTTTTTTCTTTTTTTTGTAAAATAAATAAAAAAAAAAAAAAAATAAATATATATATATAGTTGCCGGAAAGGCAAAACGGCTAAAGCGCCATTTTGGGAAGTGTACACCACTTCACTTTACAGTTTTTTTTTTCTTTTACGATAAAATTCGTAATTCTTCAGTGTTTGGTTAGATTATGAAAAAAAAGTTAACTCAGGTAACTCAATGCTCTCACTGAGCTACCTGAAGTGACATAAACTTTAAAAAGTCTCAAACTTGTGTCGCTTGAGTAAAGCTTTCTCCCAATGGTAAATATATTTTATATGGCTGAATGGCTACAAAAGTCTCCAGAATCAAACGAAAGTCAGAGCATTCGATGCAGAAAAAAAAACTGATCAAACTGCATATTTAACTATTTTTTTTATCAACGTGTCGCTTAAGCCCTTTTGCCTTTCCAGCAACAATAGTGAATTTTAATACAACCTGATAATGTAAAACCTAAGTCCTATTCAGGTTTTGAATTGCGGTATTTCGTAGTTCTAGCCTTTATAAGTGAGCAAATTTTTATTTTCCACGAATAATAAGATTAATTTGCGTTCAAACAGTGAATTTTAACTTGACTATTTTTTGCAGATGTATAACATAAATTAAGATAATAGCTCGTTTAAATGTTTTAACATAGTAAAATAACATATAATAAAATGGCATTACAAGAAATTGAAAATAATTGACGGGTGTTATTAATTTATAATAGTAAAAAGTTATTAAATGTCATTCTATTGTTTTCTCATTGTTCTGTTATTTTATTTTATATTTTTTCCCCCTTTGTATGTATATTTAACCGCACACTTTGTGTTTTTTGTTTAGTTTAATTTTGTACCCTGACGATGCTAAGGCTAAGCAAAACCAATCGGTCAAAAAAAAAAATATATATATTTATATATGGGTCAAAGTTATGTTTTCATTAATTTAAATAAATAGTTTGTAGTTTCCGGAATGCGAAATAGATATTTTAATAATACGCACATTTTAATCTTGCTTTCGCAAGGCAAAAAACATGTAATTTGTTTTTAGTTTATGAGTGGATAAAAAGAAACATGATTAGATGGAAGAAAAGGGGTACCGGCATAAAAAAATCGCTGATCAGTTATTATGAACAATACGAAAACATTATACAGAAAGAAAAAAAACCTTAAAAAGAACATAAAAATACAAATAATACTTAACAGCACGATAAACATTGAAAAAATCAACCACTTATAATAATAATCAATTAATATAATTCAAGTTTGCCATCATAGTACATAGCTAATCATGACCTTTGCCAATACGTTTATTGTTGGCTTGCTTACTTAATCAAGCTATTCAATCGGCAAAACACTGCCAGTGTTGTCAACTAATGGGGTACTTTACTTCACTTGCTCACTTGCTTACCAATACGTTACTTCTTACATACGTATTGTATTAACGTATGATTAGCGTCTATTAATTTTGCATGATAACAGCGCTTAGGTACTCGGGTATCAATCTAACGTGGATATTTTACTTATCTTTGTTGTTTTCATTATTATTTATCAGGCATTCGACGCGCCATGGTTGTGATTGTTTTTTTTTCGATAAATTTTAATTTCGCATTTTCGCACGCCCCGAATAGATCTTAGTTCATATTTTAATACCCGAAATTATTTTTAAATTCGGCATACCTATAACTTTGAAGTAACAATATATGGAGGGAGAGCTAATTATTTTTACCCAACCTACAAAAACTTGCGATAAATCACTTTCTCCGGGTTTTTACGTCGTACACCATGAGAGAGAAAGAAACAAAATTTTTCATGTACCGCTTCTATATACTGTCACAATGATCTTAAGCTCCTGGGTCACCGCGGGACTCCGCCCACATTTTTTATCATGCCACTAAACTTGAAACAACTAAACGGTTTTTTAGGTTTTATGCTATATTTTTGTTGATAAAAATACTGTGAAAAAGTGGCTATACGAATAAACAAAAACATTACGGCGATATGTGATATGAATGGATGTATAAATACCCTAGCCTTAGTCTTAGCCACGCCCAGGTGCGCCAAGTCAGGTTAAAATCATCAAAAACTGACTTCACTGCCTCGGATAGATACTACTCTATGTAATCTGGCCTCCATGGTCGAGTGGTAACACGCTCGACTACGAATCCAAAGGTCGCGGGTTCAAACCCGGCGTGCGCCAATAACTTTTATTTAATTAATATGTGTCATAACACATTTAATTCATATAAAAATAATAACAAGTATATTTGCGGCACGTTCCAGAGTGGTAGATACTCTAAGTATCGCCCTGGTGAAAGACCACCATTCAGAATCGAAACGTTGCTTGAAAATGGCTTAAGCCGTGTTTGGTGACCAGATCTGAATAGCCAGGTACTTCCCAACCTTCCTCTTCCCGATCTCCTTCCCCTCCCCACTACCTTCAGCCTCACAACATACCCAATTTGGGGATGCCATAGTCTCACTGGCTCTAGACGGTTGGGAGCAGTTGAGACTCTTGTGCGGTATTCATGTAAAAAAAAAAAAAAATAATAATAATCTAAGCCTATAGCATAATCATAGCTTAGCTCATAAATTAAAGCGTTTATTTCGCATTCAGATAGGATAAAAAACTACTCGGACGTCGTTTTTAGCCAATGGTCTCTAAAACTGTCACAACTGATCGCCATTTTCTATGGTTGTTGTTGACTATAGCTGGATGTTTTATCAACTTTCTGAACGCACATGGCATATACTCGTACATGAAATAAGATTGGATATGACTGGCAGGAATCAGTAGAAAACACTTGTGGAAGAGGCCATAGCCACACCTTTTGAAGCGTCGTGATGTAGACTTCCTATTTAACTGTCGAAGATCTCAAATTCAATGTGCATTATAATTGGACGTAGTTACAGAAAGCATCCAACCCTAAAAAGATGAAACTGAGAAAAAGGCGTTCGAAAATATGAGGATAAAAAGTAATTAATATGACATAAATTAGAAATTAGTATTAACTAGAAATTAAGATATGAACAGAGCCCTTGTGGTGATTTTTTACAAAAACGACGCTGTACAAATTATCACAATATTATCATAAAAATATTATTATTAAGAAAAAGGCATTAACTGCGCATTTGTAAAGTGAATATCAGAGTTTTTTTCTTTATGAGCATTATTATAAATGTGTAATTTGTAATTTATCAATGTGTTTATTAAAAAAATGTATTTCTTATGTTGTCGTACATTTTATAATGTTTTTAAACTTCAATTTAAGTCAAATATCTGCAATGTGCGTTAGTTCGTGATTTAAAAAAAATAATTACCAAAAATCTATTGCAGCTTGCAGCCTCGATATTTTCAGCATATATAAATTTTTTATTTTATTTCTTAACTTCATGTTTATTTACAAAAAAGTACATACATTGTCCTCCACGCTAGGAGTTCACCTGTGATGTGGAGGACATTTTTCGAATTGCATGTTAAAACAATTTAAAATATAAAAGAAAATCTAAAAGAAAATAATAAGATAAAACAAGATAAAATAAAATAAAACAATTTAAAATATAAAAAGAAAAAACAAAGAAAAAAATAAACAAAATAAAACAAGATAAAAATAAAATAAAAAATAAAGCCACTTTAGGATAAAAAATTACAAATAAATAAATTTCCTAGTAGCACTATTATTATAATAGTGTATAATTAAAAACTAGGAGGATTTTAACCAGTTCCAAACATGTTTATTGTTTTGTGCAAGTGTAGATGTTTTGATTTGTGTAGGAAGAGAATTATAAAGTTTAATAGCCTGGTATCTGTAATGCTTTTGTCCAAAGGATGTGTATGTTTTAGGTATTTGTAGTTGATGTGCATGTCTTGATCTAGTGTTGCGAGTATTTTGTGAGGTGACAAACGTATTTATATTTTTGTAAAGGAAAGTTAGTATATGTTTAGAAAATATTTTTTGTATGGTAAGCACTGGAAATTTTTGAAATATGATTGAGGTCGGTGTTTGTATCGGTACTTTAAGTATTAAGGTTTTCTGGGCTTTATACAGAGTTTTAATAAAAACTTTATTTGCACAGCCCCAAGCAATAATGCCGTATTCCATAATGGATTGGGCTAGTGCAAGGTATATGTTTTTTATATCGTAGATGCTTAGAATATTTCTTAGGTTTTTGAAAAAGTGGATTAATCGGTTAAGTTTTGCTTTTACAGAATTAATTTGTCTATCCCATTTCATGTATTGGTCAAAGTGTACGCCGAGATATTTAATGGTTTCCGTGTGTGTTATTTGGGGACAGTTGCATAGGGAGTGTGCTGGGTGACAGTTATGTATTTTTAGGTTAATGCATTGGGAGGGTTGGCCTCTCGAGTCAATGCTGAAAGTTATGAATTTAGTTTTTGGGATATTAAGAGTTAACAAATTTGAGTCGAGCCATTTTTTGGTGATTCTAAGACCGAGTTCTGCTTTTTTGCTTAGTGTATTCCAGTCTGTAGCTTTAAAGAGTAACACAGTGTCATCAGCGAAACTTCTAATTTCGCCATCTATTTGGAGGTGACAAAGATCGTTAATATATATAAGGAATAGAATTGGACCAAGCACGCTGCCTTGGGGTACTCCGTAAGATACTTGTTCCGTGACACTACTTATGTTTTTTATTGAAGTATACTGAGTGCGGTTTCCCATATAGCTTTTTAATAGTTTGAGTTCTGTTCCCATGATTCCAATATTTTGTAGTTTTGTGAACAGTTTTTGGTGGTGTATTGTGTCAAATGCTTTTGCGAGATCTAGAAATATACCTAAGCATTTTTTCCCCTGATCTATATTTGTTTTGAAGAAGTCAGTTACCGAGGCTAAGGCATGGGAGGTGCCCATATTTTCTCTGAAACCGAATTGATTGGGGGATAAGACATTATTAAGGTTGAGAAAACTTAGAAGATTATTTTTTATATGTTTCTCTAGAATTTTTTGACAAGGTGTTCAAAATTGTGATTGGTCTGTAGTTATTTATTTCATCCTTGTTTCCGTTTTTGTGGATTGGTATCACTTTGCCTGTTTTTAAGATTGTTGGGAAGATGCCTTCTTCAATACATCGATTTAGTAGTTTTGTTAGAGGAATGTGAAGTGTAGATTTTAGTATTTTGAGTGTAATTGGAGATATTTTGTCACTGCCCTGAGAGTTTGTGTTTTTTAGGTCGTTAATAAGTTTTAGTGTTTCCGATTGGGTTATGTATGGTATTTTAAAGGAAGAAATACTGTGTTTTTTAAGGCGGTTAGAGGAATCTGGGATGGCTGTGTTTGTAGTTATTTTATTTGCTAAAATCTTGCCTACATTAGCGAAGTAATTATTAACAAAATTACATACTTTCAATGGATATTCTGATATTTTAACAATCTCGTTGTCTATTTTAATTTCGTTAGTGGGATCACTTTTGCTAACATTAGTGTGGGATATTTCTTTTAAAATTTGCCATAGTTTTTTGGGTCTCTGTTGCATTTATTTATTTTATTTTTATAGTATATTTCTTTTGATATTCGTGCGAGTCGTGTGCATAAGTTTCGATATCGTTTATAGAAATTCAGCAGATAAATGTCATATGGGTTCGATTTACTTTGTTTGTGAAGTGCATCTCTTTTTCTAAAACTTGTTACTAGTCCTTTTGTTATCCAAGGTTTCATAAAATTAACTTTGGATGGTGATTTTTTGTCGTTGGTTACAGTATTTGTGTTATATTCTTCTTGAATACATTCAACAAAATTTGACCATGCATCGTTAATGTTTTTGTTTTCTATAAGTTTTTCCCATTTTTTATTTAAAAGTGTATCTTTCAGTTTAACAAAATCAGTTTTGTTGTAGGTTGTGGTGGTTTTGTGAGGTTTGACATGCAAATTATGTGTAGTGTTAATATTGAGGATGAGTGTATAGTGGTCTGTAATTGTGGAATGGTGGATATTGGATTGGTACAACCGTTTCGTTTTTAGCATTATATGGTCAATACATGTCTGGGTGGGTGATAAGTTATTTTTATTGAAGTTGACTCTTGTTGGTTCATTGATGGTGCTAATGAATCCATGGTACAACATTAGGTTTAGGTAATCGTCACTTTGTGAGTGCTTTGATTTATTCGATAAGATGTTTATGTTCATATCTCCTATTAAACACACGTTTTTTAGTTCTTTTATTTTGATTAGTTGATTGTCTAGAGATCTTAGAAAGGGAAATATGTTTTTTATAGAAGGTGACCGGTACATAGCTAAAATGCATATTTCATTATTGACCATAATTTCAAGGCAGTTTGTGTCTGTAATGTTAAGCTCTGTTATTTTTGTCTGTAAATTTTCTTTGCAGTAAACTACGATGCCGTCATTTTGATTTTTACTGTTATTTGAGTGTGTGGCTGTGTAATCAGGAATTTGTTTTGTCGTGTAAGTTTTATCTAGCCAACATTCTGTGAGTATTATCACGTCAAATTCTGTGCCTAATTGGTTAAGTAAAATGGTAAAACTATCAAAATTTTTTGCATTAAAATAATAATATTTATTATTATTTTAATTTTTAAAAAACAGTTTTTAGTTGAAAGCTCTGCGATGTAATAAAACCTAAAAATGAAAATGGAGTTCTACAAAATAAACTTTAAAACCATAAATACGTCCAATTATCTTTGCCAAGCTCTCCTAACGGAACGTGGACGGTATCTGTACGCGACAGATACGTTACATCTCGATTTCGGAGATTAAAAAAATTACGTTGATCGATAATCATTTCTAAATCTATTACATCGTGTTTTATTTAGTCCTTCCTTCGTAAGGCGAACATTTATGATTGATATCCGCGATGACAAGAGATTTCCTAAGCGAGTCCAATACTCAACAAAGGGCCTCATTAATAAACACATTGTGAAAGTTATGTAGCCATTATGCAAGACTTGTTTCAGACAAGGTAGTTTGTTGACCTAATATTGAATACATCCTTGAAAATGCGTACAATAACAGCGTTGTTATATTAAATTATGAGCATTGAAATGACACAAAGTGATGACCGCAGATTTAGCAGGTGTTTGGAGGTTTTATTATTTTTTTAGCATTTAACATGTCTAAGAAAAGTTTATCTACTTACTAATTTGATTGGTTTGTTGTATACGCAGGTACTAAACACGATTATTTCATATATTATAATCAATTTATACTCGTAAGTACTAGGAGCTTGGAACGATGTTGAAGCTATATTACCGTGTACAGCTAAAATATTTCACTTTATCAAGATATTTTTGAATACTATATTCAATACTTGTTGGAGCCAATCTGATTAAATAATCTAATGTGCCTTACTTTAAGCTCACTGTGATTAGAATAACTGGTTTTTAAGTAATAAATAGCTAGAATTTTATGCCAACCAAAGCAAACAGCTAAAATTAACTATGTAGTCACTCGTTACAAGTAATATTACCGCTTTACTTCGAGTGGAACAGAGCAATTAACCTTTGGAACTAGTATTGCCTGATACCTTTATGCCAACTCCCCGCGATAGTACCTCTTTATGTCTGGACTCGGTAATGTAACGTTAGATTAGGTACGTATTCGAATATTACTTGCGTGAAAGTGAATAAAATTAAGCTCATTTGAGCTTGGTCTTGGCTGTGATATTGTTCTGGTTTAA
Source organism: Drusus annulatus (assembly GCA_022651775.1). Taxonomy (NCBI): domain Eukaryota; kingdom Metazoa; phylum Arthropoda; class Insecta; order Trichoptera; family Limnephilidae; genus Drusus; species Drusus annulatus. The sequence continues at coordinate 38,037 of JAGWCC010000466.1, forward strand.
TTAAAATAATATTATTAATTGGCTATCTATCCGGTAAGATGAAATGAATAAGGCTTTTGGTTAAGTACCTATTGAACGTACGTATTACGTACATCGACATTATGAACTATGCAATTGGGGCGTCGCTGCTGTAGATATTGTTTTTAAAAAATTGCAGTAAATACTGCACATCCAAGTCCCAACTGCTCCTTACCGTCTAGAGCCAGTGAGACTATGGTATCCTCTATTGGGGTATATTGTAAGGCTGAAAGTACTGGGGAGGGGAAGGAAACGGGGGAAAAAAAGGTTTGGAAGTGCCTGGCTATTCAGGTCTTATCACCAAACACAGCTAAAGCCATTTTAAGCAACGTTTCGATTATGAATGGTGGTCTTTCACCAGGGCGATACTTATAGAGTATTCACCACTCATTTGTAGACACAAATATCTATGGATGTAAAGAATAGACCGATTATTAGTTCCTCTTTTAGTCGCCGGAAGAGATAAGTATGTCAAGTTGTAGATAGTCTAGGAATTATATGAGGGGATGTTATATTTTAAGTTGAAAGAGATGGATGCTTTGAAAAAGATCAGAGCACACAGGGCTCAAATTCGAATGACACGAATAATTCATAGGACCAGAAAAGGGCAGCGGCGAGTGCAATAAGGGATCATTAATTATACGTGTCCAGCCGCTTGTATTGTCAGAGGGTGGGCGTGGCTTGATTAAAACAAAATTTAATTGTTCGCCCTTCATCCCCTGGACCAGCCCCCAAGGGTCGGACCGGCCAATAGCGAGCCGCTTTGTCATCCCTTAGCCATGGCAACGGAGCTCGGAGGGTTGCTGTTACTGCGACCGGTGGTGTGGATTAAAAAAAACAAATGCCCACCCCTGTCGGCCCTAGTACCCACCTTCTCCTCTGGATTAATGAAAGCCGAGTGATGCCTGCGAAATAATCAAAATTTTAATTTGGCGTGATTCATAATCCAGTCGACAGATGGCATTTCGTTCACGCACAGATTCGCATATAAAATATAATAAATAAAGCTGATGGTCAAATAATATTCTTGTATTGCTCAGTTAATAAGGAAGATGGTCGCAATATGCAGAAAATCAACAAAAGCGGTAAAAAAAAACCTATTCATTGAGTACCTATCTTATTGTTGTCTTCAAAAATGTACCTTCCCACCCAATTAGGTATGAAATCATTAATATTGTTGTAATAAAAGTGATTCTTTTTATATTCGGTCATTAACATAAAATTATGATTAGGATCAAGAAAGGGACGCTTAGATGGTTTGGGCATGGAGAGCGAATGAACGAAGAAAATAGTGTAAAAGAATATTTGATGCTAAAGTGAATGGAAGAATAAGTCAAGGACGCCTGAGAAAGACTCGGCACGATCAAGTAAATCAAATACTTGAATCGGGCCATGTGAAGAGTCAGAATAACAGAAGGTTATGTATAAAACGATGTATAAATGTGAATGAAGCAAGGAGTGTGTGCCGAGACAGAGTTGTATGTCAATCCGTCCTATCTGCCTACCCCTGCGGTGAAATGGCTTGATGGTTAGTCAGTTATCATAACATACTAAATACTACAGACCATTAAGCATCACAAATCCGCTTTAATAAATATAATTTGTTTACCGACGACTATTTTTTCCTCTAATTTAGGCAAGCTATTGCACTGCACCATCCCTGGATAAAGCTATAGAATAAATGTTACACATTTTATTATTTGCCTCGCCTGAACTGATTTTCCTTAAAAACTAACATACAATGCAAGAGTAAGAAACACGCAAAGATGGCGTGCAGTAGATTATTGATAAAGCACTATTTGCGCAAGAGAAAAAAAAAACAAATCTCCATAATGGCGGATGAGAATGGATGAAAATGGATGTGAATGGAAAACCTCACCCGACAATAGTTCATTTCCAATTCCATCTATGTCCGCAGGAGTCAGCTAAACGCGGGGGCACGTGGGCAATCATGATTTCCAGCTCTATTCAATTCTTATTCCCGTTTTACTCATTTTCCTTCTCGTCCCCGCACTCCCAGTCTGCATATGCGGTGAGATCTGAGTGTGAGATGGCCGAGTGGATGGAGTGATAGAGCGAGTCTGAGATGGCGGAAGAAATGTAGAGAAGCAGAAAACGTGGCTCAAGAGAAAATAAGAATTAATGGGAACGGTTGGCTAACAACTTATTTTCAGCACTCTCTCTTTTCCTCAAATAAAATACGCGTACCAACTGCCATTTCAAGAGTTTAAAGAGATGTACAAACAGAGTGGTTTTCACAAATTAACGTTAAAAGTAACCAGCAGGTATTGAGGGTGCTGTTTTGAATCAAACCTTTTTAAAAGGACCCACCGTCTTTCGGACTAATAATGTGGATCAAAGCTCTAACGCAAAACGATAAATGGACATAGTTATGCAGAAAGCATCCAACCCCAGAAAAAAAAATGAAAACGAGAAAAAGGCGTTTGAAAATATCGTCGCCGGAAAGGCAAAAGGGCTGAAGCGCCACTTTTGAAAATTTACACCAGTTCATTTTAAAGTTTTTTTTTTGTTTTACTTGAATTTTGTTATTCGTAAGTCTTCAGTACTTGGTTGGATTTTGAAAAAAAAAGTTAACTCAGGTAACTCAATGCTTTCACCGAGTTCACCTGAGGCGACAAAAAGTTTTAAAAAATTCTAATTTGTGTCGCTTGAGTCAAGCCTTCTACCAAATGGTAAATGTATTTTAGGTGGCTGAAGGACCATGAAAGTCTTCAGAATCAAACGAAAGCTAGACCATTCGACGCAGAGAAAAAAATCTGATCAAAACTGCATGTTTAACTCTGTTACTGTGTAAGTGTCGCATAAGCCCCTTGGCCTTTCCAGCGACGATATGACAATACAAAAGCATATTACGGCATTTTAAAAGTGAATAGCAATATTTTTCCTTTATGGGAACTATTATAATGAGGTAATCTATAATCTATCAATGTTATCATTACAAAAATAATTGTATTTTTTATGCTATCCTACATTTAAATCTTATTATGTGGGTTATTAAAACATTACAAAAAATTACTGTTTTTGGAGATTATCTATAGGAAAACATGTAAAATTTTGGTAAAATGTAGGTAAATAAACATCAATAAAACAGAGGAGATGATAATGAAGAGGTTTGGATTAGTAATTCGTTGAAAAAAATCAAGTGTCTGGATATCGAAAAGGAAAGCTGGTTTAAAAGGCACCTTTCGACTGTGTGTCTGTGATTCAGTTCGCAACTTGTGCAGAGTTTAAAACTAATGCCACATAATACTGTACAGCTCATCCGAAAAGCCGCCTATTTGTAGTCCATTACGCTACTTCTTCTCGTTTTCTTTGTAAACTTGTCATTGGTTAGACTTTGTGCTGGGTTTGGAATGACGTTAAACTTGAAAATAATGCGACATCTAGTTCAGAATGAATGGAAACAACGCGATTAAAAAGTTAAAAAACCTATTTTTTCTGAAGAATTTCCGAGTTTTATCGTATGAATAAAGTCATAACGTAGAAACTACAGCATTTTGAATCGCACGTTGACACAAAAAGACAGAATTAAATTAATTATTTCAGCGCAAGTCAATCCATATGAACATTGTAATCACATTGACTTGCGCGTTGCATCGAGCACGTAATACGTATGCTCGCCATTAAAAGAGTATTAATAGTAAGGAAAACTGTATACGTTTAAGTATAAAATGAGACCATACATAAGGATTACTTATACATAATAGTTTTGTAAACACTGCAATAAATCATCGAGTTCAAGGGAGGTTGTTGCCATAGAAACTAGCTAGAGTAGTAACTCGTTGGTTAAAAAAACATACAAGTATGCTTTACCATAGTTGTTAACGTGTGTAATATTATGTTTTCTAGGTTTTAATGCTTCGATGAAAACATATTTATACTGCAGTCTAATGTCGGTTGAAAAGAGTTATATCTGAGGCCTTCTTTGGTATATAACTGTCCGTTTAAAGATAGAAAGACGGTTGTCCTGCGACAACGTCCAAAGAAGTGAAGTTAAAACGAAGTGTCATCATAAAAGGCTGAATGGATTTCCAGTGTAAACACAACATTTTACTTCATAATACTGAATGCGTATTGTGATAAACCTACTTTAACTTGGTAAAAACACATCTAATAACCACAATAATTTAACCACGGATTGTGAGCCAAAACACATTTCCAAAATTTGAAGATTATATATACATATTTATACCAGTTGTCACCCGTGAAAAATCCCGGAATGTAACTTGACTCGCCGAGAAAAGAATATTATTTGCTTTAATTCACCTATTTTAAATAAATAATTATGTCGGCTGAAATACACAAAAAATACATTGTAGGTAGGTACTTTATTAGGTAGGTTGAAATGATTCTTTGTCAATTAGATAATTTTATGAATATATACGACAGTTCCAATTTAGAAATGTTCACACTTGTACGTATACACGTACTTACTCGAAAACGAAATTATTTACAGTTAATTCAATTTTTAAACAATTTAAGAAATGTGAAAGCAAGGTTGAATGCAGTAAACTCCATTAATGGAGGACTGAACGCAGTTGGCGCAAATAAAAAAAAAGGCCAAAGAAAAGAAGCTAACAGTTCACAATGGAGTGCTTTTACCAAACCTGATGTATGGCAGTGAGGCATGAAACTGGCAGAGGAAGGATGAAAGTAGACTGAATGCTGTAGAAATGAGATCCCTGAGGCCTTGTCCGGTAAAACCATGTATGAACGTGTTAAAAATGTGGTTATCCGAAAATAATGCATGACTGATGTGAGCGTAATTAATAGGATTAAGAAAGGGACGCTTAGATGGTTTGGGCATGTAGAGCGGATGAACGAAGAAGAGCTTGAAAATAATGTATAACGTGAAAGTGAACGGAAGAAGAAGACGTGGATGCCCGAGTAAGACATGGCACGATCAAGTGAATCAAATGCTTGAGTCAGGCCATGTCAAGAGTCAGAATAACAGAAGAGTATGTGTGAAAGTAAATGAAGCAAGGAGTGTGTGCCAAGACAGAGTTTTATGGCGTTCTATCCTCTCCACCTAACCCCGCGGCGTAACGACGTTAGTTAATTAGTCAAGAAATATGACTTTCAACCATTCTGATTTAATTTATTAATGTTTTTTCAGCAGTAGCTCTATATTTATTTTTCAATTTAAAAAAATGTAGTGAATCAATCTAAATTACGTAGCATCGTTGAGAAAATATTAGAAAATTTTGCAAATTGCCGGTTGAATGCGAGTTCTTTTATGAGAATATTTAGAAGAAAGTAATCACCAGTAAGTGACAGTATAAACTATTGAAAAAGTTTCGGGAAACTGTGAAAGATCCTAATCGACGTACGATGTAGCATGTCAACGGCAAAGGTGCCGGGCATCAGAGAAAATTCTCAGAAGGTCACCGGAAAATTATCAATCAGGAGTTATATAAATACCTCGTGACACTAGAATGAGGGAGTAGAATATGTACGAAGAAAGAAAAACTGATGTAAGTGGAATAATTGAAACGATATACAGGTATAGCCACCACAAAATTGTCACTGCCATACTATACGAGTATATAATGCTAAACATGAAGAATATAAGAAAAAAAAAAACTATGTTTATAATTGGACGTAGTTATAGAGAAAGCGTCCAAGCCACAATTTTCCAAAATGGAATTTTACATGTTTTCTATAAATAAATACTAGTATATATCTGCTGAAAACATCCAAGATCCAAAGGCAGTAGATTTTTGGTAATTATTTTTTTTACCTACCCACATTGCAGATATTTGACTTAAATTGAAGTTAAAAACATTATAAGATGTAGGATAACATAAGAAATACGATTTTTATAATAAAACATTGATAAATTATAAATAATCCATTAATAATAATTAATGGTAGTGAGGCATGGAACTGGCAGAGGAAGGATGAAAGTAGACTGAATGCTGTGGAAATGAGATCCCTGAGACGTATGTGGGTAAAACTATGTATGACCGTATTAAAAATGTGGATATCCGGAAAGAATGCAAGACTAATGTAAGCATAATTGATAGGATCAAGAAAGGGACGCTTAGATGGTTTGGTCATGTAGAGCGAATGAACAAAGAAAGGAGTGTGAAAATAATATATCATGCGAAAGTGAATGGAAGAAGAAGTCGAGGACGCCCGAGTTAATATTCAAGTATTATAAGATTTTTTTAAATGCAAACAGTGTAAATATAACAAGTAACAAAAGAACAATAAATATTTAAAAAAAAACGCTTTAAAATCAGCCAATTTTTATATGATCTAACTCAACGTTGTACAGTAAGCCAGATAGTAACAAAGCAAGTATTATAATCATTGGAGAGTGTCGGCGAAGTTTTTTGTTCACTCATCCAAGCGAATGAAGTTGTTCGGGATATATGGTGTAGTGTGTAGAAGGAGGAACAGCGATCGTTACTTAGAGAAGACAAGAGGCAGCTGGAGTCTCACACAGCCCTAGAAGTACCCAGTTCTTCCACCTACTGTACCTCCCCGATACTAAAAGAACGATCTTAGTCCTCCTAAAGTACATATGCATGTAAGCCAGCATTGTTTTATTCCCTTGCCCCCTACATGTTTTATTTTCCCCGGAACTTTGATGTGTTGTCACACAAAAAGTTTTGTGTTTATTTCTTGCTCTTCTTGTCTTAGAGTTTTTCTGCTGATCCAAGCTGTAAGAGTACAGACAACACCGCCACCCCAATGAGTTGGGCAATATTCTATAATGTTAAATGAATTAAGGTTTTATGAAAATTCTCTCCCATTTCTGAAATTTCTAGTATTTAAATAATATTTCTTTGCAAAAATAATGATTTACATATTTTAAAAAAAAAACACGATAGTTATGCAGACATGTTATAGTACCGAGGTAAATTTGATTAATAATAGATTACATTTCAAGATTAATTATTTATTTACTGAATCAGTGCAACATCGCATCTTACGCGGAATTGCATGGAGATTAGGGTGAGAAAGAGGCGATTATTCATATGATGAAATTGAATAAACATCAAAAATGTCTTCATTAGAAAAGCGTAGGAAAGACTGAAGAAAAATTGTTCATTGTATTATTGACTCACCTTCTTGGCACAACTCATTCAATTCAACATTCCTTGCCGTATTCCTTGACTCGGAAACGATGAATTGCTGTTCCTCAATCATCACTCTACTAATTATGGGTATCATTCTCCACTGTCCAGAATGTCGAGATTTGTTTTTGAACTAAATTTTTGGTACCAGTCTAAATGATTTTTGTCTATCTTTGTCAGACTCAACCAAAACCTTGACTCGACCTTGACTTTGATTTTAATGTTCTTTCTAATGTACACTTTTTGTCCTATTTTTGTCATTGCTTCATTAAAATATTATTTATGAGCTGTTATTTCTCTGTTGATATTTTTCCCATTTCGTATAATGTATTTTTTTTTGTAATTGGACAATAGTCCGTTAGTATATAAATATTAAATAAGGTCACATACGATTGTAACGAAAGTTTTTACTCTTTTCTGTTACTTAACAAACATAAAATAATGAATTTATTTTAAAGACCGTATTGTTTATTGTCTTTTCTAATTTATTACCATCCTTATTAAGTTACGTTATGTAGTTGTTCGAATATTTGTTCAATTATATTTTATTTTTGTATCTCTAGAGCAAGAATATCCAAAAATGAGACATTTGTTTTATAAAGTTAACTGGTTCAGTGAATGCGTCGGATCCAGATAGGCTTGTGTGGATGAAGAAAGGCCAGACAGAAACAAAGAACTTAAGTAATGGGGTTACCACGGTTCAGTAATTCAAAGACTTTGACAAACAGGCAACAATACTCCGCCATAGCAGGCTGGTAGCTGATAGACACAATAATAACGAAAGATAGAAAAGTTAACGAAGAGGAGGCAAAAGTTATTAGTCGGAAATCAAACTAAATCCCAAGTTGATGTTGAAAAGATTTCCAGAAACTAACTTCATTCTCTCGATTCTAAATCCAATTTTCAGGTTTGATTAAACTTTTGATAAAATAAGCTTCAAGTCGAGAACATTGAACTATCCAAACATTCATTTAATTAAATATAATGTTGACTTAATGATTTAGCACCTGCATTGTCTGGGGAGTTGTTTGGCATTGCAAATTTATTAGGATATCTCATTGCTCATTGCATAATACACATTATAATGCCTTTAAAAGCCATTGGAACCGTAGATGCTTGAAGTGGGTAGAATACAAGTTTATTTTAAGAGTCGTAATAATGTTGTTAATTTACGATTTTGTTTCACAAATTAACAAAACGAGTATCAACGAACAGCCGGAATTACGGGATTAAGTAATAATCATATACCTCACAATTAACGTTCCGAAAAATGAAATGAAGCAACTTAACCGCCTGTTTGGTTGTCTTTTCGTCGTATGTCTTTTTTTCTCAGTCTGTTGCTACTGGCAACAGAACTCGGAACACAGAACGTCCGGAGAGAGAAACGAGAGAGTAAATTGGAGAAAGGAAACGGGAATTAAAGTAATAGCAGGAGCCTAGTCCACAGCAAGCGTAACAGCTATTATTATCATCATCAGCTGGCTAAAGTCTACTTACCGGCATTTGCAGGCAAACATTAGACTCGCGGGAATGGTTAGAGAAACAGGTATTATTTGACTTTTACAAGAGAGCGAAAAATACAAAGGATTCTGTGCATTTTGACGGTTTCATTCGTTTTGCGGAATTTTTCGTTATTTTTGTAGGTTTTTTGAATACTTTTTTTTCATCCAAAATAGAACATTTTAATCTAATAACCTTGTATGAGAAACACGGACCCAATTGAAAAACTATAATTTATTTAATATTCAACTACCTAATTATATTGTTAAGCTCATTGTCTATATATCTGATAGGTAGTGCAGAAAAAAATAAGAAATCGTCACCTAACTGTAGTGAGACATCTAAAAATACGGTTTTCCGGCTTATAAAATTCAGTTTTTTTAACAGTATTGAGTGCTATTCTCATGTTCTTGGTCTTATTTGTATAATTTCTTTACATGATACATATACCACCACATCATTGAATGAAACAATATTTTATTTTCTTAATTTCAGCCATTACTATAGGTGTTTAGAATTAAATAAAAATATTTCCTTTATAACTATGTTATATGAGAAAAAAAATCTTAAAACCTCAATATCTCAGAATTGTGTTTTGTGTGATGTTCCACTAGAGTTATCAGGCGACAAAATGGTGTTTACGTGGGCACCTCAATAAACGCGATGCAATTTTTTTAATACATCAAATAGTTAGAAATGTTTTATTAATCTTTTTCATCAGTTGACCTTGTTTTGAGAAATTAACAGTTATATTAGTAATGGAATTACTTTCGATAAACTTTACGACGGTTGTAAACGTCTTCTTTGTTTGTTTGATTTCATCATTTGTTTGGTAAGCGCTGTTATTAGCGGAAATCATTCAGTTTTAGGCGCTGATCCAAATTAATAATCATACACCACGATCTCAATATGTTGCAGGTAATCAATCCACCATGTAATGAATAAGAACTAAAACGGGGCACTTAAATCGTCTGAACATGAAAGCCAGAAGTCGTAGAAAAAATAGGAAAGTAAATGACGATCAAGTAGATGGAAAAATAAGTCCGAGATGACCTAGGAATATACACCACGAGCACGTGAATTGACGAAGGAAAATGCTTGAGTCAAGTATGCCAAGATATGGAATAATAAAAGAGAGTGTATGAATATCGATTAACGGCCCCCAAATTAGTGACAAAATTCACCTCAGAGAACTGAGATGTTCATTAAAAGGTTTAAGAATATAAATTAGAAATTGAAACATGACAATCGATAGAAAATAGTATTTATTTAAATCTTATATTAAATTGAATCATAGATTGGAGGGGCGCTAATCAAGGGGCGCGTTCAGTGGTAGAGATAAGTGAAAATACAGAGAAAACACTTCATTATTATTAAGTTAGCATAATTTTACTGACAGTTTAGCAAGTTTAATAATAATTCAATTATTTTTACAATTATTCGATTTTGATCGAAAATAATTTTAGTGTCGAATAATATATAAAATTGTATAGTTATTTTTTTAAGTGGTAAATAAGCGAAAAATAATAAAACATCCGGCAAGCATTGTGTGATTACGTATCTTAATTTTTTTTATGAGGAGATCATTAAACTATTTATGGATTTACTAGAGACTATTCTGTTGTCAGAACATCCTGATTACGAGGCCTTTTTATTGGCCCGATCAAATCTTAACTACGAGATATAATGTATTCACTAAAAAAATCTATTCATTAGAGAAGGATGCGTTGCATGCGAGATGGTTTATCGCTTCCGTCTCTATTGACCAAAAGCTAATCGGTAAAATTCACGGACACTGCATTCGATTAATGAATCGCGAAATGTTAGATTGCTAATTCTTAAATTACGACATTTAACACTTTAAATAATGTTTTAAGACATTTGCCTTGAAATTAAACGCTGCCGAAGAATTGTGTTGTGGATCTTAGTTCGTATCTTTCAAATCTTTTTGAATCATTCACCAAAAGCGAGATACGTGTTTTGACACTTAATGTTTACATTGTGTACACAAAAGAACATACAAAAGATTTGAATATCACCTTGGCCCGATTAACAAGAAAAGAAGCCACGTTAGATTCATGAATAGTATGTTAATACGTTCACTACCAAACACATGGTAGAAGGATTATTTAAGGAGACGGTGTTGACCATTATAAAGTGGTACAGAACGAGTAAGTAACTGCGGACCTTGAGGGACTTGAACCCTGCATTTGAGTACATCGATTATATTCTGTAAATTGATTTTACAAAAATTGAAGTGAGATTGGAAATAAAAATGAAAGACATGAACAAAGCCAATCCAGAAAACGAAAAAGCGATAAAGTTGTTCTGTTTTTTTTTTTCAAATTCACCAATATGTTTTTATTTGATTTTATAGGATAACGTCAAACGTTTATAAATGCCAGATTTGGAACGCAAGGCATTGATTGTATCATTAAAACAAGCTGTTTTTGAATACCTACCTATACACGTCTTAATTACCATTTCTTAATGGTTACATTTTTTTCTAATATCTTCAAGCGCTCACGGTTGATAATATTAAACTAAAATTACGTAACAAATAAGCCATAAGTCATTTTTTTTAAATAAATTAGCATCCCAATCTTACAGTGCCTCGGTCTTAAAAAATACTAAATTATACCAGCCATCTGCTTTAAGTAACTAAAAAAAGATTATTTTAATGTGAGTCGGGATTTTAAAACAGTAATTATCATTTAATTATATTTTGTACGAAAGTACAACGTTTTTAAACAAGAATCACTTTGTAAATCAATTCCACGAATTCTACCAATAAAGTTTTGTCTGGTTTCGGTCATTACCAATCCACTGGGACAGATTTCCAGCCCAATTTTTGCTAAACAGAAATTTAAAATAATCCCTCCAAATGGATAAACAACACATGTGGAATTCAACAAAGCCAACAGACCTTCAATCGCCGTGTAAGAGAGTAAAATTGCAAGTTAGCAAGTCGGGAGGAGCTCTCCGGGGAACGGGAGAAGATGGGATTGAAGAGGTTGCGGAATAAAAAAAATACAATAGGAGATTCTGACCAGCAGGGCGGATCAGCTGATCTTAGATCAGACAAATATCCATTTGGTCGAATGAATTGTTCTATTCATGGGGAATCGCAGTTTTAAACATTCGACTTGAGTGGAATGCAGCAATGCTGAAATTATTTGGAGATTACCAGACGAGGAAGAAGCATTGAATTCTGCAAAGATTGCGTATTCGTAAGAAAACCATTTGCGATAAAATTCAATAAGAGCAACGGATAATTTAAAAAATTAGATAAAAGTGTTTTATTATTGAAAACTGCATCAATATGCAAATAGTTAATTAGATTCCGTTCATGGAGATATTAAATTGAAAATGCCAACCTTTTTTTCACATTTCTTCGTTTTTAATAAACGAATTTGACGGAGAAATTAATATACCAACGAAATAAATTCTTCAAAATTTTACTACAAAGGAGCTATCGCCAAGTCGTTGGGTAGTGCGTGTGTAAAATTGAATACTTCGGCGACTGTAATATATGCGAGTAAATGAATATTTTCCCTTTGTTAAATGGCTTTCGAAAGTGTCTGTAAATAATGTTGAGTATATTCCTTTGTGAAGATGCAAACATAAAGCGGTTAATGAGAAGAAATATGATGCCTTAAGAGAAATCACGGATCGCATGCAGAATTTTGATTTTGCAGAATATAATATTGTTTTAACTTTCGCGGGTTTACCGTTTTTCAAGTCCCAAGCTGCATTCTTGCCAAAATCACTACAGTCATAAAAAAATAATGTTCAGACCATGTTGCATAATATTTTAACAACAAGATGTTAACACAATATAATGATGGTGTTGTTCAAATCCTCCACACGCTTAAATATTAAATTGATATTACCGTCGGAGTGCATGTTGTTCATATGACGTAAGTAAACGCAAAGGCGTGAAGTAAAGTGAATATGAGGTGATTTCCATTCATACTTCGTTTTCAGACGCGGTTCGAGTTCTTTTACACAGATGGAATTCAATCGCGAACCATACTGCGGCTTAAGATTGTAATCAGAACTCCACCTTTAACGGCGAAGTATAAAAGTGTAGGAATGCAAAATAAGGTTCACCAGGAATATGAGAGAAGAGGAGGGGTATCGAAACTTCACCGGGAGAAGACGGAGGTACCGGAGAACCAGAGGAAGGTTGGGGTGGGTCGAACAAGAAAATAATGGCAGAAGAATTATGTATTCAGACAGTGAACTCGTTTTGTACGGATTGGGCGTTTTGTGATAGAATGTAAATTTTGCTTTTGTTGACCTTTGCGATAGAAATACGCCAGTGGAATGGGAGAACCTCGCCATGCATCAACCATCTGGTACGAATTTGTTATGTAAATCGCCGAGATATCTTTGATCGTGAAGTGGAAGGCAAGGATTCACTCAATTGTAGAGACACTTAGCTAAGAGGATTATTTCGCTGTGATCGCCGATATTTAAATTAGATAAACCGTCTCAATTGCTTCAGTTCAAGCATGCATTCGGGCTTGATTTGAATGTTCTTTCAAAGAAAACCAAATATTCCCAGGTAACGAATAACCTGACAATAAAAAATAATAAACTTTTGATACAAAACTTGTGTAATGGTGGAAAACTTAACAAGCAGAGAAATTGAACCTACGACTCCTGGGTGGGAACACGACGCATTGTCAACTCTATTACTAACCGGTTAAATGTTATAATAATAAAATGGCGTACAACAAGATCCAAAGAGACCTATGTTATCTTAGAAGTTGAAAAAAAAAAGGAAGGAAAATAGGTGTGATAATTCTTAAGCTTCTACAAAAAATAATAAATTGAAACAATATAAAATACTTACATCCAAAATCTATCAATAAATAAACTGATTGAAATCAGAAGAAAAAGAATCAATGAGGTAGAAGACGAGTTTCACAGATGAATCGTTCACACCTGCAATATGTTCTGAACGAATCACTTTTTCGTCAAGTAATTTATCATTTGAGTTTTACCGAGAGATCAGGAGAGCAGAAGCTATAAGGGGATGAGTAATGAAAGACAGCTTAGTTTCTAACGACACTCCTTCGAGAGTATAAAAGCTATTTTAGACTTGAGTTACAAAACCCAAGTCGTCTATCTATTATTACTCGACAGCGGTTCGGTTAAATAACTAATAGAAGGACAATTCATCCTAATATCAAAATCCCAAAAGCAAATTTCCAATTTTTTTATTTTAAAACTAGCATATACTTTTTTTTCAATGAGAGAGACAACAAATACTAAATAAATGTCAGGCAAGTCAAATGTCTAGTGTTTTTCGCTGAACATGTAATATATTGACATATGAGAAATCGTTTATCAAAATCAAAAAGTTTTATTGTTAGTTGTGACATGGATGTAATGTAATCAATATCACGAAAGACGAAATATAAATTAATAATCCGCTTGACAAATTTTATTCTGATTTATTATCAGAGTTTACTGACTTGTATTCGTTTTTCTGGTATTATTATTTTTAACGAACATATAAATAATATTGTCAAGTATTCTCTCGGGTAGGAAAAACAAATTAACTTTTAACTTAGACATTTTGAGAATAACAATAATTTTATTATACTTTACAGTGTGTAAAAAGTTTGTTGATATATTCTATAAAGGCGTGACAGCAACTATTAGCAACTAGCTGTAGGTATAATATTTTAGTACCAGGAGCACATATCGTATAAGCGGGGAGGCGGTTCGATATTGGGAAAATAATGAGGGGCTAGGAATAACAAGATCTTCACGCCGAAAGAATGTGAACACCACCACGAAAAGTGGGGAAAACAGATTGACTAGTTATTTGAAATTAACGCACATATTTCACGTAATTATGGGTGAATGGAACACCAAGTCAGTTTCATAGCATGATGCTTTTAGGATGCTTCGACAGGTGAGGAGCAATTTGATGGCGATGATTGTAATGCGGGTTTAACTTCGTAGACTGACGTAATGGCAATTTCAGGAGCTAATAACAATAAAGTGCAGGGATGGCGCAGATGCGGGAATAGTTAACTGGAACGGTTGTTGGTGCAGTCTACTGCTTTAATAAAGCACCAATTTAGTGCAGAAACAACTTGTCTGATGTTTCAAAGTAAGTTTAACGACACTGTCAGCACGGTGCTTTGATCATAATCGCGTCATTTAATCCTGTACGATTCTGCAGCATAAAGAATACCTTATTTCACACAAAGAGTGTAATAAATAAAATAACTGAACAAGACTTACTTTTTAGTTTGTAATTTTTATTGATTATTGAAAGAATATGAAAATAAAAAAGAGACAGAAAAAAAAGTTGTGACCGAGACTCAAACTCGGGACAACCACTCTATCCGAGAGTGGCGCATCAACTAACTCTGTCATCCCAAACAATTAAGTACATTTTTTTAACAATCACACACTTCTTGAAACAGATGTAACAAGCCCAATAGAACCAAGAAAACTCTTTAGACTCTCATTCGTTAAATTCATTAGAAGATTATCCCCATCATCTGTTCTTCACTACGAAAAATTTAAAATACCTCCGATATACTTTATTTTAAATTTGCTCTCATGCCCTAAAAATGAAAAAATAATAATAAAGAAATAAATAAAAATAAATAAAAATATATGTAAGAATCAGCTAAATTTTAAGTTATTATGATATGGTGATTGTGTCCTGCCAGAAGTGACCTACCAGGTATGTATGTTGCTGTAAATTTATATAAACTAAGAATTAATGTTAAGTAGAAATTAAGATTTGCACAGCGCCCTTGAGGTGATTTTTCACAAAAACGGCGCTATATAAATTATCCAAATATTAATATTATTATTATTGAAAACTATTAATTTTCGCAAGTAAAGCTCTATTCGAACATAAATGCAAACGTAGATGGCGTCATGGATAAAATCATCCAGTTTTATTTTACGGAGGATCTAATTTTTTTATTCACTCGACACAAGAGACCCTCAGCTTTCCCTAGACATATTTGAAGTTGCTATGTCTAGGGTCTTTTCAGGAAATTAAGAAGTAAACGCGGTTCTTGAAGAGACCGAGAAAAAAGAGTATTTTATGTTTTTTTTTAAAGAAAGACTAACATTCCCGGGTTACAAATAACCTGACAATATTTGAAAAACGAATTCTACCATTATAATAAGTGGAAGATGTTGCTTGCGCAATGATGGAGGACTGAGCCAGCAGAGGAATTGAACCCACGACGCCCGGGTGGGAATCCGACGCGTTTGTCCACTCAGTTACCGACCAGTGTACTTAAAGGCACGTGTCACTCGGATGTGCACTGGTGTCAAAGGTATCAATAACAGATTTTTAAAAGTATATGATGGGGGAATTTATCTCATTAACTACCCGATTTTCAAATAGTTCTTTGATTATAAAGAAAAACATGTTGTTCTTAATGAATAAGACAACTTACCAAGTCACGTTGAAATCCATAAGCGTTGAAAATATGCCAACAGTACTAACCTGAAAAGAAAGAAAATGAAACATTTAAAAGTGGAAGATAGTATACAACGTCAATTTCAATCTGAGAGAGACTCGGATTCGAATCATTAATCAAACATTAGAAAAAAATGACAAAACTGTGCCGAGACTTTTCATTTTACGATCCGCTTGTACGGGCGGAATTGAAAAAAAATATATAATCGAAATAATGGTTTCGCGTACTCTGGAAAAAGGAACGGGTTGCTGCGTTGGAAAGAAATTAATAACTTGAATGGTGTTTTTCATTCCTTTTCGTTGCCTTTTCGCCAGTTCGCTGGAGCGGTCGGCAGCCAACGCAAAAGTACAGCTAGGCAGTTTGTAGTTTGTACGACAACTGGAAAGTAAATTACGGTGGTGCTTACGGCTCCGCACGGCTTAGAGAATAATTAAATATCGAGCATTCTCGGTGTTTCATTTCAAGCATTATCCTGGGGGACTTTCCTTTTATTTCGGTAGCTCTATAATGAAGAACCAGTGTTATTCATTCATATTTCTTAAATTTAATAAGATTTTTTGTAAATACTCCCGCTAGGGCATGGTTTGACTTACACTGCTGCTTCAAAGGCAATTTCAAAATGTCAAATGTTGATAAAAACTAACATCAAGGAATACGACTAATTCATTTGAATCATCTGTCATTTCGAAGCATACAACATTAAAAAAAAAAGATTTAACTAAAACGAATATTACACTTTTTTCCAAATTTTATTGTAAGACGGTACCGGTTTCAGTCTGTCGTGTCATGGCCATCTTCCGGCTGCTAAATATTACCCAAACTAAGATGTTTACACATATCAAAGAAGTTGTTTGTAAGCACAATAACTTGTTTATGGGAAGAACAATATTATTCCGTGTGTGTTCGGTTGTTAGATGTATTAATACGACATGTTTTGTCGACATATTTGGCTGATGGAAACCTGTAAGTACCAAAATGATAATGTTAATATTAACTTTAATGTTTTGTCATGCATAATATATAATAGTGGCTAATTCTCTCGGTGCCTCAAGATTTAAAGAATCGATGTCTACGGTGGGTAGTTTTCTAAATCAATATTGAGGGCTGATTCATAAACCTCGTGAAAGCTATCAACGCCAAATAATTCACCGGTGAATATTCCAGGGAATTGGTCGCAATAAAATATTTCATTTGAAAGATATAAAGCGGAGATGAAATTGCAGGCTGCCTCGTAAAAGACACCAAAGTACTCTATCCCTATCCCGTCCCCGCTCCGCCGTCAGAAGCAGGCTGCGCTTTTTCGAGGTGTTCCACCGCTTTATGATGTATCGGGAAATGTCATACGACATCCTTCACGTGCCGGTATACCCACTGGTAATTGGTGACAGTTGAATTCACAAAATAGAACTCTCCGGCGTAAAAACCTACGCTACGTCTGAGAATAATGAAATAGAAAATGTATTATCTTAAATAAATCTTCGAGATAAATACACAAAATCAGACTGAGTTAGCAGCACTTTGAAGTGAAACAAAATCCAATCGCAAAACAACTCACAAAACAATATTTGAATTAGCATAGTTTCAGATTTTATTTTTCTACGCCTCCACTTTTAAAAAGTTAAGATAACGCATATTTAAATTTGTAGAAAATTTAGCTTAACACAATTTTAGGGTTGGTACCAGGGAATGTTCCAAATATTTATAAGCGAGTGCTCCCAAAAGTTTTTATAGATATTACAAAGCGAGCCGCTTGAATGCATTTAGTCATTAAATATTTCTTTCAAATGAAAACGGCTTAACTCAAAGCGAATATTTGTACTGTAAACTATTTGGAATTTCTTACGTTTGTAAACAAAAATAGGGTGGTCGCTGTTAATAGCCATTTCGATCAAAATGTTGACAGATTTATCTGTCGGGTTCACCGTCCTACTAGACAAAGGACATTCTTCGGCTTTTAAATAGTGCTAGAGAAATAATAATAAACATACAATATCATTCACTATATCATTTATCTCTCTAATCTTAGACTGCACAATAAATGTGTTGAGTAACTTCCCTTTAAAAAAAATAAGCTTTGACAAAACACGTCCACTAGCCAACATACGAAAATTGGAATAAAAAAGATCCTCTATTAAAGAACACCTATCATAATTACTGTTTTTGAGTAAATGCAATAACTTGAAAAATCCTTTATATTTTAACTAGTTATTTTTCTAACGTTACCCTAAACCAAAATCGTATTACGACGGAGAGAAATCATAGTTTAATATAATATTCGATAAAAATATTACATTAAACTCGTACACAAACCATATTTGAGTTTAAGCATTAACACAATAACAACTGCTGAATGAGTAGCGCTTCGTTAAGTATAATAATAAACATGGTCTTGATCACTCTAAATGTGCTGGCATTGTTTTATGGCTTTTGAAACACAAATCTTAAACACAAGTTGTTAATTATAAGCCAGAGACGAAACAAACACGGAACGTAGACGATGAAATGATTTCAATTATTATCGTCACACGCCACGTTCATTTTAATACCCATGTTCGTGTATTTCCCTAAGTAACAAAGTACAACAAAGTAACAGCAAAAAGTGGATAAGTTTGTTCAATAATTCTTGTTGTTTATTTTTTAATTTGTAGTATTTAGAGTGTTGAATTAAAATTCGATATAGTAAACGTAATACGTACTAAACAAAATAAGCAGTGAGAATAATATCTAAACGCAGCATATAAAATAAAGCAGTGAGAATAAATACTTATGCGCAGCATATAAAATACAGCAGTGAAAATAATACTTTAATGCAACATATAAAAAAGCAGTTATAATAATACTTAAATGCAACATTTAAAATAAAGTAGCGTGAATAATACTTAAACATAAAGCAGTGAGAATAATACTCTATTGCTAAATATAAAATAAATCAGTGAGAATAATACTTAAGCGCAACATTTAAAATAAGGCAGTGAGAATAATACTTATTTGCAACATATAAAATAAAGCAGTGATAATAATAAAAGTAATAACAGTAAACTTATATGGCGCAGATTTGTGATATTTCACTTCAAGTGCGCTTCATAGTAAATTAATTATGCTAATAAGACTAACTAACAAGGAGAATATAATATATGATATGTGTACAAATTCAAACAAAAAAGGTTTAGATATGGGTATAACAGTGCATGTGTATATCAACAGATTAAAAAAAACAATTAACTTAAAATACTTAAATGCAACATATAAAATAAAGCAGCGTGAATAATACTTAAACGCAACATATAAAATAAATCAGTAAGCATAATACTTAAACGCACACGGATCAAATGTTAAAAGATATACATATGTTAAAAGACCTACAGTTTATGACGGTGAAGCAAACTATATATTTGAATGATTATATCTGTAACTTATTTCCTAATGAGTTAAGTTTAATAAAAAAATAAAACACTGAACACAAACCGTACCGCCAGAAAGTCCCAGAGATATCAATAAGATAGCCATGTCTCTACTAACATTAGATGCCCATTTGTTTAACACAATCATCAATATATTTTCGTATACTAAATACGAAAATTAGCATCACAACATTTAAACCCGGCAGCCTATTTATTGAATGAAAAATATCGTTCATACATTTTCGCCGTGTGCAGGAATCGAACCCAGAACTCAGAGACAAATGCGTCGACCTCTACGCTATGGAGGCCGTATTGGAATGTATAACCTGTTTCCATGCAACTTGTTTACTATAGTGTTGACGTTGTCTCTCTAAAACATTTAAGTCGATAACCGTACAAGCGGAGATGGAAAGTTTTTTTTTTTAATTTCTAACCCAAAACAACAAGTTACCTATGATTTATTTATGGTCATTCTAATTTTTATGTCAAATGGTGTAAAAGCCTATAAGCCTACGCGCGCATTAGTTTTTTGATTTATTATGACAGCGCAGGTCAAGAAATAATGAAAATTACCTGTAGCAATATAAAAATAAGCATTTACAGTAAAGTAAAAGTCTTATAAAAAATGGAAAAAAAGTTATCGGTTGCCGCTAGCTTGTTAGTGTGACGATTTGAAACAATGGTTTGGAATAATACCCTAACTATGAAAGACAACTAAGCTAGACTAAACTATTGTGCTTGTCAGAAAAAAACATATTACTATTTTTAGGAGAAAATAGTCGAAAAAAAATGTATGCCCGCTGAAATGATATTGTTTCAGGACCCAGATTGCACAAAGTCTTCTCTGTCGTCAAAGGGTTTATTGCCAGCGATTCACTTGACAAACACAAAAGAAATTATTTTCCCTCATAATATCAGCCATTTTGATAACTCTAATGCTTTGTCATACCGAAAATACGCCGACAGCAATTTTAACTTTAAAAGGGTTCACTGTCGATAAATACTAGTAATATACGCACACTTTGTGTATGCACATCTCTGTTTTAAATGCAAACACAAATTATTATTAATGGTATTTGCAATGTACCAACTACTCAAATTATATTTAAACAAAATAAGTGTCATAAATACCATTTCCGATTCAAATATTTACCAATGTTTTACAAATATCAGAGATATTTAAAATGTCTGATTCGATCGTCTAGTCATCATCACTTTTTCATAATCTCCAAAGAGCTAATATCTTCAAAATTAGCTAAATTTCATTTTGGGCACGTTCGGATTTATTTTGCAACCGTAATTTAGCAATCACAAACGTACCAGCATTAAGGAATAATAGAATCACATTCCAACTGCGGACTATATTAAAAGTTAATATTATTGTCTCCGTGCATGCAAATTGCTTACGTGATATTTCGCCGGAGAGGAATGGGAACCAACAATTTATTATATTTAATGGGTCCGAGAATATAATAAACAATATACTCAAATGGCTTAAGAACGAAAGTTGAGCTTTTAATGTGTGTTTGGTACGTTCCGTATTTATTTATTACATTTGATTGCCAGACGATACGTTTAAAAACCTTGAACGTTAAAACGTAGAATATTAATAACATTGATGGAGTTTTCACGACTTAGTACTATTCAGAAAAGCTTAGAGAAAAAAGTAGCATTTAGCAAGACCTACATCAATATGAATAGTATAATCTCTTATTATTCTGATGAGATGTTGTAAGAATTAAAACGATATTAATTATCACATTATACACATAAGTTATTACCACCACTGAAATTTGTCTGCAGTAATCTGCCGCTAACCGCGTGATTTACCAACATTAAAAAAATGTATTCAAATACGAGTATAAGTATCCATAATGGAAGATACTCTCAGCATGGCCCTAGATAAATATACCACAGTTAAGAAATGAAACGTTGCTTGAAATTATGTTTGCTATATTTTATTAGCAGAACTAAATAGCCAGACACTTTTCAACTTTCCTTTTCTCAATCCTCCTTCTCCCACGTGCTGTAGCCTCACAACATTTCCTCATCCGGGGATGCTACAGCCTTACTGCATTTGGAAAGTTAGGACTTATGTGGCATTACCGTTATAACAGCTTGTCCTCCGAACAAAACAAAAAGGTGTATTGAAAAAAAAACATCGTTCAATAACTGAACAATTTCTATTTAAAACTTACTCCATAACATTATTCAATAGTTTCACAACAATCGACACTAACAGTTTATTGAGCCAGCCCCATCGTTTCGTTAACAATATTGGTGAGAGAGAACGAAGCAAGTCTGCGGAAGAATGCAAAGTCACCGAGACTTAAATTGCGAGGCGTTGTTATGCCTTGTTCAGGAGTCGTAATACCCTGCCAGTCATGCGGTCTGCTCGCTGAAGGGCGGTTTAGTGTTATTATTAAAAAAAATTAAAAAAGCGCAACTCCTGTATTTGGAAATGAGAAAGTCCCAAGCGTGGATGATTTTCTCGTAAATCAAATAAGCTGTCGGTAACCTGGGATACACTACATAATCGATGTTTCTTGTAACGAAAGGCTCAGGAAAGAAAAGATATGAAAGGACAGCGAATTTATTTTCCATCTAAAAAAAATATCTATTCTTTAGTGTTTGTTTTAGTGTGAAAATCGATTCTTCGGTGAACTTATCGTAATGAAGAAGATACCGATCTAACAGCGAAACATAAACACTGTCATCCAATCTTGATTACACACTATTTTGTATACTTTTGCAGCGAGTAAAATAATAATGCAGGACTCTGACAGGATAGCTAACATAGCACTTAAAAAGGGGGATTGGCCAGAGATTCACATTTTAATTAATGCTGATGAATTCGTAATAAAAATATTAAATATTTTCCGAGAATGCATTTGGTTGGTAACGCCTCATTTTATTTCAAATATGGTTGTGATGTCGGGAGGTAGAATTTTGAATGGCACTAAACAATGTAGTTTAGTTTCACAAAACTAAATCATATGTTAAACTATTATAGTTAAAGTCAGAAATTGGAAACTCTGTCGGGAGAGGGCACCAGGAGTACAGAATGTGCAATGGGATATCGCAGAATCCCTCTTGGGACTAATGCAGTATGAAAATATTATATTGCACGACGTGTTAGCTTCGCAGGTTTCTAAAATGGTGTGAAAAGATTCGCTGAATTTCGTTGAATAAAATATACATTTCGCTGTGTCGACTGTCAACAATTTTTAGCAACAACATTTGTGTTAACATTAAAATCTCTAAAAAACAAGAGAAATTCTGGTAAAATTAATGTCAATAAACGAAAAGTAATCAGCACAACGTTTTTCATTAGTGTCCCGAGCCTGTAAAATGATTTAAGCACATCTTTGTTCGAACATAAAACTAAATTACAAGCTGGAATAACGTATTGTACTCTTGGCAGTCTGGTAATGCAAAATTATTAAGCTGAGCAGAGAGTTGCATGAGATATGATTAAAGAAACATAACAGACTCCCAAAGGGGTAGCCAAGTTCCGGAAACCATTGTCTAAGTAATATAAGACGATGTCTGGAGCGATTATATAAACGAGGAGAGCTTTGTGTTCTATGTTTGTGCTGTTGCATCTTATGCTCTTCGTTATTCTATTGTCTAATGCATTCAAAAGCCCGCAGCATTAATGAAACAATTTATTAGAGAGGACAAACTCATTTAAACTTTAAATTTGTTTTAACTACAACAGATTCAATCAAATTTTTATCCAAATAAAGCTTAAGAAAGTACTAAGAGTTTTTGTTTCAATTGACATAAATCGCTCTCTCCTAGACCTAAATCTTCCATTCTTTGATTTCTATTTTATGAATATGAGTAATATTAAAAAGTAAGCTGAGTCTTTAACTTAGAAGATACATACGTTCATAATACATTTCATGCAAAACCAGCTGAAACAAAAGCATTGACACATAAATATTCAAGTCTTTGATATCTTTTGATTCTTTTCTGTTGAGATGGATTTTAACATTCTCATTCGGAATAATGGAGGATGAGGGAGTATTGAGGAAGGAAGGCAGACCGGACGGGGGTGGTGCGTAGGACTGGGGTAATCCGGCGCGCATAGAGGTAGCTGGCGGTGAGGGGGTGGGGGTGTCATCACCCAAATTTAAGGGTAACCATTCTACACATTTCCAAATGTATGCGTGATAATTTTCAAGTTAGAATAGAACTAGGTTTTAATACCACCACTCTTACATTGAAAATTATAATATATCGTTAACATTAAGAGCGCTTTTAATATGCTTGAGGTAAAGCTCATATAACTCAAAACATCGGTAGAATTAAAATTGTGATATGAAATCAAGGAACACCACAAAATTTTAAAGTTGTATTATGTAATATTTTTTATAGTTTAGGTGAGTTTTAGTGTGACTTCTTTTATCCACTATTTTATGCTTAGAATTTTGAGGTCAATGCAAATATTGTCAGCCAGCAATGCAGTACCATCACAAGCTATATGGCTTTTAAATATTTTTTCTACGGCCAAAAAAAAAAAGAGAAAACATCATTTTGTTTATACTACAATTTAAAATCCAAATCGAGCCTAATAAATCCATTTGGTGAAATTAGTCATATATGGCACAAACTATATTCGATGATATTCAGAAGAAAAAGAATATCTGAATGCCACAACTTCAGATAAATTTTATAACAAGAAAATAATTGACCCGGGAAATCCAAAAACCATGGAGACCCACGATCTCCCTGTAGGGGAGCCCTGAGAACCCTTATCGGGTGGTGGTAAGCAACCTCACGCCAGCCTTCTGTGGGCTAGGTTGGGATTGTGGGTGGGGCTGAGTTGGGGTTGGAACTTGCAACCCCCTCTATCAATTTTGTTACCAACTGCGCATTCTCGGAAATTCTGTTTTTGACGTTTCTTCGTTCGGGTTATAAACCCATTTACGAAGAAGAATAATTGTTTTGATGGATTCTAAGCTTGTGGTAAATGGATTTTTCCTTTTCAGCGTTCAATTAAGCTTTCTGAGAAAAAAAAATCTTTAAATTTGCAAATAGCTCTAGAGAAATAAGTAAAAGACTTTTTTAAACAGGATATAACAGAAAATATGTTAACAACCCATAAAGTTATACAATCTTCGATAATTGAATGTTTACAATTTAAGCGTTTTTTCGATAAATTATCTTATTGGTAAAATAGAATATCGAGGTGGCAAATAAAAATAATAATGTATTACACATTTAGACGAAAATAGTATTTTTCATAAGATTGCTTTATACGTTTTGCAAACATCCAGTGATGAAAAATTAAAACAATTTGGAAATTCCGAAAAATGTTGGTAAACTTGATTTGACACTGCATTTCGTTAAAAAGAGTAAGACACTAATACCTACACATGATTATTACTATTTCACTGTCTGAACTTGAAAAACTCTTGAACGGTATACTCGGACGTCATGAAATTTTCAATGCGTTTTCTGTCTGATATTTCCTTTTGGTATATATCCCTTTCAATTCTGGCTGGTACGATCGTGCTGGTCCGTTTAAAAAAACATTTCCCGTAAACGGCTTGAAATTTTACCGGCATACCGGCTTACAATGAGCGTGTGGGCTTGTATTTATACCGCATTGTCCTTTTTTACAAAATTTTCCGCAAGGAGCGGTATTAGAAGCTTGCAAAATGTCGCAAGCCAATGGCACTTAAATATTTTTTTAAAATATATATAATTTAAGTAATTTACAGTGTTTATACTGTAGTTAATATGTCTATCAATGAGTTTGCAGTTTTTTATTTGGAATTTTATTTAATATTGTGTCATTTCTTAACGACTCTATATTACAACTGTTTTTTTTGCTTCAGGTCTGAAAAGGATATTATATTTAGCTTTAAACGTAATTTCCACTAGCAGCAATGTAACTGTCCAATAACCATGTAACTGAAGAAAATAGACAAAGCGCCATATTCTCATAAAAAGTTTTTATTCCATAAAATTAATATTTTATTATATCCCGCGACTCTTCGCGCGCACCCCCCTCTCCATCCCCCTCTCCTTTCCACTCCTTCCCCGAACAGCTGTTTTTCCCTATATTATTTCAATGTCAAGGGGGATCAATAGCCGGCCCGACGCACGCGGATCTATTGCGGGGGAAGTGCGTCCCGTGGTACCGACTCACCGAGTAGTCAATTTACGCACTGGAGTATTCAATTTAGACATCAATTGATAATGTACATAAATTAATATTTAGTTGAGATTCACGTTTAAGCATATGTGTAGATTTCAAGCTTAAAGTGATTTTTCTTCTTCTCCCTGTTTCTATCAGAGGTTGAAAAACAACATAGACACCTGGACTCTTGATACTGCTGCCTAACAAAGAACGTTTCTGGTTTTTTTGTTGTTTTCATTCAACGTATGGTAGTTTGCGTTTGTTTAACAGTTTCCCTGCCTTTGGCTTTTTTTCATGGGTTAGTCATTGGTTAATCAATTCCTAGCATGTGACGATATACCGGAGTTGACAGGCTTCTTTTTTTTCTTTGTAGCTTATTTGCAAGAACGAAAAAGGTAATAAAATCTAAGGAAAGGCTTGTTTCCAGGAAAAATATGAATCAAAATGTGAAAGGAAATTAAATATGTGAAATGCCCACTTTTACGACAAGCGGCTTTTTCCTTTTCTCTAGTCGAGCTCCAGACGGAACGTGAGAAATGCGTACAATCCCCCCGTTTAACCTAAACCCCTCTCTCTCTCTCTCTTTTCCTTACGCACTTCCCCACCCACAAGGGGGTGGGAAAGTGCGGGCGCATTCCTCGAAGAAAGCAATCTCAGTCTCACGAACCTACCCCAACACGCTCGTGCGTGCCCAGTCCCCGAAGGTTTTCCTGAGCAGAATAAACCGAGAGGTCGCACTAAATCTCCGGCAGGCTCCGGCGGGATGTTTTTTGCGCAAAGTTCGAGGACGACAGAATCTAGCGAAAGGTCATTCCAGAATTCAAAGGTCAGAGGCACAGCTATTTCTAGCATGTACGGAGCAGACGATTTATTTCCTCCAGCGTATGACTTTATTTAACGGGTAAAGTGTTACTGGGGAGATACTACGGGCCATTAACATGCTACTGGAGGACGAAACAATGGACGCTTGTACATTATACATGCATAAATAATATAAACACACCACTCACTAGTATTATTATACGCAAAATTATTTCACACAGGTTTTGCTAGTGTCTATTTGAAAGTAGAAATATCTGCGCTTGTTTTTGACGTAAAAACTGTAAAACGTGAAACGCGTCTTATCGCATGAATTAAAAAAAAGTAGGTACTTAGGGAGGAGATGATAATAATCATTTACGAACAATAAAATGATGTAAAAATAATGAACATCAGCATTACATTTTACTTTAGCGATGCACAACACAAACAAATTTAAAAAATGCAAAAAAGGCAAGATGGGAGAGGGAAAATGTATCATTGAACTTTATAAATATACGTTTTTTGTTACTGTCATGGAAGGCCGTTCGGGAAAATGAATTACTTTAGTTTTTTTATACGGTGTCTAAAGTGATGAATTTTTAAAATGCTCTTAATTAATATATACAACAATTCAGCGTCGTTTTGCAGAATTACCATTGCCAATGAAATACAAAAAAATACTATCATTATATTCAATGTCCATTTAATATAGTTAAGACACTCTCTTTACGAAAAATCAAATTGCTGTAACGTTACATTCTTTTTTCCTACCCTTGGGATGAATTTAAGTGGTGATTAATTAAACGTTTTAATGATTTACAATTTTGAAACTGATAATTCGTGGTGCAATTCCATTTTAATATATGATCATGAAATAAGTTATAAAACCATTATAACTTATTTCCACGTATTTATTTTACTAGTCTGAAGATGCTTGTTGCAAGGTGAAACGAGTCATGTCAAAAATAAATACGTGGAAATAAGTAATCAGAAGGTTAAATATATATAAATATAAAATACAAATAATCTTTAAATAAAACGAATCTCCGTTAAGAGTATCAAATTTTCCAGCTTCGTTTTACCAAATGTCACTTAATTTATAGGTGTTTTAGTTGAATTTTGAAACAGGGGACAAGAAACGCGCCGGGTGAGTAAAAATAAATATCACCGAAGCGCGATCTATTTTCATACCCACGATAAATTGTGAAGTACGTTAAATAGAAATAATAGTAGCGAGGGAAACTGGAGTGTTGGTTGGGGAGGAGGTCAAATATGTGGGGGAGGGGGAGGGTGTTAGTGGGGGGTAGACGTATTCGCTTAATTGAAAAATAACGTCTGAATAAACGCGATAGCGCGTCACCTATCAAGCACTTGAGCACTCGATAGTTGGTCCATAGTCGGTAATTAAATTGAGGCTTATCCAAAATCAAAATTTCTATCTTAAACATGGTTTATTTTATAAAATGACTCATCAAATCAAATCATAATCTTTCAATTACAATTATATATATATAATTGGTGAAAGTGCTTTCTATAAAAAAAAGTTTAAATAGATTAGAATTTACGCAGTGTATAAAAGCTGGGGTCATGAATTTAGCGCTTGATAAATAAGGTTTGGCTTTATATCTAAAAAAAAAAAATTATCTTGGATAAATGTTTTTTTTTGACACTGAGATTATGGAGGGTCCAAAAAATTTGAAAATGCGATTTTGTTTGAGAAAGATTTAACAAGTGACTAACAAAGGTAATTGAACTCTAAACGAACTTGACCTTCCGGTGAAAAAATATTTTAATAGTGTAAAATGTATAAGAGTGCTAGAGAGAGATGTGTTCTTGAAAAGAAAAAGCCCACTTTTTTAAAAGAAAATAAAATGTTTTCCATCTTAAAACTGAAAGCGATAGCCTCTTAGAACTTTTCAAGCGGGAGAGGAATCTAAAGATCTTTAATAGCCCATTCGTTTAAGATGTCTCAATTTTTCCAACATTCTTTAAGTATATTCCTAGAGAAAGGGGAGGACGGGGGGATATCTGCCGTCATATGACGCTCTGAATGCACGAGAGGCAATAAATAAACACTGGAGAGTTTGCTGGAAAAGGAACATGAAAGCAAATCCCCAAAAGAATTGAAAACAACGATAAACAGTGGTTCCAGACGTTTGTGACTCTTGAAGAGGAGAAAGAAGAGCAAGCCTAGTGGAGCGCTGTTTGCCGGTGAAAAAACAAAGTAAATAATCCAAGAAAGCGATACAAGTGGCAGCGCAGTGGCCAGGGGCTGTTTGCCAAACACCGATACGCCGCGGCGAACACCACACCACACCACACTACTCTGAATATTGAGAGATGCTGCGGGTCCAACGCGACGTGACGAGAAAACACATTGAGTAAAAGCGCGCTTGATTTATTACTTGCTTGGAACAAATCAATACAATTCAACTGTACGCCTTGCTACATCAATGTGAATGTATCGAGGAAACTTATGACAAACTATAAGTCTATAATTTCGTGGAAAGCATTCACTTTGTGGTTTAACATATTTACTGAAAATGAAATAATAACTTTGTATTAGATCACAGTTTTTTTTTTCATGACCATGATTTTTTGGTTTCATTTATAATTTAAATGTTATTCTATTGTTTTCTCACTGTTCTCTTATTTTATTTTATATTGTGCTATCCATCTGTATGTGTATATAACTGCAGACTTTGCATTTTTTTGTTAAGTTTAATTTTGTACCCTGATGATTCTTAGGCTGATTTTGACGGCCTCCATGGTCGAGTGGTAAGACGCTCGACTACGAATCCAAAGGTCGCGGGTTCAAACCCGGCGTGCGCCAATGACTTTTATTTAATTAATATGTGTCATAACACATTTAATTCATATAAACATAGTAAAAAGTATATTTGCGGCACGTTCCAGAGTGGTAGATAAGTATCGCCCTGTTGAAAGACCACCATTAAGAATCGAAACGTTGCTTGAAATGGCTTGAGCCGTGTTCGGTGACCAGATCTGAATAGCCAGGTACTTCCCAACCTTTCTCTTCCCAATCTCCTTCCCCTCCCCGCTACCTTCAGCCTCACAACATACCTTATTTGGGGATACCATAGTCTCACTGGCTCTAGACGGTTGGGAGCAGTTGAGACTCTTGTGCGGTATTCATGTAAAAAATATAAAAAAAGGCTAAGTGAAACCAGTCAGTCATAAAAAAATAAATAAAATCTGTGGTCTCATACAAAGTTACCATTTCGTTTCCATTTATAGTTTGATATATTGATCATAAGTAAATTTGGCGTAATGATATATTACACAATGCAGTAAATCGGAAACCATAGCATTAAGTGCAGGAGTCGATTTTGTTGATTATTCGAATAAGCGTAAACATACTGCCTAACATTCGACCAATCCAGAACTAAAAGCATTCAATCGGTGTATTAAATTGGTGCAATATGTTCAAACGAATGGAAGTGATACAATGGTGTCCGCTGTGTGAAATAATCTCTTAATTTCGCTGAATGGTAGCAATATCAATACAACTAACGACTTGAAGATTTAGAAGCGATAACCTTGTCGGGGGAACTTTTCCGTTGGCGATAGAGAAAAGCTAAAAGGTTTGGGAAAAAAGACAAGAACGCGAAACGAGCGATAGAACGACATCTATATGGATAAAATGTAATAAAAGAAATTTCCGATATTCGAAATCAATTGTACTGAATTGCAGACTGTTGTGACTTTTTTGTTGTGTTTTGTAAATTAGGGATAACGTTTTATGAACTATGTGCTAATATGAGTTCAATAACTGAAAATCAATAAAAGTGTTGAACTTTATCAATAATCTTTTGTGCTTATTGATATCGTTACGTTTTTACAATTGATTATAAATTAAAAAAAAAAAAAAAAAACAATAAATGATTGCATATTTAAATAATATCAATAACGTAAAACACAAATATGAAACAGAAAAAGCCAGAAAATAAAAGAACCATAATTATGACCGAGACACGAACTCGGAACCTTTACTCTATCCGGGATTTCATCATATCTAAAAGATAGAAGCCAGTACGTATCATTAAATGGATACGAGTCCGATAACTTCGCAGCTCTGTCAGGTATTCCACAAGGCTCAAATCTCGGTCCCCTATTGTTCCTTATCCTGATAGACGACATCCAGGATTGCATACGTCACAGCTCGTGCTTATTGTTTGCGGACGATCTCAAACTTTTAAAGGAGATTGAATCGGATGAAGATTTTGACAAACTACAAGCCGACCTAGATGCAATTTCGAACTGGTCTAGAAACAATAATTTAAATTTTAATATAAAAAATGCGTCATTATGACATATAGCCGATCTAAAAATCCTTTTTTTTCAAATATATTATGAATAGTGAAATTTTAACCCGTGTATTTACCATCAAAGATCTCGGGGTGGTTTTTGATCCCAGGCTAACGTTTTCGAGTCATATAGTGCAGCTTACTTCAAATTGTTATAAACTTCTTGGTTTTGTAATCAGAAGGTGCAAAGAGTTCAATAACACAAATGCGATGACAGCCCTCTTCAATGGAGTGATCAGAAGCAAGTTGGAGTATGCTAGCACTGTCTGGTCTCCACATCAAACCAAATACATAAATATGTTGGAACAGATTCAAAAAAAATTCCTCAGGTATGTGTACATGCGTTCGCACGGAACATACCCTATGTTCATGCATCACATGGAACTACTCGAGGAGACACATTATCAAAGCTTAGAGGCTAGGCGCAATGCTGGTCTCATGGCAATAGGCTTTAAAATTATAAATCACTTAATCGACTGTCCATACCTCTTGGCATGCTACTGCTTATTCGTACCAGAAAAATACTGCCGCAGCAGAAATCATGCAATGTTCAGAATACCCTATGGTCGGACAGATGTTTTGGCTCAGCATAGCATGACAAGAGGTATAATTCTGTTAAATACATCATCTATATATATTGATATATTTTCAGATAATTTACAAAAGTTCAAAAAACTTGTTAATTTAAAAATTTTATAATTTGAAATTGTTTACTTGTTGTTCCATTGTACTGTAATTGGGTTTATATCTGTTGTACAATAATAAAAATAAAATTAAAAAAATAAAAATTAACACTTTGCAAATGAATTCATCAAGACCTTATTAGAAAGTGGCATTTTTAAACGATCTCATACTTCCATTGAAAATTATTTAATATTTCAACTTTGTCTCGGTCATAACCATTGTTCTTTTGAGTTTCTGACTTTTTTCTGTTTCATGATTGTATTTTAGATTGTTAATATTATTTAAATATTTAATAATAAATAAGCATCAATGCTTTAAAGTTAATCCCAATTTTAGTATTTCCTATAGGAAGAAATGGTTGGTTATATTTCAAGGGGAAGTAATTAATGGTTGAAATTAACAACCATCAATAGTATGTTAATGACTCTATCGTGGAAAGCCACTTTTACAATGAATCATTTTAACCTCATGTTATTCGGTAAACGTTAACTTCTTCGGAGTGCATTAGGAAGTATTTATCACTGCAACTGTTAGCTGTCAAGATAGGGAAATAAATAAATTCACTGGTCCTACAGTAAACCCATCTGGGTAGTCTGGGTGGATGTCTGCAAGGAAAGAAAACTCGTTCAGTTGGAATAATTACGTTAGCAAGACGAAGGAAATGATGTGAACGGTTGAACGTGACTTAAACACTGTGGTTGTTTGCGACTTAAATCTTTCCTCACGAATTTCATTCTTCGCGTGGACTGTATTAGCCCTTTGATAGCGTATTTTGTATGCATCCCTCGTCGATATATGAACGGACGGAATGTTTGTCTTTATGAAATATTTATGTGGAAACACAAGAGTAACTAGAATTCTCTTACTTATCCCCACCGCACCCGCGAGAAATGCTTAGTATTTTGATGGTGGTCGTATTTATTTAATATCATATGGAACGACTTGTTCCAGGCATCCAACTCAGTTTCTCATCTCCTGGATATACGCTATGCGACGAATGTTTTATCGGGTTTTTAATTGGGGCTAGAGATATAAACTACACACGTAACTGTCGCCTTTAGCAATGTCAGATGGAACACGTGAATTGTGTTTTCAAATGAAATTTTCACAATATTATTGCTGCCGTTGACAATCCGTGGAACTAATAACATCACGGTTATTGGAAATTCGCGCTATAAAACCGTCCAATGCACGTCTGCCATCCATTTTGGTATCCGACCGACTCGTTTTACTCGATTCTCGACCGGTAGCTCCGATACAGTTATGCACACGAGTAGATATTACAATATTATATTGAATGGTTTGCGCAGTTGCAGTCGGTGAGAATCGGATGATATTATTTTTTTAAATAGGGAACAGTCGAAGCGGAAAGTGATAAAGCTTTGAAAGCGTTTATTCCGTGAATTGTAGACTTTTCCAGCAGGCTGGAGTGCATGTATTATGTGCTCCTAATACTTTGTATGGACGCTGAGGCTTGGCGAATTGAGCCATTTCTATTGAAACACGGGCAGACCCTTCTTGCTTGTATCCATTGTCTCTAGAGTTCAACTGGTCTGTAAAGATAAACCACATTTTCATTCGAGGGTTTGAATGGGACTGTAGATTAGTAAATGTAGATTAAATGGAGCATACGTTGCATGCAACATAATTTGTATTTAAAATAAAATGTTCTAATACAAATCTCTACTGGGTACAAGTATATATTCATCTTGGCGAAGAAAGAGTTCATCCCAACCAGATGACAGTGGAAATAAATTCAAATTGTTTGTTTCATTGAATGTAATTTCATGTGTGAATTTTGATTATAATC
Organism: Drusus annulatus; assembly: GCA_022651775.1. NCBI lineage: Eukaryota > Metazoa > Arthropoda > Insecta > Trichoptera > Limnephilidae > Drusus > Drusus annulatus. Next base: position 71,314 of record JAGWCC010000466.1, read on the forward strand.
ATAATCAGCTAAAAATTCTTTGATTTGTGAAATTTAGAACACAATAATTATGTAAATTTCTATAAAATCAATCTACGGAATGGAGTTCCACCTTTAAATGAATTGCAGGGCGTGGAATTGAGAAAGGAACTCATTAATAACAAGGTTGTAAACTCAAATATGTACGCAAATTCAATTTCTCATTAATCTTAATTTGATAATTGTGATTAAAATTTATCAACACCTTTTTCACTAAAGCGTTGATGTAGCTTTGAAACTGGGTTGATTTAAATAACAGCCTTTGGAATGGGAAACTTTGAACATTAATCAAAAACTGGATAAGAACAATCGAGAACAATGAGATTGAAGGAACTAATCCAATGGCTTGTCAGGAGTAATGAAAATAAGTGAAAATCTTTTAACGCTTTATTTACTCATTTTTTTTGACGATATACTTTTTATCTAGAGACACATAAACGCGAATGGCCAATTTTTTTTTGATAAAATATATGGCCTGAGCCACACCTTTGTTACGCAATAGCAAACGGGCACCCTTTGGATTATTTTAAGTATTTATTTTTATTAATCAACTTATAAATTTCATCTCAATTTTTTTGAACTATTAACTATTCTTAGAAGCACATATGAGAACGAAATTGGAATATTGTATCATTTTTAAGGTCTGTGCTTTAATATTATTTAAAAATGTGTTCATTGATTGCCCCTTACTTCAATTATTGAAAGTCTATTACTAAAGTTTATCTGGAAACTTTATTTTAAATAACAAACATCACGATCAGGGAGTGGTATAAATACAACTATACCAGGGTATTAGGAATGTATGGAAGGTTTATGGTTCGTTTATACGGAGAGAGATGTATTGAGGGAATTTAATAAATATTTGTCTCGACTATGGACGCACCCAAAACTCCCATTCCTTTGTGTTTGCCTGGGAGATTTATGGATTCAATGTAGTGGAACGATGAACAAAAATCTGAAAGTTTTTTTTATTTCCAGTGAAAATTCAATGTGCTTATTGTAACCTTTGCTATTATTTTACTTTCAGAATATAAATAATATTTACTTTATAATAAATAGATACCTACATACAACACATGCATAGGAACATAGGATGAAACCGCCACTGAACAAAAAATAAACAAATAGAAAGAAAGCTTAGAAATAAAGTATTAAAATAATGATCAACGTAAAAAACATATTATTTCGGTATTTGTGTATGACATTTATAATGGCGGCCATATAAATAAATAGTAAATATAAAATATAAATTGCAATGTAGCAAAAAATTCCATATTTTTTAACTATTTTTTCAGGTTGTTCTCATATTCATAGTGCTGAATCCATTAATCAAGCATATAAAACGGGATATTTTGCACTCGTGAGATAACAAGACAATGTATCAAGATTATAGGCATGATTATTACTTCTTTGAGACGCCGTGACATTTCTGAGAGGTTATATTTTAGTGAGGGAAAAAAAATAAGAAATGCGTACGCCATTACGGCGGCACATCTCCAAGATAAGGCTTTATTGCTACCAGGCTAGCAGCAGATTGCAGAGATTTAACCTAATTTGGCTTTTGGCTAAACAGCTTCCATTGCCTTGAGTGAGTGGCAAATGTAAGCAATAAACCAGCATACCGTCTCAACTCACCGCTCATTCCATATTCAGATGTTTTAAAAGTTAACATCATAATTCAAATTGTGAAAAAAAAAACAGATAGTCAAAAATCACAATTTTATTTTACTTTAAAATCGTGATTAAAAAAAACGTTCTGTTAATGCTAGTAAATAATATTTCTTCCTTTTTAGAACGCTCAAAGCTCCTGCGATAAACGAGATCGGTCACAAAGATAACCGAAGGTTTATTTGTGCCGAATGTTGGACGTCCTGGTCTCGGCAGAATACGCTCTGCAGGATGCTGTGTGATATTTTTCACTAAGGCGTGAGTTGTAAATTAAGTAGTTTTATCACGTGCGCCCCGAGAGTTTCCAGTGAGTAGAGATATTAAATCGGGAGTAGAAATGGAAAAGCAGTTCTACTGGTTACAGACGAGATAAGAAAACAAATGATAAACCGTTGGGCTGACTGAGAAATACTGTATTTTGATATACCCACACGTCTAGCTAGCTATTCTGATGAAGGAACAGATACGGACCGGAATCTCTCTAGGAAGATCTCGTAAATAATAGTTCGCGGACAGTTTGCAAAAGGATAATAATGTCGGCCATTAGAGAGCTGATCAGACTGGTGATTGACCGCAGGGGATATTGCTGAAAGAACTGTTAATCGACCGCAGAACAAACTAAACGCCTATCTGCGAGGACTAACCGCAGAGCTTTCATCGCAAAATCCAAGTTATACAAATGAATCAAAACGGACTACAACTCAAAACCAACAAACCCGCAATTGTTGACTTAACGTAATCCCCCGGTGTCCGCTGTTATTGCTGGTACGCTAATACATGTTTGATGTTCTAAGTAGGAATTTTGCTAATAAGAAAAAACATAGCTCAAGTAAAACAAAGCGGAAACCGATTGATATGATAATGCTCTCGTGCTCGAGATGTTAATTGAAATTTAAAGTAGGTACATTCACTCAAAAATGAAAATGTATTTGCTACTTCGTGATATGCCAGGGCGGAATACTATTTCAGAGATACGAGTAAATGTATCCTCACGAAGAACAATCACGATCCACTTTAACTACGACCAATGATACATTTTGAATATGCTTCTGGTGTTACATTAGGTTTTTACTTAGGTATCGACGATTTCTTACGGAATTAAAAAAACTAGGTATTGAGTTCATAAGAATTTTATACCATTACTTCTATAATAACTAGTAGTTAACAACCAACTTTACCTAAGAACACTTTTTTTTCTTATTAACATTAGAAAAATCGATATTTTAGATGGTTGTATATTTTGACAGATACGTGAATATTTAAAGGCTCTAAAAACATTGATACTTGACATATAAACTCCAATTAGAAAAAGCTATGCAAATTTCATGGTATCAATTCAATACTCTAAGTTCAAGAGTTTATGCAGCTTTAGCATGCATATTTTCTACTGTACAATAGATAACATAAAATATAATATATCAAAATATGATTTCCAAAAACTCACATCTCCAACAACAGTAACTGCCGTTTTTTTTATCCTGGTCAATCGTTTAATTAATAATAAATTAAATGAATGTTTTTTTAAATTTAACATGGAGAAATATTCACCGTTGGCCGAAACGGTCGTGAATCTTTAGATGATTGTGTTCTGGGTGTGTAAATGTTTTTTTTTTAAATCACAGCTGATCAAAGAGATAACTTCAAGACTTGGAGTACACCTCGAAATAATTTCTTGAATCACAGAAGGCAGGGCTCGGTCATATGAGCCACTTTATTAGCCAACCTGGTTCGTTAAGATTGTGTATCGTGCCGCTGCCCGAGACATGGAAGACAATGGTCGTATTATTTACACGTGATAGGAAGGAGGTACCAGAGAGAATTAGTACAGACAACAATGTATCGTGTATTACGATGGAACTAGTAGTTTAGATGAATGAGCACATAAACAGACTTGTCCATTTAACATTGCGACAATAATTGTATTCATAATGTTCATAAACACGTCCAAGACGCGTGCTCGTCAAAATTTGAGTGAAAAATAAACAGCCTGACCATTGTATTTAATTTCTTGTAACGCAACGAGTACCATAGCCCAGAGCCAGTGCTTCTCTGCCCCGTGACGTTAAGCACAGAGTTCACGTCTGCACCGGCTGTTGAGCCGCGAATAAAGATAAAAAGAGAGTTACACAGGAAACGCCAAACGCTAATTGAAACACGGTTTAACAATGGGCGTAGGGTTGAGTTTGCTGTAGTATGTTTAGAAAAGAAAACTAGCTGAGGTTTATTTTTTTATTAATTCTAATGATCCAGGGTGGTAGATACTCTGAGCAACCCCAACCTTCCTCTTCCCTATCTCCTTCCCTTCCCCACATCCTTCAGCCTCACAACATACCCCAATTGAGGATGCCATAGTCTCACTGGCTCCAGACAGTTAGGAGCAGTTGTGCGGTATGAACTATAAATTTATATACATATATATATTTATAAAAAGAACGTGTTATTAAAATCTAAAATATTTTCAACTGAATCTCTCGCAAAGTAACTAATTCATCGCATAGAAAAATAAAATATGGTCCTTACAGCTAATGTTCTTGCTGGAAGAACGATCAGGGAATCATTTTACTGCAAAAGTAATGGCATTTTTTTATTAAACATTTCATATTATTATTATTATTACATATTCTATCTTTTTTTAGGAGTGTTGTGTTCTCTAAAATGGAAAGCTAACAGTATATAATTCTTCTTTTAGAAATAATTAATGTGGATAGGTTTGATAATTATGTTTAAACGAGGGAATCAAATATTGTTTTGTATTCTTTCGATATAAAGTGGCTCCACAATAAAAATTCAAAGCATCTCATTTGCATGAAAACGTCATAACTTGGCTGAATAAAATTATATTTACATACTTGTTTAATGCAAAAAACTACTAAATTAAATACCTCGCATATCTTCATAGGAAGTAATCACTTTGTGGTTTTATATCGTTATTAATTATTTATATAGTTATTGTATAAAACCACTACCTCGTATTTTCAATTTTGCATGCTGGCCATCCGAAAAAAGCAATATTACAAAATCTAGCAGATAAATAATTAGCAAAAAAAAAACCCGTATTGAGGTAGATTTTTACCCATACCCATATTGTAAAAGAGATACACTTTAGAATAAATACGATTTCCACGGTAAAAGAGAAAAAATAAAATTACTAATATCATAAAAAATGTTCCATAATTTTTATTTCACTACAACAAATATCCACTTACTTCTAAAAAATTAAATTTAAAATACTCTTATTATAAAAACAAGTTAAATTTTTATACATCCACACTACAAGAAAGATCCACTAATTTCTATTAACGAAACTCTAAGCGATCCCGCCCTTATCAAATTTGATGTACCACAAGGAACTATTTTAAGACCTCTTTTATTCCCTATCTATATAAATACATTTTCATTTTATTGTATACTGTAATGCTAATGTTGGTTTGTTTGCAACCATGAAACCTACTGCACTACTATTATAATCACTTTCTGAACATTACAATTTTACTGACCTTAAACGGAAAAATCGTCCTAGTTGGACAGTCAAAACATTTCTTTTAAAAGTGGTCAATTATATTTTGTACTAAATACATGTAAATTACCCGTTAAATGTAAGTACTCATGGGCCAATTTTTACTGTATATAGTTTTATTTCATAATTTTGTAAAGCGCCCTTGATCTAACATTGCACAAAAATGGCGGTGTAAAAAAAATCCGAGCCTTTTATTTATTACCTATTATTATTTAACCGGTGATTTAGATATACCACGGAACAACCGGCCCTCAGTGAAGTAGCGGCAGACACTCCCGGCCCACGATGCCAGAAAAACCGGTTCAACTCGTCGTCTGATCACCGCTTCAGATCCCGATACACGTCTCCCAACCTTTCTGCCACCTCTGCAAAAGGTGACTCACATAACCAATCAGCAAAATCGATACCAAGAAACAGGACGACTGCTTATATTTAGGTGGTAGGTTAGCTAAGTACCAATACTGGGACGGTGCTGCTTGCCCCGCCTATAGGCCGATATCAGCCTGCAGTTATGCTAGATTTGTGTTAAACGGTTTGTTGGATAGTTATATTTTTATTATACATAGTATGTTATGTTTGCGTTGACAATATTAGAAATTTGTAAATGCCCTACTCGTTTAAAACTGGTATATTTTTGCTCTGTAACGAATGTACAGCTTAGCTTTACTGAAAATAACATCGAGAACAGGGCCAAACAATACTAACGGCGTTTTGGAAATCAGTAACTTTGTTATGGAACCTTACAATATGAAACACTATAATTGTATACGAGTATACACCAATTTAAATAATAACAACTCGCCATAGAGTTTTGCACACAGCCATGCTTTCATCAGGGCAGAAACATAACTGTTATTACCTAAAATAATTTGAGTTTTTATATTACTTAAAGTGGTGTGCACAAAGTTATGATGCTCAATTTAATAAAATAGATGCCAATAAACATTAAAACGAAAAATAAACGTTGATCAATTATCTGATTTGTGAAATAGGTGGTAATTTTTTTTTCCGTTTCTCATTCTAGAATTTTTTTTTCCAAAGATGACATCAGGAAAAAAATGAACTGCACAAATAAAAATCTAATGCTCATTTTAAAAACGGATAGCAAATAGTGATTTTTTCTGATCTCTAAAATAAGCCGTTAAAATTGAAGGTTCCGTTTTACTTTATCGTATTTTTACTGCAAAGTGAGATCAAATATTTGCTGTAATCTCGATAGGACCATTACATTGGCAAAATGGTTTTCAAATAACAATATCAGCTGATACAGAGCGCCTGCCACTGACAGACTGTTGTGTGTATGATTTGCTAAATAAATAATCTTCCCAAAATACTCCCAGCTCTGCAAATAGAAATATCTTAGATCTTAGAATCGTGAGTGGGATGAAACTTATCTAAAAATACAAAACGTTTTTTTTTTATAAGTATAATAATTTTATGCGGTCGAAATGGAATGTGTACACTTAGATTATTCAATATTTTTTTAACTATTATAAAACACACGTAAGAATGTATTAGATTATAAAATATTTCAGAAACAATGACATACCAAATAAATGTTGCAAGGATATCTTACTGCCAATCAAAGCATCTGTTTACGTAACCCACTAAAAATTATTGAACGGTGAGTCTTGGAGTCATGAAATATGTACATTTTTTGTGTTAACTTACTAGGTAAACAATGGTATTCGAAGCTCGTTAAGTGATTTTCATCATAAGTTAACTTTTAAATACCATTTTTTACTGCCAAAAATAAGACGAGGCGCCAGATTATTTGTATAATATCGTTCAATTATCGGATAGTAAGCACTACTCACTTAATATTTAAAAAAAAATACACACCCAAACAGTGAGAACAGTGTAATATTATGATTAAATAACTATTGAGATAATATCAATAATCTTCAACGTAAATATGAAACAGAAAAAGCCAGAAACTAAAAAGATAGCGGTTGCGGCGGGATTCTAACTCGGAACCTCTACTCTATCCCTGTCAACTTCTCTGCCAATTGCGCTACTGAGGCCTTATTAGAAACCGGCATTTTAATCGATCTCATACTTTATTGAAAATCATTAATATTATTTTTTTCAATTTTACCGATATAGGCTGCCATCTTTGTAATGGTATGCAAAGCTCTACCAAAACACATATTGTATACCTAGATGTGTCTCGGATAAAGCGTCCATTTTCATTTACGGAAGATCTTTTGACTTCTTACAAAGTCGTGAGTTAATATTTAAAAATAAGAATTAACTTTTTAATAATTATTATTAAAATAATATCAATAATCCTCTGCGTGAATATGAAACAGAGAAAGCCAGAAACTTAAAAAAGCACAAAGTTTAAAAAGTTGATTCTAATTCAAAAATAATGATATTGATTGATCACAACGAAACTTTTTCCGTACTTAAAGGAAAACTTTACGAAATCCACTTTATAAGAAAAATCAGTAACCTTTTTGTCTAGTTCGATTATTTTTATTGGTCGAAATTCACAAAGAAATCATTGTTCTCTGGATATTTTTACACTGGTCAGCTGCGGGTTCGATTATTGGCTTTATAACAAAAGCTTTTGATGTAATACGCTGCCGCGGACACGGCTCGATAATTTAGGCATGCGAAAACTTTGTCGGGTGAACCGGCCGGATTATTTCTGGGCAAATGGTTCCCTCCGATAGAAGTAAATACCAGTCTACATATTTAGCATGCGAGCTTCTGCCCAAGTCAGTTTTCGGTCTAGGGGTTACGACAGGGGTTTTATATCTATATTAGGAATGTATGTACATTATTTTATAAGTAAAGGGAAACTGAATTACGAATTTAAAATACTTAACAATATTGAGAGCGACTTTATAGACTTTTGAGAAAAGAAAAGAAAAAACACTTCTCACAAAAATACACACTTTTTGGTTTTCTAGTACAAGAAAAACTATAAATTCTTCATCTGCCAATTCTTTACGGGTAGTTAGAAAAATGTCTAAGGTTTCCAGTGATTTTTTTTTTACATTAAATATTTTTCCTCAGGGCCTATGTCATCTTTGGGGATGCTGTGTGGAGGGTCTTTTAGAGGAAAGGAAGGAGTGACCTTGGGTCTTGAAGAGACTCATGTTGAAGGAGGCCGGCAAATCGTTCCATAGCCGAGCTTTTGAACATAAGAACGAGGATCAATGACGAAAGTTCCTCGGAGCATCTTCCATTGAAATACCTGTAGAACAAGGACAGCATTCCCACCAGACGTCTGTGCTCCAAAGTTTGCAATCCGTTTGTTAAGATAGGAGAATCTAACAAACCGTTACAATTCTTGAATAGTAATCTTTTAAATTCTTTATGAAATGCATAGTAAAATTTTAGGTAAAACCTTCATAAATGCCTTTGCTGGTTGTAAAACTACACTTTTTAGTAACTTTAGTAATTTTAGTTAAAAAATGTATTCACTGCAAACCTCATAAATTTTTATAACTACCCATAGAAAATTTGCGGATAAATTATTAGTAGTATTGCTTATATTAGAATGCTCCAAAGTGACGTTAAGCGTCATTCTTGGGTGCTAACTTGTAAGTAAATAAAAATATTAAAACCAAGTACAGTGTTTATCTAAGAAAATCAAATAAAATGGGAAAATTCAACGTATCTAAGGGTTGAACGGGAGCTCAATCGTAAGAGCGGAATCCGGATGACGAAACGTCTCAAGTTAAAAATCCCGGAAATATATATTTTTAAAATAAAAGTGTGATTTGAAAATAAAGAATATTGTAATTATTGAATATTAAAAAACCATATATTTGACCAGATTTAAGTATCAAGTTAATCACATTAACTTGATACTTAAATTAATATTACACTAACCAAACAATCCAAGCGAGTGTAACTTTTTATGTCTCTGACTCATTGCGTTTTAAACATCTCAATGTAGTGAAAAAAAAGCTGAACGTGTTTTGAGGCCCTGCTACGAGAAACATTGCTTTTAATGAGACTTCGATCAATCACGTAAAAACTGAAGCTATTACATTCGTTCATAAAAATGTTTTAATAGTGATTGTAAGCTGACTCGATGTGAGTGAACCATTTCGAAATAACGTACGAGCGCCGATCTACGTAGAAGGCTCGATTGCACAAAAATGGAAGCACGCCTTTCCGAGATCTCAGTTTCGGATGCCTTTTCATACAATGATGGCTGCCGTGTTCATGAAAATGTATAATACAATTCATGTTTAATCCATTTAATGTACGAATAGTGCTTCAACATTGTCTGAACGCGTTTCTGCATTTTATATTTTATCAACTTTTAAGGCACGCATGTTGAAAAAGAACCTCCATTTTTGGAATACAAGTTTTCTCTCCGCAAGCTTGGGAGAAGAGGACGCGGCGTAAGATCTTTAAAAGGTTGGACAGAGAGCAAAGATATTAAATAAAGCGGTCCTATAACTTGTACACTGACAGTTGTAAACCTCCTTTCGAAACTCAAGATACACAAATAAACAAGACTTCATAATATGTAATACTCGTCTGTGTGCATTCTAGAGGAAGCTGGACTATTTACCGTCTATTGGTCCACATACTGAGCAGTAAAAAATAAACAGATTAGTTAATTAATTTAACCAATACAGACGCTTTGTTCGTTTAGTTTTTATCGACTCAGTTCCTCTCCCAGACAGCCGAAGCCGATAGAAAGTTATAAATTTAAAACGCTATCCAGTGTCGAGACTGGTCACGACTCAACGTGATCTCAATTGAAATGGTGATTTTATTATAATTTGTTTATCAGGTATTCAGTGTCACCTGCTGTGCTAACAAGTTACTTTATAAGTTTTAACCTACATTTTTAGAGCGAAAATGTTTTAGATTTCAGGAGAAATACAGTTCACGATGTTTAGGATTTGTCTGAATGCCTATAAAGTTTCTCAAAATCTTAAAGACATGAACTTATTTAACGACAATTCATTTTTATCTTCTACTTGTTGTACAAATTGTAACTTTACTTACTACGAAAAAAATATATTAGTTGGTTTAATCCAACCATTTAAAATAGAATAATAACAGTTTAACAATTTAAATAGCGCCATTTTTATGAAATATCACCTCAAGGAAGCTAAGCCCTATATAAGATTTTTTAAAATAAAAATATATTGAATAAAGCACAAGAGTCCCATCTGCTCCCAACCGTCTAGAGCCAATGAAACTATGGCATCTCCAATTGGGGTATGTTGTGAAGCTTAAGGTAGTGGGGAGAGGAAAGAGATCGGGAAAAGAAAGGTTAATAAGATAGGTACTTTATTAGATAGGTGGGGATTTTAAAAATATATTTTTTAATTTTGATAATTTTAATTAACATCAATTCCAAATTTGAAAAGTTTATACACACACTTTCGTACTTACTCACAAAGTAAATTATTTATAGTTAATAATCATTTGTCATTGGTACACATGAATATAAATAAATAATATCTATAAATACATATTTTGTCTAGTCAATTTACATATTTGTATGGCATTTTACGTTAAGGTTGGTTTAATTAACGGCCTGTGCTAAAGCAGTCGGTGAATATAGGTGAACTATACGGAAAACCTCTTGAGTAAAATATTATAAAGTTACTGGAATAATTAAATCTATAAATTAATGACAATAACCATTACAAAATAACTTGAACAAGGTTCCTATCCCGACATTTTAACAGCTTGAGTGGCAATTAATCGGTTTTACAAAAAAAAAACAATGCACACATACTATATATTTAACCTATTTAAAATTGTTAACAAATAGATAAAATTACCTAAAAATGATTTAACAAAACAAATTTATAATTTAATTAAATTTGTTTTATTAAATCATTAAAATGGAATTGCACCATGAATTAACAGTTACAAAATTGGAAATAATTACCTAAAAAGATAATCAAATGAGGAAAAATATACTTTACATCGTATTACACCACTTTAATTTCTTCATAAGAAAACTTAATAATTATTTTTGGAAGTCCATAAAGTTTTATATGAAATTAAGCCACAGTTTATTAGACCTATTAGATTCTGGGATTTACCAAAAATACTTGAAGGGAAGCATTATTTAATGTCGTTCGTTTCACGTAATTAGTTGATAATATGAAATTTATACAACTGGCTACATAGAAACAACCGGTGCTCGTGTAGTTGTAACTTATGATAATCTCCCACTTTATCGACTTTATGTGGCTTTTCACATACGAAAATGTTCATTTACTCTGGCAATTGGATATTTTAGAAAATGTTTTTAATCTGTCTGCTAGCGAGCTGTATCTATCTATTGGCTTACAGCGAAGGAGATTAAAGGTGACACATTTTTTTTTAAATAATACAAATGAATTATGAGTAAAAATATCTGCGTTTCGCTTCATTACTTATTTATAAGCAACTGGGCTGATAAAAAATGCCATTATGCATTTTGTGATACCTTCTTTATGGTTTTATTTACGGAAAATGTTGGGCTTTGTATCGATGCCATGCAACAATAAATAAATTTCAGGAAAATAACCAAATATTGGCATAATAATTTATTGTTTGTCCATGCGTAATATTTTAGATTTGTTATTGGGGATTAGGTCATTTATCTACACAACGTTGCGTAAAAATCAGTTTTTTTACAGCTTCGAGAAAAATGCTGGATATCTTCCAGACGAAAGTGTAGCTTTGGCAAACATTGCAGAGATAATAAAACGTCTGTCATTCCTGTAGGTAGGAACTGCCGAAATCGGAAAATTCCAGAACTTTGGAAACGCCATTATCGCCGAAAAGAAATATAGTGGGAAAACGGGGAACTTTTCCCTTTCCTTTTGTCTATCGCCATTGAAAGATCGCGTGTCAAAGGAGAGAGCTCCAGGAATCTAATACGAAGAGTCTATTGAAATTGAAAGACGATAGATGAACGAGATGATTCATCATATAAAGGTCCAGTTTGCATGAGAGGATTGGACAATCTCACATTCAAGTAGCTGCCGACATTAAACACGCCTCGTCTGAAGTCGGAGAGCAAAAAACAAAAAGGTTTTTAAAATAATGGATTTTATTTTATGTAAACAAAAGAAAAAGATCAGTTTAGTTGCTACTTGTTAGGCTAAGGGGCATGTCTCCCTTAAATCTTTTAAAGAACTAATCCCTAAGTTTGAAACTTAAATCTATGTTTCGAAAACTGTTAGATTATTAGGACGGTAGGTGACGTTGAGATAAGATATAAATTTCTTGGGAATTTTATTTTAATTTAAAAACTTAATGGGGAAAAGTGCTTATAAAATACTAAGCAGTTTACAAAAATTATATAAGTAGTAAAGGTTTATATCAGCAATCACGATACATTTATACCAAGCCCACATAACTAAGAACTATTATAATAAACTGAATTGAGTTGTTATACATTATTAAAGCTGAAAACATTGAACCTTTCAATGCTTACATAATTTAAATAATCATTTTTATCAAATCAATAGAACATTATTTCAGTACCACAATATTCGGTTAATATTTATAAAATTTGGACAGTTACTATTCTTTTATACGTTATTAGGCTATTCATTTTACAACGACCGTTGATATAAGCCATACGCGTTAATTTTAATTTAACTCTGACAGATCTTAGCGTATTTTGCAATGGTAACGTGCTTAATTCTCACGATTGGCATTGCCAGCAGTTTTAATAGATTTTTTTAAAAGAAATCTTCTGACCAGTTGAACAAAAAACTTACGAAATTGATCCGATTACAACATACACTTACACCAAAACTAAACTCTGCTTTATATCGGACTTGAATCATCCATCAAGTCAGGCACTTGGGACCGTTTAGTCACTGTAAGATAGGTAACTAATATAGTTAAAGGTTTGCTTTTTGAAACTATCGGTTAACTGGTGGTTGAACAAGCTAGTAATCTGGCATTGAGTTAATGTTTCTCATCGCTATTTTATAAGAATTCTGTATGTAGCAAGTAAAGAAACACATTACACTAAGTGTAAAACTAAGTACAGAACACATTAGTACCCACATACATAAAAAGCCACTCATTGACTCAGAAGTCACATGCAATTAGCGCTAATCTTCAATTTACAAAAATAAGTGTAAATAAAACAACACGAACTGACTCGTCAGCATTGATGCAATTTAATTAAGAATGTTTTTTTACAATTTAAAAGCGACAAAACTAAATTAAAACAGAGGGTTTTAAAATAATAGCAACGACAGTAAAATTTTTGATATTTACACTAATCCAGCTGTCTTTTTTTGATAGTGGCGGATGTAGGAAGGCAGTAAAATTATTCAAAATAGGTCATGCGATCGTATCTTTCGTACTGTTTTATTTACTTTATGAATCTCCGTCAAAACACATTAATCATGCTTACGTACGATGTTGTTCAGGGCACTAATTATTTTAAAAAATCGCGAGATATTTTCCCTCAAGCTGAATACATAATAACTTCATGTCTGTTAGTGCCAGCTGCCGATGTTTTTTCGCCCCGAGCATTTCCTATCTAATAACCAGAGCGATGTTTTAAAATAACTGTCTGGACACCTGACATCTAACTGATCGATGTTTTCGGATAACACCTTTGCCTGTCGCTGTTGTTTTGCCATCTATCATCACGACCTCGAAATGAACTTCATACTGAAATGGCTCTGGGGCATATTTAATCATGTTAGATTATAATTATTACAGCCGAGAAAACTATAATGCCCTGGCGTTAATATAACTTAAGCCCTTATTATGAAGGGCCTATTGTTTGCTCGTGAACATCGCTCGGTCAACCTTCATTAAAATAACTAACATTCGCATGTGCAAAAGGCCTTGCATACCTCGTAAACAATATAATACAAAGTTAAACAAAATATTGAAGTTGTCCTTGGGAAATATTCCAATGGTATTCAAATAATACAAATAAATATCTAATGGTGTTCAGATTTTGTTGTGCAAAAGGTAGCCATTAAGTAAATAATACCTTTTATCAGTTTCATAATACTTATAACGATATGTTCTATTCAAGTGTGAGTAATAACTCATTATCGTAAAACGTTGTGTTATCGTTCTATTTTGGTAAAAATTTACATAATACATTAAATAATTTGAAATATCAAAACGTAGACCGTGTTTATGGGTCTTTTATCTTTTTTTAATCACTTATCAATGTAAACATTGTAGAAAAACATGTTTCTTCTCGGAAGATACACCGCTATTATAATTGTGTTCATGAATAAGCATGAACACATACCATCCAGATGTTCCTACTTTTGACTGACCGATTTCTGAATTTTTTCTAAGGATTTGGGTAGTCGAAAATGCTTTGGTGTTCATTAAATAACTCCCCATGATAAACAAAATACTCCCAGAAAAGCACGTACTGCCTCATTCTAAGTGCGGGATTTAAAATATTCCATGTTATTGCTTCGAAGAAAGGCGAACATTGCCACTGAAGAAAAACCAAAACTTTTTGGTTTCGCTGTACGGGCAGAGTTACATGTGGCGTTCCCACGCGATCCCCATATTACGAGCCGTCAGTTACCGCGCTATTGGCGGTTTACAAAAAAACGGTACAGCGTGGAAGACGGATAAGTCGAAATTTGTTGGGATGACTGTACCTCTAATATACTCGGGTGGGTTTCGCTTTTCATCCCTAGGGGAAATTTATTTTGCTCGGAATCGGCGGAGGAACAAACATCTAGGGAAATAATACATTTAGACATTTGTGGGCAATTTGAAAAAAGCTTTTCTTACGTCATTTTATGGATTACGCAAATAAATAAAACAGACTTTAACAAGACTACTCGTACCTAGAATTTAAAAAAAAACTAACAAATTCAAATGAAATAAGATAAGCGATATGTTTTCATGTGGAAAAAGTCTAAATAATAATAATTTTAAAAACAAAAATTGTTTAGATTTCGATATTTAGAAAATATAGAATTTTCATTGCATTTCGGTCCTTATTGCGTATTATGAACTTTTGTTCGGTGAAAATATTGTTTTTTTTTGCTTGTTCAATATATAAAAGATGCAATACGAGTAAGCGTACATACACTTCAGTCTGAAAAAGGTTTACCGTGAAAGACGGGTTTTATTATTGCAGAGGCAGCATACTGGAGTTACCCAAAATCGTCTGTGGCTTTGAATAAAAAATACCTGCAAATCCTAAACCGTCGTTGGGAATTGAAAACGTCGAACGCACGTGAAGTGAATGTATGGAGAAAGGCGGCGGGAGTTGTGTGGGAGGAGTGTGGTGGTCTATCAGGGTGGTTGGAGGGGGGGGATTCTCGAGAAGGGATCATCCCTAAAACCGTGACACTGAATTACTTGTGAAATGCCTTGTCTAAAAGGTTTAAGTAATTCGGTTAAAGCGGTGGTGACATGCCAGATAAGATACTAACATTACGTTGTCAGTCTTGGTAATTTGCTTACCCGGTTGCTTACTGAGAAGTATATCACATTATTGGAAATAATTTATTCAGTCAAGTTTGGTTACGGAGAGCTATTTTAGGAAACATCAGTATTGATGTGGGTAATACATAACTAACCAAAAGTAGGTTGATTCTAAACGCAGCTTTCAAACGATTTTGAATACCACAAACATACGAAACTCATATCGAACAGATGCGGATGTTTTTATTTTCTGTGAGAGTATCAAATTTATATCAAAACATTATACGTGTATTAATAGATACGCGATGATAAGGACAGAGAAGCATGAAATGCAAAGCACTTGAAAAAACAATATTTACATGGTTTGAAGTTTAAGGCAATAAATCAATTCGCCGTCCCAGGAGACCATATAGCCCTAGTGGATAGGTTCGAGATGAATATCAATGAAATAAATATTTCACCATTTCGCGCGTGGGTGCTCGCCGACATAATAAAGAATGGACAGGCTTTTTGTTGTTATGATTTACGATCCTGAGGATTTAATTTGTCCTACCGCCGAAAACACAGAAAAGAGGGAAAAATAAAAATCTCTCCCCCTTGAGGGACAAGACTTATGGACCTGTCGACAGATGTTACGTTTAACGTGCTACTTGAAGTTTAAACGTATGCAGGATCGAGTTCTAGGAATATTTTTCCCGGATTTAAGAGAACTAACAAAAGGTTTTACATGAATTTTACGTGTTCTTCGAAACGAAGGCAAGAAGTTTTATATAGCATTTAGTGGAAAAACTTACCTTTATGTGATAGGAGTTCAACTTGTGTTTTGGTAGAAGGTTGAATGATGAGAAATCAAGGCGTCTCGAGAATATTCCATTGGCACCTGACCCAGCTCTGTGGACAAAAAATAAAATAATTTAAAAAGATATACTTAAAACTCATCAGCATCACTTTAGCTTATTATGTTGATATATCACACCTAAATGTGTGTGGTTTTCTTTGAACATAGTTCAATTTGGTATTATAATTACTTAATGATAATCGTTATTTCACACCTCTGTGAACTCAGAATAACTAAATGATATATTGCATTCAAGTTTGGCTAGTTGAAAAAAACTGTTATTGAACATTCGGGAAAAGCTTTTATTTAAGCACAAACAAGGTGCACGATCTATTTTAATGTTCATATTAAAATTCTAGTTAATTTTGACAATTCCCAGGATGACACTTTTATGGAAATTCAGCCATCGAAAATAGCCATATTAGTTGCACGGAGTTTTATCAATATCCACGCTTCAAAACGTATGAGCGACCATGTAGAAATTCGGCCGGAAAATGCTGCGGCCAGTGTAGTCGGAAGGGGAAGAAGCAAATGTCAGATTAGGGAAGTTTTGGACATTGACAAACATTTTTGACGTTGCCGAAGCCAAAATCCGGCGAACTGTCGGGGCTTCTGGCCTCTGACTTCCTGGCGAGGGATAAAGGGAAGCTTGAAAACAATTGAAAACACCTCGTGTGTGTATTTTCATGGGAAAAATTATTGGCTCTCTGTGTCAAATAAAAAACATTTTTGTACGTGAAATATCGAATTGACATTTCTTTAACAAGGCGGGATAATTTATTTCGAATATTTTTTTTTAAGAGCTAAATTTTTAATTTCGGTGGTTTTGAAAGAAACGTTTTTAGTAAGGTTTAGTACCTTCAGAAAAAAATCGCAGTATTCGGAGTATTTCAAGAAAAGTATCACTTTAAATGAAAAAAAAAAACAAATTCTTGGCTTAAATTCATGTTTTATATTATAATTATTATATTACGCATACGATTATATCACCTATCCCGTGATTTGGTTACCAATTAAGTTAATTGGGAAAGGCTTTTTGAATTTATTTTTCAAGATTTATTAATAAATCACTCAGTGAGAGTAAAACTTAAGTTGATTTGATCGGAAACGAGAACGAAGGAGTGAAATAAATTCTCCAAATTAAAACAACACAAAGAGGCGACGAAAAATATACTGCTAGCTGCCAGGACCACAATAACACATCTGCAAAGCTAATTCAATATAGTGTGAGGTCAACAGTGTCAAAACGTACACAATTAAATAAATATATATCTTTACCCATGCTTGAAGCACACTTTACATAAATCATTACGGGTATCAATAATATTGTTGCTCAGTTAAGAATGCATAACTTTGATGTAATCTTCGTAACTCTGGAAGTTTTTTTTTATTTTACAATATTTTCAGGGTGGTTTCCTTTGGTTATCTCGGGTTATCTCTAGACGGGTTTATCCGCATAAAAACACATTGTAAGGCTGCAAAACTGTTACATAAGTTTATTCCTCAGAATGTTGGCAAAATTCAATGCACGCCAATTGACTTTGTTTTTTCAAATTTAAAACCACCGAAACCTACACAAAAAGCGTGTTAATATTAAGACATTACATAATATGATCGACGTATAAAAGCACTAAAATACCTTTTTATAAATAAGCATTTAATATGTGTTTGAGAGCTGAAGAATAAGTAATAACAATGTATTAACTAAATTATCTCCATAATAAAGAAGATAAGTTACGACCTTGATACTAAACTATTTTTAATAACTCAAAATGCTTTATATATTTATTCGAATTCGTAAAATTAGAACACGCACCAACCACTAATCCAGTACCGACATGATAATGATCGAATAAGCTCATTGTTTACCAGAATAAACCACTTTTTATAGTTTTGTTGTTCACAGAGTACGACCAAAAAGACCTTATAAAACTACAATAATTGAATTCACATGTTACTCAATTCATAAATCATTTCATGACTTGTTTTTGTTTCCCATTATGCAGACATTCCATATTATTATCTTTTTAACCTTATCAAATAATTTGGAAATACACGCTCGTTAGTAAAAAAATAAGTGTATCTACTCACACAAGCATAGCCGGCATTACAACTACAAAGACACACACCCCACGTAAATGTATGGCACGGTTTTAAATTAAAATGCTGCCATTAAATAATTCTTGTTCACTGTCAAGGTCAACCGGTAAGACAGAGATAGCCTAATGTATCACCCCGCCCGTTCTTTCTATTGGTGGATTATATTTAGAACCCGGCGGTAAACAGACTCACACACAATGACGTTACATATATCGTCATTGCTCACACATGTATGGTTTTACTTTCGAGTGATAATAAACACAGTCCTACAAAGAAAAGGTGCATTATGGTTGTTTACCCGAAGGTGATAAAAACGTGTTTGCCACTTACATTACGACAGGGTGGGAACTTTTATCAACGTCCAAAACAAGATGCATCTCCCAATAAGATTGTGTTCTTATATTGGATAACATAGATGGTGGACAAAGCCTTCAACATTACGTTATGAAGAACATAATAATACTAGTTATCACCAGCGAAAACTCACGGGATGTATCTTGACTTGTCAAGTAAACATATTAGTTACATTACTCCACCCATTTTAAATATAGAACTGAAATAATTGTCTGCTACAATACATTATAAGTACCTTTATACTTTATCGATTGTCTGGATTTGAAAAGTATTTTTTTAACTTCGCAATATTCTCAACACATCCATCAGTTTCAATTTTGAAAAGTTCACACTCGTACACGTACGTACGAGTGCTCACAAGAAAATTATGTTCTTTAAGTATACGTTTGTAATTAATTTAATGCTAACTAAACCTGCGCTTCGATGGTCTAACTTAATTGTGCATTTGCAACATAACGACCGTTACCAGCTATTTCTTAATTGTAAAGCAGATCTGTGCGTGAGAAGCAGATAAAAATATATCAAACGATGAACTCTAGAGTCATGAAAATTGCAAAGATTGTATGCATTATTTTTTTACGAGATCTATGGAGCTTTTAAATATCAACTAAACTGGGTCGCGGGTTCAATCCTCTGCTAACTAAGTCCTCCATCATTGCACAAGTAACATTTTCCGCACATAATGATGAAAGTAGGAGGAAATCAAATATTGTTAAGCTATACGTAACCGGGTAATGTTCGTCTTTCCTTAATAAGATATTGTTTATTCCATGTTTCACAAATATTAAGAATAAAGGATGAATTTAGGTAGTAAAACTAGTATATCGTAATATTAAAATAAATATGTACAGCGCCTTTGAGGTGATTTTTCACAAAAAACGACGCTATACAAACTATCCAAATATAAATAATTTCTTAGGTTTTTTAATTTTATTTAAAAAATAATTTTTATTATTTTAATTTTTTTTTAACAATTTTTAGTTAAAAGCTCTGCGATGTAATCTTTTAACTGAAAATTGTTTTAAAAAAATTTTAAAATAATAATTATTATTTTTTAAATAAAATTAAAAAACACCTAAAAATTAAAATGGAGTTCTACAAAATAAACTTTAAAACCGTAAATAAAAAAAATATTATTATTATCGTCGTCAACGCGAAAATACCTCCCATGTGTCAAAAAAGTAATCGTTCAGGAGGAAATTAAAAACTGATTTTTGAGCGTTACAGATCGTTTTTTGTAGTTTTAGATGCAATAATGTATTTTAATTAATAAAAACATTGAAACTTTAGGTACAAATTGAAACTCTACGGAATGTCACATTTAACTCATCTTTGTAAAGTTGACCACATGGGAGGTATTTTTCCGTTGACAACGATATGTAATTATATTATCATGACTTCGTGACATTGGTAGAAGCAAATATTTAAAGTGTAAGATTACGGGGTAGTATTATGTTTCATTGCGATCGAAGGGGCCTCTCACAAAAAAGATAACTACTCAATACTCGTGCAATATTAAAATCAGGTTTTAGTTATTATTGAATTCTGCAGATGTGAGTCTCCCCGTTTACTTAATACCATAATGTTGAATTATGTTCAAGTTCACTGGCTTACGCAAAAAACACGATATGAAAAAAAACCGATAAAATTGTCGAAAACAAATATTTTCAGCGTTCATAAACAAGGCAGCCACCTACCTATACATACCTAGTTAACACCTCTCACCTCTGCTCCTCAAAAAGTATTATTACTGCTTTGCCAAAGGCGTGTTATGTTTTTGAGAACGTTTATTTCTGATACCTGACACACACATTCACGCGTCCAAGTTGGAAATCGTACACTAATTTATAATCATTGAGTGTTTGATTGTGTAGGTGGGCCAATCTAATATTGACATTACGTACATGTGTGTTAGTAGGTACACTATTCGATAACGTAAACAACAAAAATGGCCGCGTACGTTCTACTGACGGGTTTGAAATTTGTTGGTCTAATATCGTACCATATTATCTAGTAATTGAATAAAATTACTTCAATCGATTGAAAGGAATATTAATTAAACATCATGATAAGTATCTGTCTTTATATATTTGTTTGAAATATATTAATTTGTATTTTTAAATTAGGATATGTCACTAATTTTCATTACAACATGTTTGACGAGCACAAAAACAATCATGATTTTATTACTGCTCTACACTAGGTATTTACTTTTGTCTGAATGTATTGAAGGTGACATTTTCAAATGCGAAGGATTCTCTACGAAGTTCTACCTCTACACTATTGTATTGCGCAGTTGTTACTTGGATTACGCCCTCCCCACCATTTCCCCCTCCACATGGTTCCCATCGTGTCCTTTGACTATGAGAACAAAAAACCTATTCCTACGGCCTTCAGTAAGGAACGGTATGAACGGTGAGGCTAAACGAGCTAGGCAACTACACTCACGCTCTGGGCCTCTCATGTAGTTCTTTCTGAGAGTGTAGAAAAGGCATAATTAAACGTCTAAGCAAGATTATTTTGAAATTTATAAATATAACGTCTGTTTAACTGTGGTTTTAACAACAAAAAAACCTTTCACAAAATGTTTGTGCATTTTTTTACAAAGGATTGCGAAAAAATACCAGGAGCACATGAACAGAAGTCGGTGGGTTCAGTAGTACAATGTGTATCAGTGGGTTTGTGAGTGAGCTAAGTGGGTTAGCTCGGTTCACGCATCGTCGGTCTAAAATAATGCCAGGCGATCATACGATACCGGAGCTCAAATTATAATGAGACAAGGGAATCGTGACGTTTCTGCTGGAAGGTTTTTCATAGTAACGTCTTGGGCCTGACCTTGATTCGAGCACAATCTGTCTATTGTGTCTAGCTTAAGAGGATACGAGAGATTTTTCAGTTTTTATGTTTTTTTTGCGCATTTTAAAAGTCGCCTGTATCTACAAAAGCACTTCAAAAAAAGTTTTACTATAACACACATTAGATGTATGTATGCTTTATACCACCAAGTATATAAAAATATTTAAAAATATATTTTCTTACTTTATAACTCTTCATAAAAGAGCTGTTTTCAATAAATCGTTAATCGACCTCCAAACATTCTTCTTCTGTGGTTAAATGCGAATATTAAAAAAACATAAAAAAATATTTTCTAATAGAACATCTTTTGATCTATACCACGAAATATTTTTTAAATTTTATAAATGACTAAAGAACGATAAATATTATTTTTCAAAAACACGTAAATCAATGAACTTTGAACAGATTTTTATGTGCCAAAAAACTATAAAGTAAGTAAATAAAAAATACAGTTAAATATAACAGTACTTTTGCTGTATAAATTGAAGAAGAAAAAAGTATTTAATTGGTAATTTGCTATTTTACTTAATATTTAAAAAGATATAAAAGCGCTCGCATGAAATAATGTATTTCATAACGCGGGAATATCTCGCCGAGAGTGGTCGTTTCCTGACGCGCTGTTGCGTAAAGTGGTGTGAATAAAGATGTATGTGTTGGTGCTTTAAATGGAATATGTATACCCCGGAAGAAACGAATTCAGACCTTTGATTTTGTTCCAACAATTTAAAGGAAATATGTCAAAAGGACACAGTCGGACATTTATGATTGTACCTTTTAACATATTCCTTTCTATGTAGCGCGTGTAAAACATCAAATTTCAAAACAAAGCTGATAGGGCTGTGCAAATAGCTTGTTTATTATTACAATACCTGATGTATTTAAATGTATGTTCTTGGTCAAATTATATAATATGTAAAAAATCAGTAGACGTTACTATTTTTTCATATGAAGCGGTAACTTTGTGACGTAACATTGTAGTTTTAAAATTAAACCCGGTCGAAAATTGAACCGGCAACTCTGGATTTGTAGTCTTTACCCCTCGAAAACAGAGGCCGTCAACAAACTACCACACAATAAATAAATAAATCCTCACTCATTTAAAGAAGAGGAAGATAATATTGTTGTATTATTTGTGTAATGATCGTAGCCATATCAAATTTGTAAGAATATTAAATATAATAATGTGGTTTATTGTAAGCAATAAGTTATGTGTTTTCATAATATTATATTAAACTGTTGTTTTCTATATCCACTTATTGTTTAAAAACCTTCCATAGACATAAAAATAAATAAATTTATTATCAATGGTGTTTTATATTGACATTTTGTGCCAGCCCTACCTACAAACTTTCTGCTAAACCCCGGGCGGTCACACGCACGTGTTCTCGCAGTATTGCCGATTTATAAAAAAGATCCCATATCTTGGGAAAATTCTAATTATTTCTTTTTGCAAATTATTTTTTTTGGTAGTATCTTTTATACGTGAAATAAATTAAAATATTAGACGTCTTCATTTCATATTAAGTTAGCAGATTTTTATAGAACTTTGTTGACTATGTCTAATTTTGTAACTGTTAATTCGTGGTGGAATTCCATTTTAATGATTTAATAAAAACAATTTTCAACTTACTTCCACTTATTTAAATTTACAAATAAGTGGAAGAAAGTTAAAATTGTTTTTATTAAAACTTTGTTGACTTTATTGAGATGTATATATTTTTAATTAAACATTGCCATAGATCTTAGTGTTAACTCCATAAAAAACATTATAATTTACCTCCCCAATCAAACTCATTGAAGCATGTAATTTATCCACCTGTATAAAAATATAAAATATATATTTTAGACAAAATAAGGAATATCAAGGGAAATTCCCCCAAATTATGGGGAAAAAGCAAACTGTGTGGAAACACGAAGACCGTTAATATTGGTTCGGGAATGTTCGTATTTACGAGCGGGATATTGTGGGATGATGTGTAAGTAACAATGTACAATGAACTTTTGATGGAATAGTTTACAAAATACGACGACAGTGACACACACGACAAAAATTATAACTATTTTGGCAAATCTTGATAATATCGTCTGCTCTCTTACCCTCTTAATTTACTTATTATGCGGACGTGATTACCCGAAAGAACAACATAACATAAGTACAAGAAATGTTGTGTTATTCAGTTGGGTAGTGAATACATAATAATTTGTGATATAATGAAGACAAGTCAGTGGCCAAAATAATATAGATTCATGAAAGTTGTGACACATATTTCGATGAATTAAATTCAAAACATTATGCGTTGAATACATTTGTATATTTGAAATACTTTTCTGCAGTATGCAACACAAAACGAAACTTCGATTTTTAATAATATCGTCGCTGGAAAGGCAAAAGGGCTTAAGCGACACTTTGGTAAAAAATGAGTCAAATATTCAGTTTTATTCAGTTATTTTTTCTGCATCGAATGCTCTGGCTTCCGTTTGATTCAAAATATTGTGTGGCTCTTCAGCCATCTAAAATGTATTTGCCATTTGGGAGGCTTGACTCAAGCGACGTAGTTTGGCACTTTTTTTAGCTTTGTATCGCTTCAGGTAACTCAGTGAGAGCACCTGAGGTAACTTTTTTTTCAAAATCCAACTAGGTACTGAAAACTTATGAATTTTATTGTAACTAACTTACTAACCATCACGCCGTTTCACCGCAGGGATAGGCAGAGAGGACGGACCGCTATATAACTCTGTCTTAGCACACACTCCTTGCTTCATTCACATTCATACATCGTCTCGTACATACTCTTCTGTTATTCTGACTCTTCACATGACCCGATTCAAGTAAATATTGTAAAATAAAACATTAAAGTGCTCTGGTGTAAACTTCCAAAATGGCGCTTTGGCCCCATGACAATATGCGACATATCGATCGTTTGTTTTTCTTCGACGTATTGAGTTATGCGAGCTGCAATTTTTCCCGTGCCCAAACACAAAATAACATTTCTAAACAAACATTCGAAACGATCTAAAAACAAAAAAAAAGACAAACAAGAAATTTAACCACTGTGTTATGTTCTTTAGAAGTGCTAAAAATACGTCTGTTAGCACCGTTGTAAGTTCTCCCTCTTTCTTGTAAGCGAAGCATGCGTCAGAAAGAGAAGTTTCGACAGAGCTCTCAGCGGCAGGACTCAAAGTTCGCACAGGCGAATGCGAGAACGACTCGATGACTCACGAGCCTCGACAGCAAAAAACACTCGTGTTGTTATCTTTTGTTTTTTTACGAAGCGCACAGGGGCCAAGTTTCCGAGAATCGGAGCCGTTTTTCGAGGAATACAAAAATAAACCTATGGAAAGGATTTGCATCGCGGAAAACGGCGATTTGCTTCACGTCATATCAGAAAAAGGTGATTTCGCTTTGCATAAGTACGACTCAGAAACGAATTATAGTATCTGGGTGACCTTGGATTGGCTGAGATTTTTTGCCGCTGATATAGCTAATGTAGGTTGAATAACAACACTCATTATTGCACGTAAGGATGATATTGTTGGTTAACAGGTTTTTTGTTATCCTTGTTCAAGGTTCAGAGTTATTTTTTGTTGTTATTTAGTACGCTATGTTTTTAGACGGCAAGAGCCATATAACTCTGTCTTGGCACACACTCCTTGCTTCATTCACATTCATACACCGTCTCATACATACTCTTCTGTTATTCTGATTCTTCACATGACCCGACTCAAGTATTTGATTTACTTGATCGTGCCATGTCTTCCTCGGGCGTCCTCTGCTTATTCTTCCATTCACTTTCGCATCATATATTCTTTTCACACTCCTTTCTTCGTTCAATTGCTCTACATGCCCAAACCATCTAAGCGTCCCTTTCTTGATCCTATTCAAAACGCTCACATCAGCCTTGCATTCTTTCCGGATATCTACATATAATAATATCCACAAATAAACGTACATTTTGATATATTTATTTTGATAAAAATAAAAATTGTTGAAAATTTCATATTTGTAAAAATCATTTACTTTGTGGGTTGCCATTTTTATAAATAAAACAGTTAAAATTCTATCTTCCGTTTTAATATTGTCCTCAAGATGGAAGGGTGCTTCCCCAACCGGTCGACAAAATACTGAAAATAAAAGTGGTTTTAAACAAAGTTTATCTTATTATATTATTAATACATTCGTGAATGAAAGTAAAAACACCCTGCTACAAAGATGTACTATTGTATAGGATAAGAGGAAAAAAAAGAATATTTTTTTAATCGACACAACAATTTTGTGAATACATTTCTCGGTTATTGATTGAATCCAAAGCCATTAATCAAAAATAAACTATCCAAGTTAAGACAATTGTAAGCCAAAATCTAAGTATAAATCTGAAAATACATCATCAAGCCAGACGTCTTGTTCAAAAACACGTTTGCTAGTCGTGAAAAAATAAAATAGATCTGTAGACAACTTGTGGCTTGCTGCTAAGTCACCGTGAGTCGATTCTTAAAAGAAATCGAGCGCAGTATACATTAAATATATTATGCCTCCATAAAAGCACTGTGAATAAATTTTAAATCAATTCGAGGAAGCTTAAGAGCGAAAGCGCCTCCCGTCTTTTGCAGGAATCATTAGACTGGAAGCTTTACAGAAATCATTTTGCAAACGTATCAAGAAAGGACGAAAATAAAAATAATTTTTTTAAACTGTAAAATAAAAAGTGGAGTTATCTTATTATTTTTCAGTTAAAAATGGTCGTTCGGGAATTTCGGAGATTTGTTTCAGCAGAGGTGGTCAATCGTTGTCACAGCGTGTGCAGTCGTAGCACGGAAGTGCCCCATGTTGGGTTGATCATTCCTGACGAATATCACGTAAGCCAACCTTCTGATTCCAGTGGACACGTGGATCTTATATGTGATACATCTACTGATTACCAGTGTTACCATTAGACTGACAAAGCTAAAATAAAATTTATCTATGATTTAATGTTTACTGCTTGATAAAAGCTCGATAACCCATTTGAGACACTATAAAACACCAATCTTAACAATGAAGCATACAATCTGTATACCTACCGAAGCAGGAAAGCTGTGGTATCATAAAATGCACTGCTTTATGTTTTTGGAATTTCTGAGTTTGTACAACTATTTTCAGAATTCAAATATATATTTTTTATCATGAGCTATGGAGCTTTCAACTTTCAAGAAAGTACAAGAAGACGTCACTACAAATGATTCTGTTCCGTATTTTACTGATAGAAAAGATTTTTGAAAAGGAGTTTTTAAACTCTGGCGAATCTGGATAGTAACTACCGGCTAGAAATACACTTGAAAACGTCATACGAATTGCAAATTTAAAACAAAGTAAAACATTTCACGATGGCATTTAAAGCTGAAAGCTCTGTTGTAACCTCTATTCCTGTTACATGCCTCGTTTATAAGAAATAGGAAAAGTTTACGCGGTACGTTTTTATCGAGTTTATTGTATTTTAAAAATAATAATTCACAACATTTACAACTTCCATAAAAGTCCACTGTGATATCGAATCTAAGCTGTTCGAGAAAACGGGTTTAGACATGTTTCTATAAAGCTGGGTCTGGTAAGGAGATGAAGAGATGACCACCTCGTCCCTGGAGATAAAATGAATATACTGACTGCCACGATAGGATAATTTTGACTTTTAATAAATATCTTTAGGAAGAGCCATCCATTTTTTTTACCTGACAAATTAGATAAAAGAAACGAAATTAATGGGCATAAAGTAAACAACAAACTCCTGACTTTGAATCCTTATAAAAAAATGACCACTGAGTAAAGATCACTACAGGTGAGCTAATAAGGTGAGTCAAGGGGAGGAAATGATTAGTGAAGCATAGGCAAATTTACATATGTTTTTATAATTGTGCGTAGATTTTTCTCTTGTATATGTAGTTCTTAACCTCAAAAAATAATTTATTTTTACAGAGATGCTAGAAAAATTGATAAACAAGTAAATTAAAATAATTTTATTTTCAGAGTTGAGTGTGAAGCAACATGAGTAAGGCTTGCCGCTGAAAGGTTATTTGTAGCCTCTCCTTTCTAATAAACGATGCATGTATCAAAAAGAGAGAAAACAACACAGTTTTCAGTAGCTGCACCATTTTAGTTGCATTTGGAATGTATAACGCTAGAAGTTAAGTCAAAATAACACGAAACTCTGTTACGATGTCTATTTCTATTTCTAAACATGTTAAACGCCCAGGAAACCATATTTACACCATCTTGACTCGGGAACTCTTCCGAGTGAGACAGGCATAGCAAAGACTATAGTTACAAAAATGTAATCAAGATAAAAAAGTTAAAAGAAGGTAAAAAAAAATGTGACATGAAAATTGTCCGATGCTGAGGATTTTGGAATAAGACGAAGGATTTGATTAGTTTAAGTAGTATATCATTTGGCACATAAACTAGAATTTTATCACCTCTCCAAGAATCAATCAATCATGAAATGAAGTAAAACGGATATTTTCAAATTCCAAAAAAACATCATTCGGGTTCTGACCCTTTTCCCGGTTGCTTATAGAACAGCCATATAAATAACTGACGTGCGGTCATTAAAACTGTATTAAAGCGAATAGTTTGTTTACAACACATTTCAAAATAAACATCTCTCGGGAAAAAGAGAGCGCATGAGATGAAAAATGGCCGGCGTTGTGTTGAGCAGTAATTAGGAGAAAGAGTGGAACCGGCCAACGATATGTTCTCGTTTCGTAAACAATAATAATGTCCGAAATACAAAAGCGAGACAAAAATCCCAAAGTGTAAAACTCCGATTGAAAGTCTAACAATAATTTGGTGATTATTAAATCAAGCAGATAAACGGTTTGCGAGTAGGGTAGAATGCTAATAAAATAATAAGATAGTGGAGGCATATTGCATCCAATAACAACAACGGTCGAAAGGTGAGCTCTGGCAGCATGAAATATGCACAGATATTTCTGACTGGAAGTTCAATATCAACTATTTTTAGCTCGTAGCATCATTTCGATCAAAAGCTATTCAGCTTCGAAACATCCAACTAACTGTAAAAAAGTCAGAAAATACGTCATATTGTTTGTTTTCACCTGAAGCAGAAGTATTTTATAAATTAAAGCGAAGATAATTTATTTTCTAGGTCGAATTATCTGATTACATTTTATTATTCTTCATGAGCCTTTTAGCATTCAGCTTGAACATAGATCTGCCTCAAGTTTGTCCATATTTATCCATCTTTTGCAGCCCCCACCTATCAAAAAGTGCAGTGCTCAACAAACTAAAAATGCCATAATGTGAGGAGCAAAAAGTCTATAGACCTCCCAGTCGAGGAGATAGTGATAGATGAGTCATATTTGGATCCCATATTACCTCCATCAACTCTCCTCTACCGTACGAAGAAGAAGAAGTTTATTGCCACTCCACAAAATTAATCATCAGTTATAATAAAAAAAGTTATTTGCCCTAAGTACTTCGTGATTGTAACAAAAAAATGTTAATAAAACATTACGAATAAGCCCATTACAATAAAACGTTCAATATCAAATCATAAACGGGTACTATTATACATACATCAATGTACGAGTATTAAAAGGCTTTATATGATATAATATATAAGAAGAATCATGCTTCATAAAATCAGGGCAAACTTTTTCTACTGACAGCAGGTAGGTCTCATTACAGAAGTTCACAATAAAGTTTATACATAAGATAGTTACTAAAGTGGTTGTTCTACATTCGTAATGCATACTCACGTACGTGCCCTTTGCAAATTATTCAATACAGCTGTCTCGGTATATGTGTACTTTGTTCTAATGAATAGCTGTCATATAAAAGCTGACTTGCCGAAACAGAGGATAAATTATTCGCTTGTTTGTAGAAAAGTCAAAGTATGACCAATAATCACTAGACGTACAAAGTATAAATTGTTACATAAAGCCATGTATTTTGATCATATTCACAAAACTGTCAAGAGCAGTAGCCACCTACATAGATTGCATCGACATTAATAAATTGCTAGCGAGCTTGGCATTGATATTCTAATGTTTGACGTATATTGATAATAAAGTTGATTTTATTCGCAGTTTAGACTCGCGAAAAGTGCATTTTACAAGGACGATTTATTTTTTCGGTTGCTGAGTGACTAAAAATGTATTTTCTATAAAGTTTCAGACGATTTAACAATAACAAATCGGTAGATAATTGGGAAAGAAAATAATGTTTTTTTTTTTTGTTAAATTTAATTTTACATTTGATAAATTAAACGCCGGTTTTTCAATGCACGAAACTAAAAATTAGAATAAATTAATTACGAAATGCAGATTAATGCAAACTAGATTTTCACTTGATATGTAAATTCAAACTACGCTTTGGCACCTCCTAAGAATGATAAAGCCAGCTAAGTGATCAGAAAATTAATTCAATCTCATTCGTGGCTGAAGTCGGAGCTTCTTTACCTCATGCAGAATAAAATTTACCTAAAATGGCAATAATTACTGTATTTTCGTGTTTTGCTTCTGCGCGATAAGGAGCGCTAGACAGCCGAGTACTGGCGACCTTACTAGAGCAGAGTTCTATCCACGTTTAGAAACGAATATGTTTTCATTTTATTACGGTTAACAAAAACCTACATTGTTGAGTACATCTACGCGAAATTTTCATCATCATTTTGATCGCAGACTATTGGTGAATGAAACAGTAAATATTATTTGCGTGTAAGGATACTAAAATGCAAAAGTTTAACCGTTCATACATTCGAACTAGCTTTTCGCAGTTAGATCCTTGTCATAGAAGTCTCTTGAAGTAAGTAAACCAGTTACTGAAAAATATATCGTGCAGTTAATATATTACGATAGAAATCTCATAAAAAACAACAGCAGCAGTTTATTTGTTTAAGATTGTTCCGAGTAGTCAACAAGTTACATAAAACGTGAAAACATAAGAAATAGACCGTGAAGTTTCTCTGTCGACCCCGATGCTTGATTTCATAGTTGATAAAACGAAGTTTATTCGTTACTTTGCCCGACTGACTAAATAATTAGCCGGTTAAAGTGGAATTACCATCATAATACAGTCGGAATTACGATCAAACTCGGGTTTGTATTTATTTCACGTTTCGTAAATAAGAGTGCTTTACATAAGCATCACAAACCATTTGATGAAAACAAACATTCATAAAGCCGTCTGTTTGATAGATCGGGATCTCTAACGCGTCCGAATGATACGCGAGGAGAACGACTGTCGCTGATCATAGTGATCATCTCTAAAGAGCTCTTCTTGAAATAATAAACAGCCATCGGAGAATAAATTCAATACAGAAATAATATAAGCTTGCCCCGCCTTATATTTCAAACGTATTAATACCAAGCTTTGATCTTCCGATTCCAAACCAACTAACCAATACACCATTAAATCACAAATGATGGAACGCCACGCAACTTTGTATTGACACATACTCCTTCAATCGCATTCACACTTTTTATTTTTATTTTTTAGAGTGAATACCGCACTAGAGTCCCAACTGCTCCCAACCGTCTAGAGCCAGTGAGACTATGGCATCCTTTATAGGGGTATCTTGTGAGGCTGGAGGTAGTGAGGAAGAGAAGGGGATTGGGAATATGAAGGTTGGATAGTACCTGATTATTCAGATCTAGTCACCAAACACAGCTAAAGCCATGCAATTTCAAGCCATTTCAAGAAACGTTTCGATTATGAATGTTGGTCTTTCACCAGGGCGATACTTAAAAGTACCCACCACTCTAGAACGTGCCGCAAATATACCATATATTACTTTATAAGAATTAAATGTGTTATGACACATATTAATTGAATAAAAGTTATGGGCGTACGCCGGGTTTAAACCCGCGACCTTAGGATACGTAGTCGAGCCACTCGAACATGGAGGCCGTAGAATCATCGTTGTATAGATGTTCTTATTAAATACCAACTCTTTTACAAGACCAAATTCAAGTATTTCATTAGATTTTTGATTGTGTCATGTCTTCCTGAGGCGTCCGTGACTTGTTTCGTGCATTACATCTGAGTCGTGGAAGAGCCAGAAGATGTCTTAGTTATATTTCCATGCCATAACCCAACCCGCTTCATCAGTTAGTTATGTCACGTTCTGTTAATCTTTTATTGTTTATTTGTTTATGTTTATTACATTGAGGCTGTTTGGAATTGCAATGCAAAATCAATTAAACGATCATTGGCATGATACTAAATATTGATATTCAGTGACACACATTTACATTCATTAATAATCCAGAGATATAAATTATTGTTGAGTAATCTTATAATAAGCTTGTTCTATTATAAAGGCGTGATGTCTTTACGATGTATCAGTTAATAAGTGCAAGTATTATCTTTGTGAAACGTCTGATTTATCATAAGCGGTATAGATTTATTTTAACTGAAGCTAACTATATACCCGATGATTTACAGTACAGACCTAATCATAAGTTGTTATTAAAAGGAAATCATCAGTGGGTAAATATATAAACATGAAAACAGACATCGATACTGCGAACAAACAAATAACTTTTTTTATCTAATGAAATAAATATGTTTGCCATTTGAATTCTACTGTGTGTCAATGTATTTATTATACGAGACGAAACTGCGCGCTATTTGCTGCTGCACAAAAAATAACAAATTTCAAGGCCAGCGCGATAGGGGCCAGTAGGGAACCTTTTTATAGAAACCTGTGTATTTTTGTCAGTATTATGTAGATCGTTAATTTAACAAGTTTACCTAGTTTTGGTATCTACACATATTTTTGGATTGGATCAACTAAACAAGGTGTTTTTTTTTTAATTAACGAGGAAGTTTACGATCCTAAAACAGGAAGATTCCTGCGAGATTTTCTGCTCATTACCTCCTCGTTAGTGGTGGAAATGTTATGTTTCTTGCAGTGGGTTGTATTAAAAACAATTGCTACGCCATAGCAAAACAATGCCTTAATTTATAAGAACATTTTTAATGAAAGTTCATGGTATTTAGCACCATTTTTTTAAATCCTGTCTCAATTTAATTCAATAGTTTGGCAATGCAGCATCGAGCTGAAGGAGAAACAGGATATTTGAACTAATCCAGAAGCTTCAAAAATAATATACAGCCTCCAATGTGTTCCAACAAATGTTCCAGGAGGGATATAGCATTGAACTATCTCTATAGAAACTCTTGAACGATTATTAATACCTGACATCCTGGCGGAAATTGAATTCTATGTCCCTGATAATTCAACGCGAGGCCGCCAACACAGGCTTTTGTTTTTTCCCGAGTGCAGAACTAACTTACAGATGGTGATGTGCCTGGGAGGACTTACTAGGTTATTTACTGCCTCGCACGAACTAGCTATTACGTTCTTACTATATTATGTACTTCTTAAAACCTATATTTTTGTTTTCAAACTTCATTTACCCTTTTTTCATGTTCGACTTTGTAATACATTTTTTTTGCATTGTATTGGTGTAAAACTGGTTTTGCAAAAAATAAAAAAATAATTTTTGTTTATACAAAAACAAAAAAACGCAGCGCTACAACAATGCCTGATTATTTTTTTTCCATGGGTGAAGTGAAAAACTTATGGCAATAGAAAAACATTGTAAAGTTAACACTGCTGACTTTGAGGGTTAACTCTTATAATTTATCGATGGAAGACAGTCCTCATAATAACCCGAAAATTAACTTTATTGTTTTCTCACACCTTGGGAAGTCGTAAAGGTAACAGAGTCAGAATATATAACAACTTTGAATTACGCCGCTATTGTACTTTCGGCCTGGGACGGTTTTTGTACTACCGGTTTTCACTTTTGGCAAGTATAAACAATCTATCTTCTTTTGAAGGTGATTCCGAGTATGCTAATTCCTAGCGGGCACGCACCGCATACTAAAACGCCAAATGTAAAATGAATCTCGAGCCAGGAAATGGGGCCAGTACTTTTGTTTTGGTGAGGATAATTTAAGTGACATCATTGTTTTGAAACGTGGATGAGTGTAGCGATGAGGCGGGAGGTGGACGTGAGGGGGAGGGGGGCTCGCTAATTGAATGCTGAGAAAAGTGGTTGTAAAACAATACATCAGAATTTATAGATGAGCCAATAAAGTTATAAATTATACGGAAAAGAGTTCGTAAGGATAAATTTCCGACATTTAGTTTATTTTTTCTTCGCACGTGCAGTTTGTGTCGTCTTTGGGGAAGCTTTAAAATGACTATACAAAAATTAACTGGTCGTTTTAATAATGTTAAGCATGCGAACGAGTCGTGAGGACGACGTGTTTTCACGCTGCTGACTCAGAGCATCTTCCAGTGACATAGCAGTAAAACAGACTTCCACCAGTCGTCTGCGTTTTATCGTTTGGTGATATCTATAAGAAGGATTGCCTATTTTTACAGGGTCAATGGTTTGCATAGTAATGACAACTTATATTTTCGTAGAAAACAATCACTATACCTTAATCCCTTGCTTCTTTGGCATTTTTTCTCTTTATTTTATATGTTGTCTCACTCTTTAATGTATAATCTATCTCTTTCTCACTGTTTTTTTTGGCTATACATATTTTATGCTCGTTCTATGATTTTTTGTAAGTTTTATTGCAAGCTTGATAAAGCTCGACTCAAAGATGCTCTTTCATTTCATACAATGACAACTTACTTCGTTTTACTACAAAGGCGTTATTTTTAACGGCAGCTTGACGACAGCATAATTTTGTTCCGATGAAAAGCAGCTGGTTATGCGTTTCACTGATCTAAAACAATTTATCGGGGTTTTCGAAATACACCATAGAAATAATCTTGGAATTAGCGAAAAAATTCCAAGTCGAATTTGGTAGTTTGACATATTCATAAGGTTTTCACACTTTGAGTCAGAAAAGACTCCCTGGTGCATTTTATACCATCGGTCTGTGTGTATCGTCTAAAGCCAAAAGTTGATGAGTTGAAAATAACGCAATCCAATTAACACGCCCGGCGAGTTTGTTATGTATTCTATTTTGGCCATTGTTAAGCCCAGATAAGAGACTGTCGGCTTGTAGGTGTGGGTACCAGGTTGTGTAGGTACGGTTGTATCCTGTGTTGCTGCGTAGTCTAGTGTAACATACAATTAAAAAACACGCGGAGTACCAGATAAAGTAATTAGCCCGAAAAGGCTTTTTGTTGTCCGACACCGCTGGAGTGTGATTTGTTAATCTTTTTACACCATTTTACAACTGCTGCTGAAAAGGTATGCAAATATTGTTAATACACACTATGGAGCAAATAACAACCGTGGATAGATTGATTCTTTAAAATATTAAATCAAAAAATCTAAGCAATGGGCATTGAAAAGTAGTAACTATTGACTTATCATTTTTTTAAATAGTGAATTCCCCAGAAGAGTCCCAACCGTCTATAGCCAGTGAGACTATGGCATCTCCAATTGGGTTTATGAGGCTGAAGGTAGTGGGGAGGAGAAGAATATCATAAAGAGAAAGGCTGGAAAGTAGCTGGCTATTCAGATCTGGTCACCAAACACGGCTAAAGCCATTTCAAGCAACGTTTCGATTTTGAATGGCGGCCTTTCACCAGGGCGATAATTAGAGTATCTGTCACTCTGGAAGGTGCCACAAATAAATTACATATAGTTTTATATGCATTAACTATTTTATGCCACATATTAATTAAATAAAAGTTATTTGTACAAGTCGGGTTTGAAACAGCGACCTCTGGATTCGTAGTTGAGCGTTATTTAACTCATCCACGAAGGCCGTCATGCTATGAATAAAAAAAGATATATATATATATATATATATATATATTTCTGTAGCGGGAAGTCATTTTTTTATGAATTTTTTTTCAGGTAGACATTTGCATCAACGTTCTAAAAAATTGCCCACTAACAGGAATTAAAGTCTGAACTGAAAAAAAAGTAACTAAGTGCAAACAATTGAATAAATCTTTTTAATGGTGAATAATAAGCAAGTAAATAAAACAAGTATATCTTCGCATCGTTCTATGTAGAGTTGAAGATGCTTTCAATAAACACCTAGAATGCAAACGTTGCTACGCATGGACATAGTATATTAACTAGATCTGAACATACAGGTTCTTCCGAACCATCATCTTCCCTGGCAGTGAGACTATCGGATGCTATAAACAATATTATTAACGCACAAAATTTCGTTTTAAGAATATACCAGAATCGCGTTTTCGCCACCGGTTTTGAGATAACGTCAAGATGCGTTAGTGAAAGTACTCAAAACTAGCGATACATAATAATGTAAGTTCAAACCTGGTAACAAATAATTGGCATTTAACAGTCGCTGTTAAATATAACGTAGTGCGTTTTCATTTGCATGCAAACATTTAACATTAAACGGCAACTTGTTAATTAGGTACCCACGCAATTAAGATTGAATAAGCAAACACATATTTATAACACCATTCACGCTATTTTGTGTAAATCATAACTACCATACTTAAAGGGTGACATAAGCGAGCGAGGTGCGATATTAATCCTTTTACAATACTTGGTCGACTTATATTATATCAAAGAGATAATGAAAATCAAAATAAATAATGAATCTCGGGAACGTGAGTAGGCATACGAATAACAAAAACCTCGCAGGTGATGAGTAAGCTGGCAATGAGCCATAACATGAAATCGCTGAATTACGATAACACGCCTTCAATTTCTTCCATGGATAAAGAACCATTGAATAAATCCAAAGTTTCCCTAACGTCACACAGCGCTTATTTAAATATAATAAATTAATTTTTCCCATTATTAGAGTTATTATTATTGATATAAGGGTTAATCAAATTAGATAAAAATGTCATTTTATTATTATTTCGTCACTTTCCAGCACATTCAAAATCGAAACGTTGCTTGAAATGGCTTTAGCCGTGTTTGGTGACCAGATCTGAATAGCCAGGTAATTCCCAACCCTCCTGTTACCTATCTCCTTTCCCCTCCCCACTACCTTCAGCCTCACAACATACCCTAGTTGGGGATGCCATAGTCTCACTGGCTCTAGACGGTTAAGAGTAGTTGCAACAGTTCAAGCCGAGATGCTCGCATGGTCCGGAAAATATACATGAGCATTTAATCGGCTTTAAACAAAACTTTTTAGATTATCGTAGAAAGCAATCACTTTGTGGTTTGACATATTCAAAGCAATGAAAAAATAACTTTGTGTGAGATCACGAATATTATTTTAATTTTTTATGACCGACCGGTTTCGCTTAGCCTATGCATCACCAGGGTACAAAATTAGATCAAAAAGTGTGCGGTTATAACAAAGAGTTAATAACAAATTATTTAATAAAATACGGAGTGTGCGGTTATATATACGGTTAACATTTTGTCTCTTTCAATTTATATTATCTGTCTCTTTCTCTCTGTTCCTTTGTTATAATTTTAATGTTATTCAATTGTTTTGTTATTTTGTTTTGTAATTTTTTTCTCCCTCTGTATGTATATATAACGGTACACTTTATATTTTTGGATAGTTTAATTTTGTAACTTGATGATGCTTAGGCTAAGCGAAACCAGAGGGTCATAAAAAATAATGTGATATTCGAGGTCTTATAAATTTTAAGTTTTTTTTAATTTCTTTAAAAGTTTTTCCGTACACAAGGTAAAAAAAAAATATGGACTAACATATAAAACGGAAACAAATGAACAATTTTGCTTTCTCGAAGAAATCGATAAAAATGTACGCCGTTATGAAACAAAGAAATTTGAAGATATTTTAAAAAATATATATCACAAGTAGGTTTTGTTCACCTGCACAATTGATAAGCAGAGTGCGTGCATTAGCTCATTAAATAGTAATTCACCCAACCGCCACTTAGTCTACGTTGCCTATGATTACAGAAAATTCAATGAGCATTTCTTACAAATTAACCACGTTTACTAAAAAGCCCATTTACTTTAAATGGCACTAACCAAATTAATTTTCCATTTAAATTATCAAGAATCTTCTTTGCTATAACGCATCTAAAGAAAGTCTTCCGAGTGCTTGTAATCTCACCACTGAAAGATTTATTTTTTATACCAACTGCTCACAGGATGCTGTACAGAAGTTCTTTTTGCGGAAAGTAAGAAGTAACCCTGGGTCTCGCAGTCTTTGAGAGAGACTCGTTGCTGTAAGAGGGAGCAAATAAAAAAATACAGCATATCAACCTGATATCTTGCTATTAAGTATTTCTTATTCTAATTGTGTTCTGCACACAAACAATTTTACTGTTATACTTAGGATGGCCAAGCAGGTAGGCCGCTAGTTCTAAAATTAGTTTTACCAAAATCAATAGGATAGCAAATCCAATAACAAAATTACCATTCAGTTATAATATGGGAGAGGGTGATATCAAGTCCCTACATTTGTACCTCGATAAATCGGGCATCTTTCTTGTTCCACCCTTATCAGCGTTGAAACTGGAAATCATAGTTTAATCCTTTACCGAAGTTGCCACAGCAAGGACTTACAGGAAACCGAAAACTTAGTCCGAAAATACCCAACTGGGTCGGCAGTAGAGCCTTTCTGTTATTTAATCCGCTTAATGGAGGAGAAACAATGATTATTAAATTCACGAATAATCTTGACCACGAATCACAGATTAAACAATAATAATAAAAACGAATTCTATCGTGAAAATAATTTTTCATTAGAAAATTAAAACGAAAAATTTAGCCCCTATTCAATTAAAGTTAACAATTGTTGAACCAATTATGTTGGAAACACAATAGGTAAGGGAAACAAAAACATTACTATGATTTAAAACAATACATTTTAGCAATACAATATATCCCTCCCGCGAATAACTTTTCTATACTTCATTCATTTTTATTTAGTTTTATCTCAATATTTGTATGTAAAATAGCTTTTTTGTTGCTGAAAATATTATGCCTTATCTTTTGAGAAATTTAAGTAAAAGCGAAATCTATACGTGACAAATAAATCAAGAAAGTAGTGGTTCATGTAATACATTTCAATTTATTTAATTGAAACCAAAGTATAAAAACCGATAAATAGCCCAGAATGATTTACTATCAAGATAATGTCATACAGTGTAAAGTAATCTTGCATGACCTTGATATTTCGAGGTAAAGTCGTATAAAAATACACCATAATGACGCTACGATCATCCCGCGGGAGATACATATTGAGAATAATGTTAATATCACCGTGAAATTGGATACAGATAAGCTGAAGCCAATCCGCGTAGACTGGAGAGAATGCAAAGTTTGTTAAACGAAATGTAATTTTGACCGCATTATGCCGAGACCAACAAGGTATGTATATCATTAGGACTTTCTCAAAACAATATGTATGTACATGTTATTATTGAACAATGAATATACGAGTACATTATACTCTTCTAATTTATTATACTTAGGATGTGAGAAGAAACACACATCAGTTGGAAGTCAAAAAGCATTCGATATCAAAGCAATTATGTTATTAAGGAAACGTGCAGTTTTAATCGTAGACATTTAGACGAATGTGGGAATTTCCAGCATTAATGACATTGAAGTTGCAATGTGTGTTACAATCCGAGTCTTGTCTTGTTCGGGGACAAAAACGTTATGCTAATTTCAGTGCATGAATAATATTGAAGGAGTTCTTCACTTGAGACTTGAGACCGAAATGATTAATGGTTTTTAAATCTTAATTAATAATATTATGCGATTATTATGCAATTTACTTTGTATTTATACAAAGACACTCTCTGTGTGGTAAAAAATACGTTGTAGATTGAATGCTTAAGAACATTTCCACAGACTTCGATTGTCAACCTTGCACTTAAAATATCATTAATACTGTTTTATATATTTAAAAATGGGATGTTTTTTAGTTAAAGTGTCTCAAAAAAAAAGAAAGGAAAATAATTTTGAAAAAAAATAATTCCACATTTTATTAGCTTATTTAAGTAATTATGTATAATATTTAAAAAAATATATTTTTAGCTTGTTGAGGTAGCGAAGTAAAATTGATAACGTTTTATAAGGTACCTACGGACAAAACATTAGCAGCTCTTTTCAAAGGTGGGCTGAAAATCCAATTCGCGAACCCGCAACTTTAAAACGACCATTATAGGGCT
This sequence comes from Drusus annulatus, assembly GCA_022651775.1. Lineage (NCBI taxonomy): Eukaryota > Metazoa > Arthropoda > Insecta > Trichoptera > Limnephilidae > Drusus > Drusus annulatus. The sequence continues at coordinate 111,116 of JAGWCC010000466.1, forward strand.
TAGTGCGCACAGCTTTTTTACTTCATTCTACGTCGTTCTAACCGCAGGAATGTAACTGCTGCTAAAATATGGCAACAGGTGAAGAGAAGAAACCAAAATATTCCTGACATTGAGAAAAAATGTAAAGGTTAAAAAAATAAGACAAGAAAAATTATGTTTTCTACGGTATTAATAATAATTGCGATAGCTAAAAGACTTTAATACTTGTGTTTCATTTTTAAAAAAAAAGTAATAATTGATAAAAATTGCCCGAACCCTCACATAAAAAGATACTTTTTTGTTATTAAATATTTACACACGTCGTCATCTACGAGTCGCTGGAAAAGCAATAGGGCTTTAGCACTTTAGTGAAAAATTAGTAAAATATGCAGTTATGATCAGCTATATTTTTTCTGCATCGAATGTTCTGACTCTCGTTTGATTCTGAAGAATTTTGTGGCCCTTCAGACACCTAAGAGATATTTACTTTTTGGGAGAAGGCTTGACTCAAGCGATACAAGTTTGGAACATTTTTTCACTTATGATTGCTTCAAGGAACTCAGTAAAATCATTGAGTTACTTGTGTTAACTTTTTTTTTCAAAATCCAACCAGGTACGGAAGACTTATGAATTTTTTTATAAAACAACAAAAAAACTTTAAAGTGTTCTGGTGTAAACTTCCCAAAATGGCGCTTTAGCCCTTTTGCCTTTCGGGCGACGATATAGTAAAATTGTATCTTTAGAAGCCTTTGCTTGTTTAAAGGTTAAAGGATTGACATAGAAGCAGTATTTAAGTTTTTACTCGCTATGAGTTCTTTTGCACGTAGGCAAACTGCTTCTATGATGTTTATTTTTAACTGATGGAGTGGCTGTTTTTCATCAACATATTATTATTTTCTTTATAAAAAACATGTGATTAAAAATCCGCGAGTGTGCGCTAAGCCTAATAATTGTCTAATGCATGATTGGCAATACTCTCAAAAGTCTACGGGCGACGGACTTATCTTAAAATCAGTTTTGGGCATGTAATCTATAAGCCGTGTAATAAGGAACACGAGAACGACATAAAAGTTACCGGCAGTCCTTGCCAAAGCCGGCTGATTGTGTCGATTTGGCGTTTTAGCTAAAACTCTTCCTGAAAATGAACAACAGGTCGATTTATGGCGGAGGTCATCGCTGATATGTTAATTTGTTCTGCGAGTATTATTTTTCTTGGTGTGGGTACTATATTCCGCCTCTCAGGTCGTAAATTTATTAAGCATCGTTCCTGCGAGTGTAAGTGGACTATAATTGCGTCACAGCTTCTTACCGTAGAACGAAATATTCAGACTAGACCTGGGTAAATTTTGACGCAAACAGGTTAAGTCGGTGCATTTAAAAAAAAGATAATATCTTTTAACAAGACATTTTTGAGCCATCTCGAGATAGAAACAAATACAAAAACATATGGTTAATTTATTTTTCAATTTTGTTTGATTAGAAATTAATCAGATTTTGATAGAAATTTTGCAAAATTATGAATAACGAATGTTAAACCTCTTGTATTATAATAAATCTTGTATTATTGACCAACATTGTGAAGGAACTCATTAATAGCATCTACCTTTATTTTTCAGGCGTTTATTTTTATGAAATTAATTGCTAGACTTATTTGCTAGACTTGTCGATAAAAAAAGGCAATTCAGGCCATAGCGAGTACTGATGAAAATATCGTAGGTAATGAATAAATAATTCCATAAACTCTATTTTGTACCTACCTAATCTTTCCCAATAAATCCACTTACATAGGTCCGGTCGGTGTTGAGTCACGTATTAAAACTGTTTATGAGAAAAAATATTGCGTACTACTGGATTACAAATCCAATTAATTGTAGTAAACAAGTTAGAAGGTAGCCGTGTGAGTTGCTGTAGTTTTTCGAAGCTACATTCTACTTGGAAAAAGGTCCGCGAGTGATATGAAGCAAGAATCTTTCTAAATGTTGTCATTTTTCAAAGGTTTTTTAATTTGTTTATAGTGAATACCGCACTAGAGTCCCAACTGCACCCAACCGTCTGGAGTCAGCGAGACTATGGTATCCCAGATCGGGGTATGTTGGGAAGTACCTAGCTATTCAGATCTAGTCATCAAACACGAATATAGCCATTTCAAGCAACATTTCAATTCTGCATGACGGTCTTTCACCAGGGCGATACTTAATGTATCTACCGCTCTGGAACGTGCCGCAAACAAACACTATATTATTTTATGTAAATTGAATGTGTTATGACACATATTAATAAAATTAATTCATATGCGCCCGCCGGGTTTAAACCCGCGACCTCTAATGACCTCTAAGGTAATATAACATCCAGCAGAATGGCAGATAACCATCTAAAAAAGAAAATATTAATATTAATTATAATATATTATTAAATTGTATTAGTAAATTTATTAATAAATCAATTATAATATATTTATAAATTGTATTAGTAAATTTATTAATAAATCAATTACAGTATATAAATAAATATTAATTATAATATTTATGTAGATAAAAAAAACGTTTTGTGATTACATTAAATTCAACTTCTTAATCTCAAAGTCACAACAACAATCTCGGAACAGAGCTAAATAATAAATTAATTATTTTGATAAATTAAATATATTATCTTAAAGAAGAAACAAATAAGCTAGCTAGGAAATGTGATCTTCGAACGTTCACCAGCACTGCGCTTTGGTTCCTTATAGATAGTTAATAAAAAAAAATAATAAAAAAAAAAATTAATAAATAAATTTAAAAAAAAAATAAAATAAAAAAAAAATAAATAAATAAAAAAAAAAATAAAAAATTAATTCATTAATAAATAATAATTAAAATAATAATCATTTAAAAATTGTGTCTATCTGATGGGACCTGCCAGTGAATACCGAACAAGAGTCTCAACTGCGTCCAACTTTCTAGAGCCAGTGGGACTATGGCATCCCCAATTAAGTTTCAGCTCAGCAATGAAGTTTCTACGAACACCACTTGCGGGGTTCGAGGCCAGCCCCCAGTGGAGTGTGCGTCTCCGCCCTCACCTGGCTGTCCTCCGGCGGCTCCTTCATCGGCCTCTGCAGCCTCAAGGATCTCCTGGTCTGCGTGTCCTCGTCGCCTCCCCGGCTCCAAGCCCAGGGCGACAGGGGCAATGGGTACGAGGAAGAAGAGCGTGGGACAGGGTTTGAAGCAGTCGAGAAGAAAAATGGCGGATTGGTGAACTCCGCACCAGCGCAGCATACTCTGACTCTGGAGGACTCCGATGACAGTTTTTCAGCAACAAACATGCCTGGGCAGCTGCACAAGTTTTTCCGCAAGAAGAAGAGAAGGACCACCACGACCAGCGCCGCAGCGCCGACGACCACGATTACGACGACGCCCGTGCCGCCCAAGCCGACGCCGCCCACCACCAAGCCGCCTTCCGACACCGGCGACGAATTCGGCTACCTTTGGTCACCGCTGGACTCGGCTCCTGACTCTGACTACTGACCATTAAACTAAGAATTAATATTAAGTAGAAATTAAGATTTGTACAGCGCCCTTGAGGTGATTTTCCACAAAAACGGCGCTATAAAAATCATCCAAAAATAAATAAAAAGTTGACAATGCTTAAAAAATGACGAATTGAGTTCTACAAATGTACTACAAAAACCGTATATCTGCATCCGATAAAGAAGCATGCCGAACTACTGAGATCGACACCAGGATTACAGACAATGACATGGTCAAATATTTATTTTGTACTCTTTGTAGGAACAATGTATTTCCAATGCTTCAATACTATAAAGCTGCTCGTACGAAAGGCACTACCTACCACCTACTACTACCTACAGGCGTATTGTGATAAGTGATAAGAGACTTGAGCAGACAGACATAAAATAAGACTTAAGGGCACTTGTATAAGATGAAGCTTTTCATTCGGGTGGACTGTCTTGTGCCATGTTTTATTCAACAGTTTGCGTCAACTTGACTGAAGACGGTGAAGACATACACAAGGTAAAAGTAACATCAATAAAATGAACACAAATTACACTTACATATAAGAAAATAAAATCACATGACTTTTAATAGTCATTAATGTAAATGGCGAATGATTCACATGTCTTAATTATAATTATTATAATGGCTGATGATCGTTATTGCACCAGTATAAACTGATTTAATTATTATTCTTATAAGTAGTTTCACGCCATAACCACGACCTAAGCGTAATTAAATTTATAATCGCGTTGTTATGACGTAAAGAAACAAGAACAAGAGAGGGTGTATATGCAATAACGATTCTGTATTACTTAACACTTAATAAAATAGGGGTAAAATAAATTACCCTACAATGAAATTTAATAATAGGGGAAGGTTTCTAGTTGCCGCGAAAGACAACGTGCTGACGACCTTTTGAGTCATTGCTAGTCAACACTAGTCTAAAGTGAAACGTTTAATAAATTGCGTTCCTCCGTCTTTCACCCCGATAGGGTTTTCAATTTGTTTAAGTGGTTCACACCTTCTTTGCCACAGGAACGCCAGCACCACAAGGCGTGGACGTCGATAAAAAACTGTTACACGATTCCCTTTTTCTGCACTTTGAAATGCCTACAAAGCAATTATTTCGGGGCTAGTCAAAAGTGCCCGACGCATTGAGCTAGACAAGTTTAGTGCGAACAAAGATTATTGATATTATTTCAATAATAATATCAATATAAAAAACACAATTTTTCGAAAAGTTAATTCTAATTTAAAAATACTAAAAATATTTATTTGTTAGTTAGGAACTGCCTCGAATGTTCGCCGCGCGGAGTCTGGACGAAGCTATCGGCAATATCGGTAAACTGATATTTTTGGAATGGCGTCTATTTTTCAATGTTAATTTGCGGTATTAATTTTTAATCCTCTATCATCAGCATGATCCTGCGAAGATTGAAGAGGTAATATTTTCAGTTTGATTTTTGTTACTACAAAGTTTAATAAACGAATCGTTAGCCAAAGAGACCTGCCGTCCGACGCGAAAACAGAAATATATATTTTACTCGTGCTGTATTCGAGAATATGCGATGAATTGTTTTTTGCCAGTTGTATGTTTTACTAATTTTATCTGAATGAGCTTGTTTTTCAATAACACAGTGACGAAAATAGACCCGTACAATGTGGAAGTATGTACCAAAGGCGGGCCGTGACTTTTCCTCCAATTTTACGCAATTTTCAGAACAAAAAGTTTTTGATGTAATGTAATCTTCTACAGGTGAACTTTACACTCATGACACGATATCAAAGTATTTTGTACCAATACACGCCACGGTGCGCGTGTGAGTCTTATGTGTTTTTCTAAGTTGGTAAGCTATAGTTCTAGGTATTTTGATAGTGGCATATTTAAATCTAAGTAGGGCGTCTTAAGTATTTTTATGGTAATTTTAGACATATTTTTTTCAGTTTTGTTACGCGCCCTTGAAGAGGTATCTCACAAAAATGGCGCTTTAATAAATTAACCAATTATTATTAAAGAGACGAAGTCATTATGTCAGGAAAAAAAAATGTCATAATAAAGCTTGTGTCTATCTGCCAGGTATGAAAGAATGTTCCTGTATATTTTCTCTGTTACTAAATCAAAATAAATATTAATATTGGCTGGGAATTAATAGTAATTTGAAATTAAGATTTGTACAGCGCCCGTTGAGGTAATTTTTGTCTAAAATGGCGCGATACAAATTATCCAAATATTATAAAAAGACTATTAAAAATCAATTCCACTGGTAATATTTTTTTTCGAAAGCTTATCAAAACAAATTTATAAAAATAAAACGCTTTCGAATATAAAATAAATAAATATTTAAAAACATCAATAATCTAAAACATAAATTTCAAACAGAAAAATAAAAAAAGACAATGGTCACAACCGATATTCGACCTCGGATCCTCTACTCTTTATCCGGGAGTAACGCTTCAACCAATTCAGTCGTCGGGACCTTATTAGAAACGGACATTTTTAATCGATCTCTTACTTTTCATTGAAACTTATTGATATTACTTTTGTTGATATTATTTTGGTTGTGACCATTGTCTTTTTATTTTCTGGCTTTTTCTGTTTCACATCTGTGTTGTTGATTATTGATATTATTTAAATACGAGTATATAAAATTAATATTTGTTTCTATGTTTCTCTCCCGTTGTCCTATTTTCTAGACCCTAACTCACACTAATATGTTTTTCTGTGAATATTATTAACTCTGTGGGTGGCTTTCTTATCAATGATGGTGTTTGGTATCATCGTATGTTTCCCTAATCTATGTTTAAGATGTGGGAGTGCGAATTGTTACATTGTAGCCTGAATGTATTATTTGGTTTTTCGCGTTCCAGCGGCGCATGTAGTTGAATTCCAAACGAGATTAAAAAAGTCAACAAGTGATGCAAATGGCTCCTGTGACATATTTAACACTTGTTTTGTTCAGGCCATTAATATACAATGGTGACCGCATCCTGTCTAGAAGATATTTAATATTTATACACACTACATAAATACGCACATACGCTGCGAGTGTGGCAAAACATAAAATAGAAAAAATATTTTTAAGGTTATGTAGGAAAGCCGGTGAAATTAAGAGAAGGTGTATTTACACTTGTTTCATAGTAATACATGCAATACTTGTGTGATGACTTCAGCTTTTTACGATTATATTGGATATTACCGAGATATCTTTTTCTTATATACTCTTAGTATCACCCTAGTGAAAGACTACCATTCAGAATCGAAACGTTGCTTGAGATGCCTTTAGCCGTATTTGGCGACAAGATCTGAACTAAGTTCTTCTTAACCTTTCTTTTCTCCCTCCTTACTATCTTCAGCCTCACAACATACCCTAATTAGGGGTGTATACTCGTAGTTCCACTGGTTTAAGACGGTTGGGACTCTTGTGCGATATTCGCATCAAAAAATGTAAAAAATACATGTTTATAGACCGGTTAGTAGATGAGTGGATAAATACGTCGGGTTCTTACCCAGGCGTCGTGGATTCGATTAATCTGCTAGATAAGTCCTCCATCATTGCACAAGCAACATTTTACGGATATACTTATGGTAGTAGGAGTTTTTGAAATATTGTCAGTTTATTCGTGACCCGGGAGAGTTAAAAAATATTTATTTTCGATTTGTAAATTATTCGTTTTTTTAGCCGAGGTGCAATAAACATTAATTTTAATTAAAACATTGTTGAAATGTTCATAACAATGATGATCATGAATTCATTAGAGAAGCAATTAATGAAATAAAAGTTTTGAACAAAATAAATACAAAATATTTATTGTGTTTAAAACGTCTTTATTATTCCTTAAAGTTTGTACGTGACCACTGATAATAATACTGGGATAACTTACATAGCGCCATTTGTGTGAAAGAGCGCCTTCACATAATATTGTTTTGTTGAAAAAATTAACGAGCGATCTTTGTTATTGTATCGCCTGTATTTATTTTTTATTATACTTTTTAAACATATTGCTAATCTATTGATAAAAAAACGATAATAAACAATAAATAATCAATTTTAATCTTTGTTACCAGACGCAACAATTTGTTGTCGTTTTTTAATTGCAAGAACTTATCTATAGATATTTTTGACTATTACTGTAAAAGTTCATAATAAATACTTAGCTAGTGTCATTTTTAAAGTTCACCTAATGATTTCCGAATAACATAAACAAAAACACCTTGACGGGGAGCAGATGTTTTCGTCGTGTTGAATGTAAAAAGGGTTAGAGTTTCATTATACATAACGTTAAAAAAGTCTAACATATGCAGGTGATGTGAATTAGGCCGGCTGTCGATTTAAAAAAAATGTTCAAAACAACATTGTCGGATCACTTCACGAATATCAGATGGCTCGTATTTGCCACGCGAGAATTTGGAGCTCCTTTGCATGGCAATATTCATACCAAGACACCACTCTAATATTATGCATGGCAACATTCATACTGAGATACGATTGTAATGTTGTATAAACGATAGACGATAATATATACCTATGTGCGTTGACAACATTCATACGGGCACATAAACCGAGTAAATAAACTTAACGCGCTTAAGATAACAAAATGCTTTTTCACGACGAACATAATATTTACTATCGTAAAAAGACACGCTAAAATGCCATTAATGCCAAAACTTTTTTCGTATATTTCACCATTTGTACATATTTCGCAACTTCTTAACACTAGTGGTGGAACGATTATTTGTTTGACGATTATGATTACGATTGATTCGTATGAATGCGGGTAATCAGCCGTCATAGCCACGATCCACGAAACAAAAATCGTAAGATGAGTTAATTAATAAAAAAAATGATTTAATAGTTTTTTTTTTAATAAAAATTGTTTTGCGAATCGAAAAAGATATCTAAGGTTCGATAAGATATATTTTCAATAGTACACACATAAATATTTAAAACTGGAATTAACTTTAAAGCATTATTGCTTATTTATTATTAAATAATATTAATAATCTATAACACAAATATGAAACAGAAAAAGGCAAGAAACCAAAAAGAACAATGGTCAGTTAAATCATATAATGACCATTGTTCTATTTAGTTTCTGACTTTTTTCTGTTTCATATTTGTGTAATAGATTATTCATATTATTTTATGGTTTAATGTAAATATTCAATAGGAAAAATCCAATACAATATAAACGTTAATAATTAAAATTAATTTTATTGAAGGGACTTGGCTACTACCAAGGGAATAGGGTAACATAAAGACCATGACCCGAGTGCTTGGGGGATCTATGCAAACTGTCTCCTTATCAATAGTAAGAAAGATATAAAATACAAGTATTATCAAAAACAATATTGGTAGATTTAATTCTTTATTAGGATTCCCTTCGCAGTGAATAATTTGTATTTTTTATTGGTTGGCTTTTGGAAATTTAAAGCCAATAAAGTAAACCAATATTTTGTAATAATCGTAAAGGTAATCTGTGGCTAGGCTAATCGTAATCTTTGAATCGTTGACTACTAAATTCAAATGTCTACAGTCCAGATAACCATGTTTGTGTAGAAACTAAGATTCAAAACACACAGGTATTCTGCCTTGCCCCCCTTGTATACATAATACAGTCGCCATATTATTTGGTTGATATGAAACCAGTTTAGTTCAATGCGTTCAAACCAGTTTGAAGCGGCTATTCTATTTTAAAATTTCGGATTTAAACCGCTGAAAACATCGCAAAAACTACAGACGTGATTCCATTTTTAATGTTAGGTAACTTGCACGTGGCGGTAACGGAGTGTAACCTGCGAGTTATGTTAATATTTAAAGTTTAATAATAATAATAAAATACCTTAGTATTATAGATCAGCTTATTTATAGTTCTTTGTTTATTTTCAGATAAATTTGTTGTCATTTGACTACCGCCTACCGTGAGAACTATTATTATCGTATTTCCTAGGCTAGACGATAACGTGGTGTCAATAATGTTCTAGTTGAGCTGGTCAGTTAGGGGCCAGTCATGATGCCATTTGGCGTGACTTTATAGCGTAACGATGACACGTGGAAAGTTATAGATTAATAAAAACAAGAGTACATTTTTTTCAGTTGCCGGTGTTGGGTACAGCAAAACATTTACAAGATTTATAAATAAATTAGATACAGCGGGTCACTGTCTATGGTCCCTTGCGAAGTTAGTTCACCGCAGGTTTTTACATTATGGCGTGGCCTAAACCTGCGTAGGAACTGCATATATAACAATATTGCTACTATAATATCATAATGCAATTGTGAATATATTATTATTTGTTATTCCATTGTAATATCATCGTCATCGCCATTCAGAATCGGAACATTGCGCCGCTTGAAACGGTTTTAGCTATGTTATGTGGTCAAATATAAATAGTCAGGAACTTTTCAACTTTTCTCTTCATCAGCTTCACAATATTCCCTAAGTAATGACCGACTGGGTGTTGACGGCCTGATGAAAGCCTCCTGAAACCTATTGTGGTGATGTAAACAGACTTCAAGGGCAATAATACTGAGTGCCAATAAGTGCTGTAGCACTAAAAACTAAGACATGACACGGAGGGACGAGACTAAAATCAAGAAATATTTTGAAGAAGGTCACTGACCGTAAATGATGCAAAGGTATATATCAGAACAGATGTGCATGGTGTTCCATACTCACTGCCTTCCTATACGGGAGGTCTATTTGCTGTTTATGATTATGTTTTTATTATTCTAAATAATAAGTAAAGCGGTTCGTTTTTTTCATATTGAAAGTTATTGAACTAGGATTATCATTCGAATTAAAAATAATGTAAAAAATAAATCATTTTTATGATCTGAATAAATTGGATATATCCGATTTGCAAAAACGCAAACTTCAACGGGACGTGGCTTATATTGGAAAAGAAAACATTAATATTCGCTTCAAAACCTTTGAAGGTGTTTTTTTTTGTTGTTTTTTTTCCTGAGCAGACTTCATCAGGAGTTCAGAAGAGAAAGGAATGGAGAAGAGTACAAAATAATGATCCCGAGGGACTACGTTACTTTTATATTAGAAAAATATCCACCCGAACGGTTTTGTTTTACAGGTAGATAAGTACAAAAGTATCCGTGCATAGTTGTTGGGAAAAGAATAAAGAGTGGGTGCAGTAAATTTTAAAAAAGAGACAGAAAAGGATTTTGCTTGGAAACTCCGTCGATTTATGGACGATTATTTACATGGAATATCTAAAGTCTTCGCTATAAATAACGCTTTTGTTCTCTAAGTGGGCAGACACCATTTAGAATAGTTGGACCATATATCAGGAGATATTTATGTGTTCACTTGATCAAATTTTGTCGCCGTGGGGTGGGGGATAATTACATTTGGATTGTTTTATTACCATTGATTTATAGCAGATATTACGGCGACGCTCGTTTTGGATACGAAGAAGTTCTCGGCCTCTACAATATTATTAAACAATATTTTACTATTCAGTGAATCTGTATTATGTGTAGTATCTACGAGGAATGGGGGATTTGCGTCACACAAATCACGAGAAACGATCAGATGAACCTTTAAAGAGAAAGAGTTAAATATATATATGTATATTAAAGAAGTTTGACACTTTATTACCTCCGTACTAAATATTTCAGAACGACTACCTTAATATGTTTAAAATTATGCAAACAACCTATTAAAATATCGTAACATATTTATAATGGGAACACAAGTCCCAGTAATCTTCACCGAAATTCTCTAATAGGTCTTTGAGATCAGTCCACTTTAAAACCTAGGCGAGAATTCCCAACCCGGGAACCCTAATAGCGGGACATTAAGATTATTGCCAGACTTAATGGTAAAGTCAGATAAGCCAACGGCTACACAATAACTTGGGTAATGGCCAAAATGATGAGGAGAGGACAAAGTTGACACGAGTGGGCGATTGTTCGAGCTACCAGGCGATCAGAAACTGGAAGAGGTGTGTTGAAACTTGGAGATAATTCCACTGAAATTGATTCGATTGTAAATGCTCCACGATTCAAGCAACACAATGGATGTCTTGAGTGCTTCTGTTTATAAGAAATTGAGACTTAAATTAGACATCTACTTATGAATTCTATTAATAAATTTCACAGCCAAATGAACACAATGTAAATGGTGGTTCGAAGATATTTTTATATAGATACAAGCTTGCTCAATTAATTTGTAAAGGTTAAAATAATCGCTTACTGTTTCTAAAATAAAGATCAGCATTATCTCGGTTAGGATGAAGGGGTGCAAATCACAAGACCAACGATCGTGCTATATTATTCATGTAATAATAACAAAGTCTAGAACTATATTTGCGCAGGTCTGACGCCCACTCTAACGTCGTATGAAATGTTTTCATAGGGATTATCTTCACCAAAATCTACGCTTTCCACCTTCGCATCTTCATTTGGTGCGATTCTCACAAGTTGGCACTAATTGGCAAGTTGGTAGTTTGCTCATAAGTCGGATTATAACGCAGTGGAGAGTGTAGAGCCACCCCAGAGAGCTGAGCGGTTTATTATTAAATACTGGCGGAGGTCTCACGAAGCGCGCTCTCGGAGACAAGCGATTCGCAGGCAAAATACTTGCAGATGAGAACACACAATTTCTAATGCATTATAAAAATTACTTTATAATTAGAAGCAGTTTTTTAAATTTGCTTTAACGAGTTGCGAATAATGAATTAATGATTAAAAAAATAGAATAAGAAAAATAATAATCAAACTAAAGAAGGTATTCACCATACAGGATGATCAACTAAGGATGCAGCCGTGGTTTTAATGGCGAACCTTTAGGTACCCCATAAAAGCATACAAATGAAAGGTATCATATGAGTAAATGCAAGAAAACAAGGCAGTTACGTTATAATTTATAATATATGTAAACAAAAAGTAACTGAATACAAATTACATCACGGCAGCCTTTTTGCCATAGAATGTAAAAAATCTAATTAGATAGGAAATCATACATTTGTATAAACCTTCTACCGGAACAAGTATTTATTAATATTGCGTAAAAAAATGGCATGGATCAATTATTTAACAACATTCAAGGCATTCATTCTACTATAGTTTATTGACCGCTATTATTACTGTTGCAGGAGATGCACTTTGCAGTTTTTGCGGCTTTCCATTCGGTGGGTGCGAATAAATTTTCAGGTGAATGCCTTCAGTTTTATTTATTTTGATTGTTGAAGTGGTTAATAAAACGTTTATCCGAGTTGGCCAATTATTATTTAGTACCATAATGTCACGATAATAACACCATGAACGAGCAGGTGGTTATTATTTTAAACGACGCATTTCTATGATCAACCCTTTTAATTTAATATCATCAAGCTATTAATAATATTTTTATGAAATATCGGAATGGAAAGTTGTAAATTTACTACAAACTGTAATTAAAATACCTTATGTATCGTTGGTACTTTAAAAAATATTATTCATGAAGGGAACATACTATATACTATAAGTACCGTTTTTATCAATATAATACATAACTGCAGTAGGTAGGTGCTACACAAATGGAGTGCTATTTTTCTGGATTCATCAACTTTTTACTGTTTTGTGCGTGATGTTTGTTTCGGGCACATCCGCAGTTGCAATGCAGTCGGTCCGTTCATCTCTTTGTGTTCCTGTTCCCCGGATGCACCCGGTCACAGTTGGTGAATACAGACCAGCACGATTGAAATCCGATGGTGCATATTTGGTAACCGAAATATTCGCAATGCATTTCACCAAAAAAACAACACGGCACATAAATAATTATTTTTTATCGAGAATTGCGACAACGGTGTGTGTGATATTTGAATAAACAGTCAATAATGATTATCCATAGCCGTTTGGATGATAACTGAACGATTTCTGGCCGTGGCTAGCCTAGAATCGACATAAATAAAACAATTACGGTTGACCATTACCTCTGGCACTTCACGCCATCCCAGATAAGAATAGGTTCCACAGTTCATCGGTTGAATTGTTTGCGTGGTGCATTGTGAAGGAGCCAAACACGCGATTAAGGTCGTGCCCACTATTGTTAACTTATCAACCATCAAGCCGATCGAGAACTATTACAATCAAGTCGGCAGGTAAGACCAGCTTCGTGACCAGCAGCTGAATCTTCAAACCGCGATCATTAAAGTTGCCAATTAGCGTTCAATTTGATATATCGACCGACCGAGAACGATTGTCATTCGATATTTGATTCATGATCCTACTTTGTTTTGAGATTACACAATCTGTTTCCTTAATAAACTGAAAGGAAGTTGTTTTGCGGGGTGAATAATTGTTGCATAATTCAAATGATAGCACCGCTTCAAAAAACTGGTTTTAATTAGGACTGGCAACAGGTTCCATAAAAGTTAAATTATTCCAGATATAAATTTGAAGGAAAAAGCAACCAAAAATATGCCGCTGTTGGGCGCTTGCTGCACTCACCTTGACTTTAATGCCTTTATGTAACTCGGGGCATTATTACGGATTTTATGAATGCATTAACCGAAAAATATGCAATCATTGCTGTCATAAAAGTAAAGCACCTATATTTTATGAAATGCCGGATGAGTAGGGGTTTTTGCATTTTGTTAAGGCAGAAGTTTATTTTTATGTAAAGTTTGGCAACCCAACAAGTGACGTTCTTAAGCTTCCTACTTTAATATAATAATTGAAATCACGTGACTTTATAACTTAGTACCTAATAATATTCATAAACTACTCGGTGGGGTTGTACCTGTTTTGACTTAAAAAAACGCTTGGAAATAAAAGCCCTTCTTGAAAGTAGAAATTTCTAAAAAACATTTAAATTTACAACACTAAATAATAATACAAATATTAGTCGGGTTCTTTCTATTTGTCAGAGGTAAACCGTTTTTCCAAAGTAAACGTAGATATATTACGTATTTCAAAAAGCGACGGTTTAGGATTAATTCCAGTCAAAAAATTGAGAGTTAAATTGAAATGGAGATTAATTTAAAAACAAGTAGATGTGTATTTTATGCTAATGAAAGAAAAATATGATCATGAAAAGTACTTTCATGAATATGATATAGTTGGTATTCAATTGGGGAAATTAAATAAGCAAAATATCATTTGCTGTAAATTGTATGTCAAAAGTTTTATTTTTTTATTTATGAAAAAAAATGTATGGTTTTTTACTTTTATTTAAGCAATAATTACTATTATTTTAATTTTTAAAAAACAGTTTTTAGTTAAAAGAAGGGCATGAGGGGCATAAAATAAGTTGTGGGAAAGAAGGACTCCACTGATTTAAATTTGTTCATTTTGAAGAGTCCGCTTCAATCCCTTGAAGAGTGTACTTGTCGAAGCCCGCGCACAAAGAGGACAAAGCAAATCAATTGAAATATAAGCAAAGTGGGTTATTTTAGTTTGTTCCCTTCGAGGAGTTGGATCCTCAGTCCTTTGAAGCGTGCATTATTATTATTCTCGCAGACTAGTGTTTTCGGTCAGTAAGCCAGACGGACCGCGAACCTCGAACCAAGGACCGTTGTAGCAATATGTATGGTTCTAACCTCTCTCTCTGATACACGCGTGGTGTATGAGAAAGAGGGAGAGGTTACAACGGGGCTATCGGCGGTACGCCTGTATGTGATGCCAGGCGAACCAGGCCCCACTCGTCACGGATGTGTTCCCCAGAAGGCCCAAGGTCGAGACGCCAAGCTGGTTCGTTCGTGCAAGGAGAATTCGCTTTGTGTTTTGGGGTGATGGGGCTGCAGATATGCAAGTGAATTAAAACAAAGAACAAAACCAACCAACAAAAGTCAAGCTCCAGAAAATAAACTTTTATTTTCGCATGGTGGAAAGTAGGCAGGTAATATGATGATGATAAAATGATTTCTGACAATTAAAAACAATCCGGGAATAAAGAGGTAAAGATTCTAAAAATACTAGTAATTATGGATGCAATTCTCCGTTGTCCAGAAAGCCGAGACATGCAAACTCAAGTCAAAGCCTTTACAATTTTTGAAGCAAGTCTAAATAATTTTTGACAGGTTTTTTCTATCGATTTTCATAAATCGTGGATTGGCTTCGACAAATCATCTTCCCTGTGTATTTTTTTATCCTTTATATGATCGCTTTATTCATATACATTATACGTGTGTAAATATATTTTTTTTAATTTCTTCCGTTTCTTATTTCGTAATATATGATGATTTATAATAGAATAATAGTCCGTAAATAAAAAAAATTCATATATATATTTTCTATTCCCGCTTTTCTAATGTTAACAAAGAGAATTTACTTTTATCAAATTTATTTATTATTAATCTTTTATTTATAATGCTTATTATATTTAATATTAATTATTGAAAAAATATCAATAATCTTCTACTTAAATATGCAACAGAAAATAAAATAATAAAGGTAATACAAAGATGGCAGCCAAATCGGAAGAAATTGGAAAATAATGTTAATAATTTTCAATGAAGAATGAGATCGATTAAAAATGTCGGTTTCTAATAAGGTCTTGGTGGCTGAATTAGCAGACGCATTACTCCCGGATGGAGTAGAGCATGGGTAGCCAACCTTTTCAGCAGCCGGGCCAGATTTTAGAAATGAGATCTCCTACCGGGCCGTACAACAAAATTTATTTTATTTTTCAAAGCAAAGCAATTTTTATATTGTTTTCTTAAGAAGATATAACAAAATGAGAAACGAACATATTTATTAGATTAGAGCTAGGCAATCCAAAAAATAATTATAAAAAATAAACAAATATAATTTATTTTAGTGAGACGTCTGATTTTGTTTGTCAGAACTAAGTTCATCAATGTTGATAACGATTAATGTTGTTGCTACACGCAAACAGTTTTCCAAATGCCCATCAGTGATTCATGTTCTCATTTGAGATTTAATATGCTTTATTCGACTAAAAAGCTGTTCACACGTGTAAGTGTTTCCAAATAACGAAATCATCGATAGCGCATATTTGTAAAATGCAGGATATTTTTCCTTTTCCAAATATTCATTCACCTTCACGGCCATCCATGCAAGTTTGGCGTGCGCACTTTTTAAAATCGTCTTAACGTTGTGATTGTTTGTTAACACGAATATACCATAGAAAAAAATGACACGATAGTTGAATCAATGTAATGAAATACTTCCATATAAAGAACTACGCACGGTAAAATGTTCTTTTGGTGGTTTTATGTACAGTAAAATTTAAAAAATGTGCACATATGCTCCGCGGGCCACAAGTTGTCACCCACGGGGCCTCACTCGGACCGCGGGCCACGGGTTGGCCACCCTTGGAGTAGAGGTTCCGAGTTCGAGTCTCGATCGCGACCGTTATTCTTTTATTTTCTGGCTTTTTCCGTATCATATAATTCGTTGAAGATAACTAACTAAAACTAACTAACGAACCATCACGCCGTTTCTCCGCAGGGGTAGGCAGAGAGGACGGACCGCCATACAACTCTGTCTTGGCACACACTCCTTGCTTCATTTACATTTATACATCGTCTCATAATACTCTTCTGTTATTCTGACTCTTCACATGACCCGATTCAAGTATTTGATTTACTTTGATCGTGCCATGTCTTTCTCTCTCTTGAAAATTATTGATATTATTTAAATAATTAATATTGGAATTTATTCTGATAACTGTGGCTATTTCCTAATTTTGTTCTATCGTGTCTGCCTTCGTCTTGTACTACTAAAAATGATGTTAAATAAAAATACACGTTGTTTTAATCCACTTTATTTTAAATAAAGTGGATTAAAACAACGTATGTTTTTATTTAATTAACCATGCCAATCCACAAAGTGTTTGCTTATTCTGATAATTTAAAAATGTTGTCTTCATTGAGGTATATACCTCAAAGGTTGTCTTAAATATATTTTAAAAATATCATTTAACCTTCGTTTCGAGAGTTTTATAAAGCCCTAGTCACTTGAATTGCAGTTTTTTTTTTCTATTTAAGAAAAGTTGCAGTTTACAGTAAGCAGATACCTTTCACTTCAAATGTAACATAATTTGCAGTAACAGAACAACATCCCACTGCAACATCCATAATTAGAGTGTAGGACGAATCACAATGCGTAATTTGAATAGGAAACAAGCGCCAGTACCTACTCAATGATTATTATTACTTTTAGAGCCACATATTCGTTTGAACCCGAGACTCGATGGAAGTGGAATGCTATCGGAAATGAGCTGCCGTAATGGGATTCTTAACCCATATTCTATGGAATTTAATGCCATGAGTTGTGATCGAAGCTAGATTCTAAACGATTTCTAATCTGATATATATGTATATAGTAGTTTGGTAAATTTAAAAAAACTTCATTGAATATTTATCTGTCTTTTGCAAAAGCCATAATGTTTTACTATCGAAAACAAAACATTTCTGGCTGTTACTTTAAAAGGAAACATTTACATTGCTTAGATCAAATTAAAAATGCCTAAAATCAATTGCAAAATACACATTCGTAGAAAGCAATTACTTTGTGGTTTGACATATTTAATGAAATGAAAAAATAACTTTATTTTTAATGACCGACTGGTTTCGCTTATCCTTAGCATCATCAGGAAATAAAGAAAGCCATTCAAATTAGTTAGTCATATTTCAATGTCCAGTAGATTAATATTATATATATTTACCGTATACTCATAATTTTTAAAAATTATTTTTTAATCACCTTCTCAGTTGAAGTTTTGTCTCTTTCAATTCATATTATCTGTTTCCTTCTCTCTGTTCCTTTTTAAAATTTAAATGTTATTTTATTGTTTTCTCACTGTTCTCTTATATCATTTTATATTGTGTTCTCCCCTGTATGTATATACGAGTATAATCACACACTATGTATTTTTTGTTTAGTTTAATGCTGTACCCTGATGATGCTTAATGAATGAATTAAAATAAAATCTGCGGTCTTATACAAAGTTATTTATTCATTTCATTGAATAATATACTTTTATTCTACCCTTTGCAAGGCATTGTAGAGAGTAATAGAATTCCTGTGAACAGTTAAGAGAAAAAGTGTTGATTTTATTTTGTAACCCAGGCTAGTAACGAAAGTTTAAAAAGAAGTAATCCAATTGGATTTAGTGAAAGCTATACTTGGTATGATATAACACATCTAACTTATAGTTGTATTTTATATATAAAGGTATTATGTAATGTAAATTGCATAATGAATTGGTATACTATAAATAACATATATTTTTCTACCTGACATCTCTAAGGATTATGAATGAAGCCCACCTTGAAGTAACAATATATGGAGGGATAGCTAATTTGTTTTACCCAACCCATCCGAAATTGTAATAAATCACCTTTTCCGAGTTTTTACATCGTACACCATGAGAGAGAAAGAGACAACAAATTTCTTGGAACGCTTCTATTTACTGTCGTAATGATCTTAAGCTGGCTATTTTCGCTGGTTAACGGCGGGACTCCGCCCACATTTTTTATTTTGCCACTAAACTTGACACAACTAAACGGTTTTTTAGGTTAGATGCTATATTTTTGTTGATAAAAATACTGTGAAAAAGTGGCTATACGAATACACAAAAACATTATGTCGATATGTGATATGATTGGATGTATAAATACCGTAGCCTTAGTCTTAACCACGCCCATTTGCGCCGAGTCATGTTAAAATCATCAAAAACAAGTCCAAAACTGACTTCACTGCCTTGGCTTGGGCTACCTTTTGTATACTCTAAGAAGCCCACCCTATTATTCACTTGATCTAAAAGATATATTACATTCGTAGAAATACTAACTTTTTTTTAACAGTTGAGAAAATTATTTATTTAAAACACTTGTGATGTGAAGGAGAGTGAATAGATTTATGTATCCAGCTATACTTTCAATTGGATTATATAAACATAACGAACTTTAACCATTAAAATAGCATACCACTTGACGATTTACTAAGAAACCATATGAAAGGTATTATTTCACCCTACTTGGCCGCCTGTTAGATGTGAAATAAATGAGATGATAAGGGTTGGTGGGTTGGAGAGATCCGACATTGATAGACATTCACGCGTCACTTAGCACCACGGAAAGGTCACAGGAATAACACTAACGCATTAATGGATAGCCAATGAATCATAAGTAACTTTGAATAGTTGATGAATCAATGCCACAATTACTTTGCATAATAGTATCTACCTATTTACGTATATATGTAGATTCCGACCACGTAAACAACAACTAGGTATTTAAAGCACAAATTTATATATTTTCGTAGAAAGCCATCACTTTGTTGTTTGACATATTCAATGAAAATGAAATAATAACTTTGTATAAGACCACAGATTTTATTTTATTTTTATGACCGACCGGTTTCGCTTAGCCTAAGCATCATCAGGGTACAAAATTAAATAATGACGCTTAGACTAAGCGAAACCGGTTGGTCATTATAAAATAATTTAACTCTATGGTTTTATACATAGGTAGGTATTATTTCATTTTCACAAATGTGTATGCACTATTTGCTTACTCGTTAAGTTAAGTATCCTTGACACCATGATTATAAAACATTTTTTCCGAACTTTTTCAGAGGTTTAACTTTGGTTTTACATGGGTTTAGGTAATTTCAATAAATTAGTTCTAAAAGATTTAGATCAAGACTATCTATTTCCAGCTACAATTTACCTAATTGTTTTAGTGGATTTACCCACCTATTTGTAACGAACTACGAACTATTTGATTACTCATCTCCAAGTATTATGTTTTTTTGAGAAGGCTTTGATGAAGGCTACATTCCTTCCGCGTGGCTTCGATGAAAAACAAAATGATTGGATCAAAATTGATTCCTGCCTAAATTTTGTAAATAAGCTAAGTCTTAATTTTATTCCTGTTAATAAATTAGGTAAGAATTTAAAACAACGACAGCAAAACTATTCATATAATGAAATAATTGGTTTCCTATCTTTAGCCATACCCGAAATGTCACAAACTAGGTAATATATTCATTTAACATTTTAATCTTCGAAGTAAATGTATAAAATAATGTTGTTTTTCAGGCGAGCTGAGCTTTTCGGGCGCTAAATGCTCATAACCTAAAAATTGGAATAAATTTCAAACGCCGGCATTCCGTGCGACGTTGCCATGCTGCAACTATATGCAAGCCGGCCCGCTGGCAACCCGGGCTATAAATAGAAGGTTTATTATTGTAGTTCTGGCAGCAATGCGCGACCAACTGCGCGCGCATGAACAGGCCAAAACAACACACCAAAACTCAAACTAACACAACGGCATCAAAAAGTGCAACACAAATCCTCGCATTATTCACCGCGATTCTGATACTGATATAATGCCTTTCTACTTTGTTGCGCATATTGTAACCCCGATTGCATTTCAAAAGACGGCTTATTTGTGAAGATACAAAATTTGGAATAGAAAATTAAACCACCTTAATAAAATGTACATTTTTTATGTTGGAATATTATATTTGTCATGCGGATGATATGGTACCCTTGACTGTTACATCTGCGTGTGATCTTAGATAATAATAAAATGTACTATTTCTCGCTTTTTGTAGTCCACGCATTTGTATGCGTTGCGGAGTCCCACACGGCGATAAGTTTGGCCCTACATCGTAAATACATAATAAACACATTCCCATGCAATTCTAACAGGTTTGCTGAAAAGCTTAGAAAGGGGAAGATAATTTTGTTATTCCACATTGAAATAAAGTCGTCGAGGTAATTTTGAAATGGTGAAGCCATTGCCCATTGGGAAGATGTTGGTTAAGTACCTTCTCAATATTCACTTAAAATGTAGAATCTAGTTGGCAACACTGAACCGTAGATTTCTTATTGGATTCTTAGAATAGAATTGGAAAGTAGGAGTACCTGCCCACATATTATCATCCAATCATAAGTGAAGTCGTTAAAATAATGATTGTCATTTAATTACCCAATTAAATGCCAAATTGAGAAGTCATTTGAAAAGATTGGTTACATCAAAACTTATAAAATACAATGTCGTTGATCATTATTATTATTTTTTTAATCAACTGTTGTTTTGTGACCTTTATTATTAGCTTTTGACATTGCATTGATTTGATGTATTTTAAACATTCATTCAACGATTGCAACTTAATGGAAATTATTATGTTAATTTATTTTTTCATTGTAGCGGTGAAAAATAGGTTTCGATGAAAAATATTTTGAATGTTTTGTCACTGTCAAATGAATAAGCTCGGTGGTGGAGTGGGTGCTGTTATTTATTGCTTTTGCATTGAAGGTCGTGTGTTCAAATCTCAACACGGAAAACAAGTGTGACGTATGCCAGCACAGAATTAAGCAAATATTTGTAAGGTTCCTAAAAGCAACCTGTGTTACCAGAGTCCTTCAAAAAAGGGTTTTAAGGGACTAAAGGCGAACCGCCTATATCTCCATCGCAACCTCTCCCTATTTCTCATAAAAGACGAATTTAACAGAAATATTTTTCGTAACGCAGCTCTCGAAAAACGATCTTGATTAACCCTGTTATGTATTTATTTTTAAATCCGTTCAACTGGGTTTTTACATACTCGTATATTTGAATAAATCTTTAGCAAACAGCTATCTGATGTTGAGCTCTGGCGTTGCTGAATTTGCACAATTTATTTTTGATAGGAATGTCACATTTTTTTAAAGTCCGAAATGTTATTTCCATCATGAGCTATAGAGTTTTAAAATTTCAAAATGTATTTAAAAAAAAAGATAATACGCCATGTTGCTTGAAATATTTCGAAAAAAAGGGTATAACTACATCCTACCCAAATAATAAAGCCGGGTTGACGTTCAAAAATCCAGAAGAAAAGAAGAAAAACGCAAAAAAATGGTCCGAGGGAATTTCTTCTTTACTCGCCATTATCGGTGAACGGTTAATAATTCTTTTCATAATATTTATGTAGACATAATAATAACGACGGTGCTTACGTTGTATCGGCTGTTCAACATTGTACGTGCGTACTTACTTGAGAGCAGAGGTTTCTCGTCTTGTCCATGTACAGCAGTAACGGTACAGCAATGTTTAATATTCATATAAGGAGTTTGCGATGGACTACATAAGGCCTAAGTACAGGTACAGGCTGTTTAAGAAACTTACACCCTTTTGCTGGTCGGGGTCCAGTTTTTGTACTAAACTACCCGTTGGAAATGGAGATATTTTGGAGCAAGAACGCATAAAATAATTAATACTATAAATATAAAGGAATAATTCAAAGTGATAAGTATGAAGTTACTTCCTGGGTTCTGCCAAGTTTCAAAACACATTTTTTCTTGTCGGAAAAATGCTCTTAATAATAATAATGTTTGGATAATTTGTACAGCGCCGTTTTTGTGAAATATCACCTCAAGGGCGCTGTACAAATCTTAATTTCTACTTAATATTAATTCTTAGTTTATATAAATATACAGTAACATACTTACCTGGTAGGTCACTTTTGTCAGGACACAATCACCATATCATAATAACTTAAAATTTGGAATAACTTTTTTTTTTTATGGAAATGACGTTGTTAACATTTAACATTTTTTTTTTGTTTGTGAACAATGTTTCTTAACTTGTTAATTTTATTTGCATTTACAGTAGTTTCTGATACTTTTGTAAATCAGGCTGCAAACTACCTACCAAAATATGAGCTGCAGTAAAGCTTCAATATCGTTTGGTTTTTGTATTTTAATTTTCTTTGCCTGCCTTCTTACTGTGCGCAATATCTACTGACTATCGTTAGTCTTCAATATTATAGATTTATTGTTTTATAACCTTATGCAAACACACAGGTGAGACACGTAGCGTAGCGAATGTATTTGGTTCCTTAGAACCATAGACATAAAATACAAGACACGACATCTTCATACAAATCGAACGATAAATGTGGCACGCACTTGATTTCAGTTACAAAGCTTATAACAAGAATAGCCATACCAAACAGAATATGTGTGTGCGGATGAGATAGCTATATGAACGTCCCTCGTTACTGTTATAATCTCTCTCCCCCGACGAACTTACTGAGCGACTGTGTATATCTGCATTCGCTATCTCATATTATTTCAGTAGGAGAGCTCCCGTTTTACCGTGACAGTTTGTCTGTCGAACGAATGTTTTTATGATACTGAACGTAGTAAATCACAGGTGTGTCTCTCGGACTCGGTTTAGTACATTCACGCGCGTTGTCTCAGTAACGTATCTACATTATTTAATTCATCTAAGCTTAGAACAGGCAATCTGCCTAGCTAGGAACTAATATCGACCGAACAGAACATGTAGCACTTGTCCACATTTTAAAATATTACAATTATTATAATAAATGTACTTACTATTATGTTCTTTTCATAAAAAATGTTTATAAACATTAATAAATAAATAATAAAATAACAGAAAAAAATCGCGTTGACAATTAAAATTCCAGATGGAAAAAACTGAGAAAATTTCACAACGCCACACTTCACTATTTTTGCCAGGCGATATATTTTCTGCTTTATTTTTATTATGTAGAGGAAAAGTAAGTTTAAATATCAGGTTTTAAAACTCCCTGTTTATTAATGATTATTAAATACAATGAAAGCTTTTCGTATATATTACAAAAATTTGAATCGAAATTTGTCTTCCCTTCATTATAAATTTTAATTTTGTAAAAGTGCAGTTTCATTACAAAATAAATATGCAACAATTCTGTTTATGGCAACACCGGAGCTACTCATGGAACACGGGTTGATTTATCAACTCTTTACATAACCAAAGACTGAATATCAAAAGTACCAGCCTATGAGACTAGGTATTAAATACATACATACAAGCTTACTTACATTCATGATCATTTATCACCTGCTGCATAATATTTGAGTTTAGAGTTACAGCTCCGAAACACGTTTTAATGGATAAAACCAACGAGTTTGTGTTAGAAAAACAGATATTTTAAGACAAGAAAACAATCTCTAGAGAAGAATTTAAAATATAAGTCTTTTAAAAACCACGTGACATTGAAGATTATTAGTTTTCAACTGGAAGATGCTACCCACCCGGCGCCAGACGAGTTTTAATTTTTTTTTTTATAACAATTGATAAACAGAGCACGTAATATTAATATTTTTACTATTTCTAATTTTGAAGCTGTTAATTTGTGGTGAAACTACATTTTAATGATTTGATAATATGAATGTAATTTTAATGCCGCCCCTGTCATCAATAAAACAAAACCTTAAGTCTTTTTTTTACGTGAATACCGCACAAAAGGTTCAACTGCTCCCAACCGTCTAGAGCCAGTGAGACTATGGCATTCCCTGTGGTATGTTGTGAGGATGAAGGTAGTGTGGGGAGGGGAAGGAAATGGGAAAGGGGAAGGCTTAGAAGTACCTGGCTATTCAGATCTGGTCACCAAACACGGTTAAAGCCATTTCAAGCTACGTTTTAATTCTGAATGGTGGTCTTTCACCAAAGCGATACTTCGAGTATCTACAACTGTGCCAAAGTCACAGATTTTCACTATAATAAAGACTCAATAAGCATCAATTTCGGAAATTAATAGTATTGTATAGGTATATGTATAATCATTTATTTTTTTGAGTCTTTTACTTATTTATATCAATAAATAATATAAAGAACGAATTTAGAAAAAGTTTTGAAATTAATTATGCAAATGAATAACATTACATTAAAAGTCTGAAACGTGTGGTAGAGATATTTGCATGAAACCCACAAGATATGTAATGTAAAATTTAGCATGAGCCATGGCTGCATTTTTAATAAGGCAGACTTGGAATCAAAATCTGATTATGCAAAAACGTTACAATGATATTTACTGTATGATTATTCCCACATACATCTATCATATGACTGAAAAGATAAATTATACCTATAAGTGTGCTGTGGACGCGTTTGTGTGCCAAATTCAAAGAATTAAAATGTGTTTATTATTATTTATTTCTTCTGGTAAAATTGGTCTCAAACAGGTTCACAATCAGGAACACAATCGATAAGTCTCTTAAGTAAACTGGCGACATCACTTTTCTTGCGACTATCTGATCAGTTTATCATGCATATAATATATTATTATACATAATGGTGTGTGCCTCGAAGTTTCCACGGTGGAAAAAAATAATGGAGTCACAATACAAGAGAGTTCGTGCCTCGGCTAGAGACTACAGACAGAATAAACGACTGCCCACGCAAGACCCGAATCAAAAACAACAATTTCGCCATCACTCACGTTCCACTGGCGTGAGTTTTGATTATTGTTATTGTTACCGCATAGGAGACGCTACTTTCCGAGTAAAAGAAGAAGAAAAAAAACATAGACGATATAATACTGAGAGTTTAATTAGTTCAATCGCTGTTACAGTGTACTTTTAATTAATATTGACTTTTGCACCTTTACTCACCAGCATTGAAAATAAATAATAAAAATAGATAATCCATACGTTTACTGCAAAAAAAAAACCCTTGAAGGGTGAGCTGTGGCTACATGAAATTTCCACAACTTTTGCCGTCTGGAATTTCAAGGTCAACGCAACTACATTGATCTCACAATGTCATTTCTACCATGAGAAATGAAGCTTTGAAATAACTGTTATAAATATGCAAACATGTAATATAAGAGAAAGTTTGCAATTGTGTTCGGATACAGCTTTGCTCATGATTATAAAGATGGTTCACAAAAAATGTTAAATAAGAAATTTAACAGTTCTCAAGAAGTATATGTATGGTTGACAAAAATGATGATTAATGAATTGGTTGGGGTGGCAAAATTGGTAGATGCGCCACGCCCGGATAGTGTGGAGGTTCCGAGTTTGAGCCTCAGTAACTAATCGTTTTATTTTCTGTGTCTTTTTCTATTTTCATATTCTTTTGAGATTGTAAATTTTCTTTTAGTAAATAATATAATACAATAATCAAACGGTAAATTGTCTATTTGACACATTATATTATATTATTATTTACTATTATTATTTAAGATTTTCAGCTTTATTTGAATGAATTATATTTTATGAGACGTGTGGAATTTCTCGAACCTTCCCACATTTCGAAACAAATATTATTATTAGATATTATAAATTGTTTGTTCCACACTTTTCAGTTGCTCAATAAGTTTTAGATTGAAAAAAAAAATGAAATTCAAATGGAAACTTGCATCAGAAAAATGGTTGAACTTTATCTGGAATATTGTTTTTTTCAAAATATGGATTATGGATTAGCTGATTTCAATCTAAAATTGAAATATAAATTCGAGAGCCTGAGTATATTTATTTATAAAATTTCACTGTTTAAAATAAAAATAGTTTTGTAATTAATAATAATACAACTTTCATCGCAAGGAATGAAATCTGATTGAATTCGTTTTTTTTATATAACTAATGTAACTATACACTTTTAGCCATTATGTAAGTAAAGAACCATGTTATACTATCAAGACAATAATATTTAAAAAATAAATAAATAATTTAATTTTCTTAGATAACATAAAAATGATCTACTCTTGTTTTTCTGTTGCAGCTGTATTCAGTTTCAATAATATTAGTTCATGAATCAAATTATTGTCATCCGATAGCAAATATCACATAACAATGTCACGAAAGGTTAAACAATACATAATGCACATCTGCGATTTGTGTTGTTCTACTCAAAAGTTTGCTTTTTCAAATATTATTTTATTATTCTCATGGATTAAGCAACGGCTCTAAGAGTCATAACATTAATTATACAATAACATTCAGAATCAAGTTTAACATAAATTATCTCTTTTTTTATTTTTTACTCTAGCCATTTGTAATGGTATTCTATTTTTGAATGTTTTAATTAAGATATCATTTCCAACAGTATCTGAATTCTTGGAAAAAATGCATGTAGGCGAGCGCAGTTGCTACGTAACCATTCATAATCCAAGCACCAACTGCGTTATACGAGAGTGAAGAGAGTAGCACTTGAGCTTCCTCGTCTCTGGAAAAGTCTCACTGAGATTTAAAGGCATATTTTAGAAATATTCATTTATAATCGTTATCAAGTGGATTTGGTTTAAAAGGACCCCAAGAAGGTAAATTATTTGTGAATTTACATGAAGATATTTCAGGAGCTTTTATTTTTTTCAAAAATAAAACTTAATATTATATCGTATTTAATAAAATGAATTGTGCGATGTGAAAATTGTATCCATCGAATAACAAACCCGCTCAGAAAGTGATGGATGGTTCGGTCAGAAAGGATGGCAGCTTTGTTAATCAAGTGTAAATTACAAAACAAGTCCACACAGACAGCTGTGTATATTCAATTTAACAATTAAACAATGTTGTAAACTTAGGAAAACGCCAACCAACTGACAGGATGCCTTGTAGCGATGGTTTGGAATAGCAAATAAGGGGTCTGACAATGAAGCTTTCATCATGATTTGTATCAGGTCCTAACCAGATAATAATTAATAATAAATGATAAATAATAAAAAAAATAAT
Organism: Drusus annulatus; assembly: GCA_022651775.1. Classification (NCBI taxonomy): domain Eukaryota; kingdom Metazoa; phylum Arthropoda; class Insecta; order Trichoptera; family Limnephilidae; genus Drusus; species Drusus annulatus. The sequence continues at coordinate 139,009 of JAGWCC010000466.1, forward strand.
GATAATTTCTTTATTCCCGAATGTGAGGGGGGTGGTGCAATCTCACCTAACGCATAGAGAATATACGTACAAGGTCATAAAAAATATAAAGAAGATAATAGAATTTAAAAGAAACATTGGAAACATATAAGCAAATTAACATAATAAAACCAAGAAACCAAATTAAAACAGCATTAATAAAATAATAACTAATGAAAATGAAATAAGAAGTGATATTTATAGAAATAAAAATAATAACTTTGTAAAAGACCACAGATTTAATTTTAATTTTTCTGACCGTCCGGTTTTGCTTAGAATATGCATCATCAGGGTAAAAAATATACTCGTACCTACAGAGGGAGAACACAATATAAAATAAAATAAGAGAACAGTAAGAAAATAACAACCCTTTTATAATAGTGGAGAAAATATACATTGAGTAAACACGTCTATTGATCTGTCGCATTTAAGATTGATGAGACCAATGTCTTTCTCCAATGAGCATCAATGTATGATGAGGACATTTCAATAAAGATATATAAACATACACTAACGATATTTTAATTTTGAACAAATAATTTGACGTCTTCTTAAAACACATATATTTTTTTGATTGATAAACGTAAAAGGTTCATAGATCATGATGAAAATGATATTGCGAACTGAAAAAAGTTCCGTAAACCTAGAAATTCTAGATGGAAAATTTCATGATGCTAGAGCTCACCGCCCGATGGATTTTGGTACATAATACACACACAAACAGTGTTTTTATAATAATAATAATATTTGGCTAATTTATATAGTGCCCTTTTTGTGAAATGTCACCCCAAGGGCGCTTTACAAAACTTAAAAGTATGGCTAAATTTACCATAAGAGTATCGAAATACCACTTAATAGTTAACTTAGTTTCTAAAACGTAGAAAGTACTCCATACGAAGAGTTTTCGACTAGATGTAAAACCTTATGAAACTATAAAACCTATTAAATAATAAAAATAAATAAAACGTTTGGTGTGTTTAAAGAAAAATGACGGACGGAAATCATTCGAAAACAAAGTGTTTTTGTCAGTCTAGAGAACCTGATATAGCAGAAACATAAGCCGTTATGAAATATTACCCACGGTACAATCGTACACAGGTCAGGTTGTTTATTTTGATTCATTCCCCTGCCGAGAGGTAAGTTACAGAGCTACAAAAAAACACATTTGTGATATATTTTTGTATTATTACGATTTTAGTGTGACATTTACACAGATGTCATAAACCACGCAAACAAAACATGAGTAATAGCGCATTTTACACGACCCAATGGCATTCAAGTCCCAGTTGTCGGGAATAAACACTGAACAGTGAATCCCTAGAATTTGAAAGAGAATCGTCGCCAATTTACACATAAACCTATCGACCAAGCTTGTGACTGATTAGTGTGCTAAAGTGCTAACATATTTTCATACAATGATCCACGATCCTCAATCCTCGATTTTCTGTTAAAAAAAATTTGACAATTTTTCATTCACCGAGATAAATGTAAATAACTTGTATATTATATATATCAATAAGGCAATTTTAGCAATAGTTTTAGGTATTTAGAAAGTTTTATGGTAAATTTAGCGATAGTTTTAAAAGTTTGTAAGGTGCCCTTGAGGTAATATTTCCCAAAAATGGATCTATATAAATTAACCAACCATTATTATTATTATTGAAAAAGATTTTTCATCAATCCGTGCGAAAAATACTGAAAATCTTCAAACATTTTTTTGTTCGTTTTAAAATATATATATATTATTTTTAAAGGCGTATTTTTCAATATTTTTCAGGCAAGATAAAAAAATCACGAGCCACCAATGCTGTTGATCCCTGGGCCCCGGAGAGCCCAATGCATAGAGAATATCGAAATTTGAAAATGTTAGATCAACTGCAGCAGAAGTAAGGATAAAATAAGCTTACTTCGAGAGCACGCACACGCTTTTGTTCATCTCTTCGGCGGGTACAGGGTAAAACCGTCGTAAAATCGACGACATGGGGCGAATTACACAATCGCGTGACTGCTGATGAAATGTCGCGTACGTCGGAGAGATTCACGTGCTGGCCGTTGACCGTTTCCGACGTCACGAACGTGGACCCGGCGCGGGCGTCGGCGAGCGTCCACTCCGACCACTGCTGTCTGCACTCTGCAGCCCGCTGTTCCACTGACCCCGTGATTTGTAACACGGTGGATTGCGCTCTCAACATGATTCAACGCCGATATTATTATAAGTGGTTATACAATATTATACACTGTGCACTTAAAGCTTATGCGCCCCTACCCAAAAATAAAATAAAGATGTTTAAAATAAGATGAATAACGAGCCCAACAGAATTTCGGTCCAAACTGAAAACTTACCTTTTCAGACTCTCATATCCTCAAATTCATTAGAAGGATCTTGATATAATATGTTTCTCAATCACCTTTAGATACATAAATTTTAACCAAATCCTGTACTGTACGACAAATTCAAAAAGTCCATTTTTATATTTGCTCTCATGCCCTGAAATCGGAAAAAAAATCATAATTATAATTACTAGTTAAAAAATGTGTCTTTCTGATGGGAACTGCCAGGTGAGTATGTTCTTGTACATTTTATCCTTTAACTAGGAATTAATATCAAATGGAAAATAAAATCTATAAAGTGTTTTTTCACAAAAAAACGGCGCTATACAAATCATTTAAATATTATTATTAATTTTATTAAGACGGTCTCCGTGATCGAGTGGTAAGATGCTCAATTACAAATTCAGAGGTCGCGGGTTCAAACCCGGCGTGCGCAAATAACCTTTGTTCAAAATGTCTCATAACACATTTTAATTCATATAAAAATAATAAATAGTATATTTACGGCACGTTACTTATCAACCTTCCTCTTCTCCATCTCTTTTCACTACCTACTACCTTCAGCCTCACAAAATACACTCATAGTCTCACTGGCTTTAGACGGTTGAGAGCAGCTGGGACTCTTGTGCGGTATTCACTATTTAAAAAAAATAGGTTTTTTCGGAACGACATTTTGTTTCTAGACTTGCTCAAAGTTACTACCCGGTTTCGTCCGTGATTCAACACTATTTAAGCGAATAAAAAATACGACAGTCAACATGTACATTTTCTTGTACAGCTACATTAAAAATTTAAAGATCGATAGCTCATGGTGGAAATGACGTGTCACGTTAAAAATTGTTGACTGCGCTAATTTCATGAGCCAGGTTTTTATTTTCCATTGTAATTACATTACATAAAAAATAGCAAACTAGTTGAGAAGGTGCCATATTTGAAAACGGCAATAGAAAAAAGTGAAGATTTTTTGTGTGACATACAACATATCTGGTATCCTAAAGCTTTTGATTTGTTTGTTAAAGTAATTGATTGATATATATCATTATCGTTGGATCAAATAATAAACTTAATCACAGCGTTTATCTCTGCTCATTAAATATTAAAAGTGACCTGCTTTAAACATGTATTATAAAATAACACGTTATGAAATACTATATTAGCTGCATAAAAAAAATATTACAAGACTACACACAGATGTGGTCTTGTTTTCTCCGTTTTTTTTTCAACTGCAATGCAAGTATGTAGTGTCTCCAGTTTATTTGTGATGCACATAACAAAATGACAACAAAAATAATCGTTTTGATAACCCGTTGATAAAGAGCAGCTAATTGCCGTGTTGTTTCGTGTGTCGTAACACCACTTATCTTTTCCCATTCGGGAAAGGTAAACAATGGCTTCTTTAAAAATGATAAGTACGTACCTACGTTGTCAACAATTCAAAGGAAAATACTAGAAGAGTTATTTTTAAAATTAACACCTCCAGAGGCCCTAGCACGAAACATCGATATTGATTTTATCGACAATGTCCGTAATTTCCGAGCATGACTGCAGATCGCTAACGAACAAACGAGTAAACTTTGAAGTTAGTTATTATACAAATTTACTTGCGTTTATACATAAGTGGGAAAAAATTAAGTGATTTTTAAATTGAAAATTTTTAAAATGTAATATTTATTCTTTTTTAAATTACTAATTATGGAAGAAAGCAATCGCTTTGTGGCTTGAGATTATCCTTAAAAGAAAATATATTTTATTTTGAACCACTTTATTAGAATTTATAAATTTGGTTAACTTGTTTAGGTTATATTCTAACCTTCTTCAGGACAGTATTATTATAAACTAACTAACTAAAAGTACAGACATTTATACTATAAGGTAAATAAAATAAAAAGACAGAAAGAGAGACTGCATATATTTTTATTTTCTTAACCTTAATTTTCTAATGAAAATGTCTGTAATAAAGTAAGTTTATAATAACACTGTCCCAAAGAAAGTTAGGATACAACCAAAACTAGTTTACGAAATGTATATGTTCTACTAAATGGTTCAAACAAAATATGTTTTCACTTAAATGTTTCAAAGCTTAGTTTTTTTTTTCTTCTATCATATCTATGTAATTCTTGAATTTAGTGATGGATTTCACATTTAAGCTTTCCGACAGCGCATTGTAATATTTCATTCTTTTTAAGTATAAAGTGTTTTGGGTATTGGCTTTGTTCTTTTTTGATAGTGTGTTTTTTATTGCATGACCTTGTTGTGTATAATTTTGTCAGAAAAGTATTTTGGTAACATGTTGCTTATTATTTTATGTAAGAAATCATTGTACTCAATTTCAGCATTTTATAAATGAGTGAACCTGTCTCTAAGTGCTAATACATACTGAATTTCTGGACCCACAATAAGATAAAGGGTTATATTTCATTTTTTTCGCGCATTGTTCTAAGCAGGCAGATCATACAAACGAAACATTAACAAAAACAAATGATTTTCTTTCATGACGTTCAAAACATGCAAACATAACTTTTACAACAAGTTTGCGTTTTCGTGGTTTTTTTTTGGTTTAAATAGGTCTACAAGCAAAAGGGTTCTGAAATTCGACAAACTATTGTGAAACGTGTAAAATCGAACTCAATGATGTAACACTAATAATAATAACAGTGGACTTATATAGCGCGCTTCATACTAAATTAATTAAGCTGATAAGACTAACTAACAAAAATAAAATAATATATAAAATGTATACAAATTAAAACTATCTAAAATCATGATCTTTATCATAAATCATGATAAAAAAAGGTTCAGAAATGCGTATAACAGTGCATGTGTACATCAACAAATAAAAAAACAATTCACTAGAAGCTAAGGGTCTAAAAATCCGGACGAAACGTGTGAATTTTTAGTAACACATTTGTTAAATCAAGGGAAAGGAAATTAGATTGAGAACAATTAACATGATGGTATTTAAAAACATTAATATTCTAGTATTATAAGTAAACGATTCGAAAAATGCAAATATGGGGTTTTCAGTAGACGGTAAGGCCATCGAGTTGAAAGGATACAAGTAAGGATAAAACCAAAACAAAGCAAAATAAGGACGTTTTAAAAAAAATGTTACGTTCTAAAAATAGTATTTTTAAACAAATCGGTTTTTAAGATGCGTTGTATCTTTTCTAGGTTCTGTATGCTGGTATGCTGGCAAGTTTTGTGGGAAACTTATTAATTATAAAATTATTATTTAACGTAAAGAGAATAAAATAATGCATGATCAAGAACGTCAAAAAATATAAAACCTCTGGATAAAAACACAATCTTCTGCATTTATACCGAACGCTATTTGTTTGCGATAGCGGTGACATTCAACGCTCTTCAAGGGTATTAATAAATAGGTACGCCTCGCTTATCTAATTGGACGCAAAATAACTAATAGAAATTTCTGTAAATAAGTCAGTTTTATCGCTTTTTTTAATCACAACAAGAGTAAGAACTTATTATCAAAAAATTAATGTTTTCGTTTATAAATACATTAACTTACTGGTTTAACAATGTTATGTACACATTCGTATCTTTAGGCAAACACCTAAATAAGTACTAGCGGCTTATTGATATTTTTTACCATTCTGGTTATGTCTAGGGCGAGAACTTTAATTCTTGGCTTTTTTTGGATGTTATTCTTTTGGGCCGTGTGTAATTTGTTTGATGATTAAATAAAAACAAATTTTTAACTTTATTCCACTTTTTTATTTTTTGACTGGACCGGTTTCAGCCTATAACGGCCATCTTCAGACTAGTACAAGTTGTTCTTATTCTATGGTTTATATACTATTTTTGAAACCGGTCCAGTCAAAAAATAAAAAAGTGGAATAAAGTTAAAAATTTGTTTTTATTTAATCATTAAAATGGAATTCCACCATGAATTAACAGTTACAAAATTAGAAATAATTTGTTTGAGTTTTAATATTCATAAAAAATTTTGTTCTGGAGAAAATTGCAAACAGAAATTAACATTTTCCTGTGCTACTTTGTTTGGTACGTATTCAAATTGTATCGGTTTCATATAGAATAGTGGCAATGGTTGATTTGTTAGGAAGGAGGTGTTTTTTCGAAGGAGCTTTCGAAGCTTTTTTATAATGTGTGGATTAGATATAACTGGCATTAACAGCTTCGTGGTTATTGTTCCTGGGGTTGTGAAGATTTAAAGCCTTCCAATGAGTGCTTGCAGCGACACATGCGCCGCACGGTATCAAATTAATTTCGTTTTGGTTCATGAGCTTTAAAAAAAACGTCTCCCACGCTCGTCGGAACACGAATAAAAATACACATTGATGAGCGCTTGTTGCTTGCCGCATTCGCCGTGTTGTGTGTGTTTTTTTCAGCATTCGGGTGGCGAGAACGCAATTTTATAGCATATTATCAAGATAAAAATAAACGATACACATTCTTATCGACTCTAGTACCGACCGGCTTTATTCGTTGTTGACAGAAATTTTATTTGTTTCAGCTATCAGACAATACTAGAAAAACACCTCTCAGGAGGGTTAAGAATACAACGTTAACAATTACAAGTTTAAAATTGTCTCAAACGCACAATCTCGATGTCGCTAAAGCAGTTGAGCGTAATTTTATCTCAGCAATGTACTTACTATACAAGTTAAACCATCAATTTGAATGGATTAACCTGAGTTAAGTGGAGAACTGATAAAGTGACATACCCCTTGATTGTTTTGGCCTATTATTAGAAAATGTATTGGTTTGGTTTTCAGGATACAAAAAAAAATAATATTAATAAATAAGTATTAAGATATTTATATTATGTTAATATATTTTTTTTTGATTTTTCCGCTAAGTACAAAATTTTAAGGCAGTCTAAATAAGTTAAGGGAAAATGTTTTTGTAAAACGTTCAGTTTCAATTGAACAAAGCGGCCGGTAATATTGCGAAAAACTTCAGATCCAAATGCTAAATTGTTGATTAATTGTAGTTTTACTCATAGTTCTCTTACGCCCCTTCAGACACATTTCCATCTGTTTTGTGATGCCATCAAAATACAGTTTTTTTGAAAAGCTTTATCGCTGTGTTTTTTTTCTTCGATCTGATGTTTAGGTATCTAATGTAATACCAAACCAATGATAAAATACTGATTGGAAGTTGTAGAGATTACATTCCTTAGAAGTGTTATTTATTTGTTAGCAATTTCACGAACTTAAGCACGCGCCTTGATTTGAATATCCATACTTTGATGGGTGTCAATCAAAGTATAAAAGGTTTTCAATGATCTTTGATCTTGGAAAATAACCAGAATCGAGACTATTAAAAGACAATGGCAAGTTATCAACGTATTTACGGTTGATGCATTCAATTATTGGTTTATTTTATTAGTTATGTAATGCGAGTAGTCTACCGACCTATGGATAACATCAGTGGGTGCTTTTCACTATAATCTATTTGTTATTGAGCGATGAACCATTTTTAGGTAGATAAATTCAAATCAGATTCCTGTATTGTTACATAAAGCCCACTATGAAACTTGCTCCTATATCCTAAAGTCGAACAATAAAAAACATTAATAATAAAAATACCAACTCTTATTTTTCCAGTCATATTACAACAATAATAATAATGAAGAATTAAATATAGAAACTTCAATAACATTCTATGCAGTGTTTTCAAATTGTGTTTTCTCAAAACTAAAACTGCGTTAATCGGAAGTGGCCTGCCAGGTAAGTATGGTTCTGTATATTATCTGCCTGTAAATTGATGTAAATTTTTGCATAGCATGACGCTCATTACTCAAATACATTAAACTTTTGTTTTGTATTACCGATTGATGGGTTGGTGGAAGCAGCCGGTTAGCCATAAGATACAAGTTGTTGAAATGGATTATTTATAGTTTATCTAAAAAAATTCCAAATATTATTATTATTAATGTGTTTGCTCATAATACGTTTGGTAAAATATCTTTATTTCGAGTATTTGAAGAAATGGGAAAAATTCAGAATTTACATCAAGCTCTGCATGACCAGCCAATATTTTGAATAAAAATATGACGGCCAGATGGCTGGGCTTTAATCGGCCTGGAGAGGCGTGCGTGGAAGCCATTTCAGATTCAAACCGTGTGAAAATGTCGTACTTAGAAGGATCTTCCAAACCTCAGATAAACATAAATATTTACACCGTCATCTAGCACGCGGAGCCAACACTAAACTGACGCCAAGTCACATTCAAACGACGTATTATTTCTATAAAAGTGTCAGAAAGGATTCACTTTAACAACACATAGTTAATTGCGTACATTGCACTTAAATGCATTACATTTGCACAACTTATGTGCGATGTATTCTGAGTAATGTGCTACATTATATATAGTTCCCAATGCCTCGGGCGTACCTACTCAAGACCAGCTTTGTTAGGAGCACATAACTGTAGACGAGGGTAGTTTTAATGAAAAGCATTTCAGCCTGAAAATAAACCAGAGTTAAAATTTGTTGTAACATAAATCCAAAACTGTATTTAGGGGTTGGTTGATAGTTTTGGTTTCGTTCAGAGGAAGCGGTAAACATCGAGAAACTTTCCTGTTATGTTCGCTGCTGAAAGCCAGTTACAATTTACGGTAAATGCTCCATAAATAAAATGTGCTCAGAAACGATATAACGTAATGACCCCATTGAAAGCTACCAGATCATGACAAAAGTATGATATAAAATACGTTTTCTTTCAATTCTAGAAAATAAACGACGCACTTTAAAATAATTTATAATTAGTACTTACGACCTACGGAATGAACTCGAAAACGAAATGCTTTCCAAAATACTTTTAATGAATGTATTTTTTATTTGAAACTCTCCAAGTTGAATTGTTCCAGCGAAGCAAAAAGGAAAATTAAAGCATTCAAAAGGAAACAGATTTTTCCTTTCCAAACATAATAAACCTAATTGACCGGAAATATAGAAATTGAAAAACGCCCGAACTTTTTTATGAGTTTTTTTCTTAATCAACGACAGTTTTCATATCGCAATGACCCTAAAATAAGCCGATGTAATTTTATTATCAATGGAATTGATTTTTAAATGATGAAAGTGAATGAATTAATTACACGGTTTGTTCGGAATTTCGTCTCTCAAATCTTTCGCGATAATCTTATTTCCTCGATGAAAATTCAAAGGTAAAACCACCCTGGGGTAAATTGGGTGGCAAGAAACGTGAAACTCTACAGTACGGAATTGAAATGATTTTTAATTGGGCGATTTCTTAGGAGCGGGATTTTATCTCTGGGTGAAAGCTTGAAGGGAATAGCAAATTAAGTTTCATCCTCCACCGAGAACAAACCATATTTAAGAACAATTCCGAGTACCTACCCACATAGTTCGCGATTGAGAATTAAGGTATGATACATAAAACCTCGAAGGTGGTAGGTATTTTAACGGAACGTAATATTTTTGGCTCTTTAAACCGTAATAATGGGACAAGATGCGCTTGTGCAAACTTGTTGGGTTACTGGTTGAAAAGAATCGGATTTTTATGTTCAGATTTCTCTCCCTTACAAGGCAATGAAGGTGGGACGGAGAAATGACGAGCAAGAACGAGAGACAGGGGAATCCAGTTTCTTTCAGAAGGGAGCAAATTTATTCGACACAGAGTACTTTACTTGTCAGAGGGTTCCACCTAAAGGGAGATGATATAACCCACCCTAATATTATGCTATCCTGATACCGTGACCTATTTGGAAGAAAAACGGATATAAACGAATTAAAACAAAATTCATTGCTAAAACTAAATTATACAAAAAAAAACTTCGACTCGATTTAAGATCTGAGAAACGACATGTGAACCAGAAACGATATTCCGGTTAGAAAATCCAATCAATGTTTCAGACAAAGACATCCTTAATGGTCACATAAAAATCTGAGACTGCCGTCAAGGAGAAACATCGACAAAGAAAAAAGTTTTAATTCGACAAAAAATGAGCGGAACATCAAACAAGTGCTGGTGAAATATCGTCAAAGCATCGCCAGATTTCCAATATAAAAGTTTTTGCCCGATAATATATTACGCTTGTGATTCGGGTAAATGTCATAGTCTTCATTTAGTATCAGAAATGGTTCGTTTATTTTTACTTTGCGTGATTCAGTACAATCGTTTGAATTCGGATGCAAATCGTGATTGGATGCGAGCACAATAAACTCATATGTTTACAAATCGAACCGATCGGACCATCGTCAATTTATTCTATTCAATGGACCCTTCGGATGTTTTTAAACATTGAGAATTTAAGCATAAACGATGAAGAGGTAATAGGAATTGATTTAATAGCAAAACCAGCGCAAATAAATCAAGATTAATCTGTTGTTTATTTGTCATGAAGCGAATATTAATTTAGGTACCATACTCTCTTCACGTTCACAACAAACGAATTGATTGAGACACAATGCTTCTCGCAGTAAAATACGCTTTTATTTTCGCATATAATTATTACAATTCGACATTTGTTTGTGTTCGTATTTGGTCACAAAAATGTAACTGGATTTTAAAGTGTTGAGATCAATGCCAAATATTTTTTTAAGCTGGAAAAAAAATATAAACGTTCTTTTACGAAAATAATTCGTTTGTTTTATATAATTCATTCTCATTGGACACTTACGGAGTGAACACAAAATTAGATTTTTAAAATTATAACTTAAAGTATTGAGAACACAAAACGAAAAATTATTCCTACCATCAAAATAATAAAAAATATTTTTCAAAATCTCAACCAGAAGGATCGCCCAACAATAACACAACTTTACTTTTTTTATGATAAATAAAATACAACTCGGAAATCGAGTAAGTTATAAAACATAACAAAACTTAAGCTTAAAAACTTATTGTTATTTACAGATCAATAGATTTGAATACCTAATTTTAAAAGTCTTTTTTTGCTGTAGAGCTTTTCAAAGCAATAGAATTAGTTTTCTAAATAAATAATCTCCAAAGAATGCAATATTCATTTTGATAGTTAGTTAGTTATTATGTCTTATAGATAAAAGTGTTGTTTTATAAGACATAATAAAGCTTTTTATCATATTAAAGTTCAATGCAACAAAGACAGTTTTGTATAAAAAACAACAATAAAACTAATTTTATTCTTATTGGATACAAACATGAATCCAAATGGACTGCTTTTGTTTTATGATAGGTAGATGAAGTAAAAAATATTTAAATCAAACAGAAAAACTACGAAAAGAACCGGAATAATAATGGAAAATAAATTTAAATTAGATATTTATTTCGGCAGATTATTAATTTATGGAAAAGGGTACCTACGTTCCATAAATTACTAATCAGTGAAAATCAAAAAAAGGACATGAAAAAACGTTAATTTTGCAGATTTATCTGATCTGATACGGAGCCGTTTTAGCTTTTAATTTAAGTTAAAACAGATCGTAATATGATTTATGACCCGATTTTACTAAAGTGAATAGCTGATACTGCTCCCTATCATCATTAAAAATAAATCTGAAACAACAGTTTTTTTTCTATTTCATTTTCATTTTTAATTCAAGTGAACGTGTTATTTCATTGATTGTTTCAAAGTTCGGATGCTTTTTTTGAAGAAAAAAATAAAACAGCGTGTACCTAATAAAATGTCATTTTACTTGGAATAGGTGAGTTTGAATGCAAACGGATAGTGCATTATTCAGTAGAAATGCATCATTTACCGTTGGCGGTCGACAGTATGTTTGTATATTGTTTGTTAATTTCGCCGGCCGGCTTTTCTAGCGCGATAGAAATTAAAAATAACTCGAGTCGGCCGGCACATGACAAAACGGCCTCGCGTCATAACACCGAGCAGTATCGATAAGCAATTGAAGATATCGCTTTATTACTAAGTGGCCCGCCGACTTGAGGAGCAGGACCGGCTAATACGCCCATATCGATTGCATAATGTTCCGGCGACTCGTCTATAGCTGTATTGGAGGAATATTTTTTAAAGTTAAAAGAAAAAAAATAATACATACGAGAATTCCGTTAATATGTGATAAAAGTTGATATTGTTCAATAATAAAATAAAATGTATTCGAGCGTAAGAAAATGTCGGAGAATATTTTTAGATAAATTTGAATTTGGCTGAATAAAAATGACATTGTTCCGATTCTTTAATTTGATGATTTTAAAAGCCGGTTAAACATGCTGAATTGTGTATAAACAGTTGGCTTCACGTTTATTTGTGTTGTGTCGAGGGGTAATTTATTACTAAACAGCAAGAAACCGGTTTCTCCTAAATTATCCACGTGGTGGTGATGGCGAAGAAAAAATGTTGTTTAGAATGTACAGGAGGTTGCAGAGGTTGTATTCTCAACACAATAGACGAAAAATAACGTGGTATTTTCAATATACGAAACCTGAAATAAAAATATTTTTCAAATTCGAATGCAAAAAAAGTTTAATATGTAATAATTTAAGTCCTACCTTATGCGATCGGAGAAGAACTCGACCTTTCCGCTCTTCTTGTTCTGCGGGTGGGTGGGGCTCCCAGCAGAGGAGGGGCTACAGGAACCGCTGGAAGAGAGGCTCTCGGCGCGAGGCCTCTGGTCCGGCTGCATCACGGCCTTGGCGCTGTTCTGGCGCGTCCTCCTGCGCCGCCGCTGCTTGTCCTGGTCCTCGCGCGGGGACCAGTCCAGGTCCTTCTTCAGGTGGCCGCGGCCGCACAGGCAGCCGCACGCCTTGAACGCCAGGTCGTAGCCCTTCTTCGTCCACAGGTTCTGGTGCCTCTGCCGCTCGGACCAGGAGCGCGCCCTGCCGCAGGACTTGAGATACGTCAGCACGCCCTGCTCCCAAAGCTCGAAGCACTCGCGGTGCATGTAGCGGCTGATAGGGCAGCCTTCGTTGTTGCAGGTCACCCGCACGGAGTCCCGCGGCTCCTCCGGGGAGATGAGGTCCTGCGGCCGCAGGCACTCGCCCGTGGGCACGCAGCAGCGCGCGCCCAGCAGCAGCTCGGCCAGGGGCATCTCGCCCACCGCGCCGGGGTGGTGCCTCCGGGGGGCCATGGCGCCTTCTCCTCGCCCGTAGAACCCGGGCAGCCCGCTCAGAGGTCCGAAGTTCCTGAGTACTTCCGTCGTCTTGAAGGCCGGGAGGAGACGGGAAACTGGACTTCCTCCGAGGAAGTCAGAAGAAAAAAGAATACGCCGCGGTAGTCGAAGAAGCGAAGAATCGGAAACGCCGGTAGGAAGGTAAAGTCACCGGCGCTGATGCCGCGTGAAGTCTTACAAAAAAGTTTATACAGTTCTAAAATCACCAAAAAGTTCTCGAAGGATCACGAACGACACAGTTGTTTACGTTTCATGGGCTGTCCCGAGATAAGTATTATAAAAAATCGCCGAACGAAAATGTGCGAAGTGAACGACAACAATAATAAATAGTGTGGATGTATAGCGACACTGGAGAGGTACGCGCTGCACATGCTGGCCGCACCGCTCGCGGCCGACTAATGGCCGCCCGAACGAAAGCGAAATTTCAAGATCGCACCGACGGCGCTGGCGGCGGGCGCTCGGCGGGGGGCGCTGCAGCGGGGTGCGGGGTTGCACGGCGGGGGGGTGCAGTCCGCGGCCGGCGGGGAAGGGTCGGGGGGCGGGGATGGGCGTCGCGGCGGATTATTTCACTTTCGGCGCGTTTCACTGTCGTTGGCAGTGAACCCGGGCCGTGCGCGCGCAGCTTACCCCGCGCCGCGACACCCCTGAACTTGCACTGTGCACCACCGCCCCCTCGAGCTCCCGCCCTCCCCCCTCCCCCCGCAATCCGCTCCGTTCCTCGCACAGCCCGCACCATTTTCAGCTGCAGAGGATCAGACACTGCACAGATAATCACAATTATCTATCCTTGATACATCGGTACTAACTATACTGACATCCCTTCATACGAGTACGAGTATTTATTATCTATTGAAAAATAAAAATTTTAATAATTTTTTTAAAAAATTCGAGCGCGAAGAAATAAAGGTGAAACAGAGTTTTTTACGTAAGCAGTGAAGGTGTATTTTTAAGCCTTGATTACAAAAAATAACTTTTCTGGGATAACACAATCTGTTAGAAATTATTTTAAGAAATTGTAAAAATAAGATATAAAAAAAACGATTAAAAAAGTTTCGGTGAGTTCAGTATTTTATTTAACCGAAAAAACAAAACGAAAAATGTATTCAATACATTATCGTACAAAAATAGCTTTCGCAAGGAAACCCCGCTGACTCAGAAATTCGTTAGCAGTTAGTCATCAGCCTTCTGAAAGGCTTTGAGTTTTCAGGCTTTTCCTTGAAAAGTTTTCGTCTTTTGTATTATCAAGGAAAAGTTCGGTGACCCAACCAAATTTTTCCCAGAACAGAATTTACGTAATACATATAATATAATGAAATTGAATCATGCTGACCTTGAAGGGAAATGTTTTCTTTTTGTTACTTGTGCTGTGCGTTATTTTATGGAATTTTCTCACAAATTTTGTTAATTTAATAATATTAAGGTGACTAAATATTGCATCATGCTAGGCTAATAAATATTAATAAAATGATTCACAGACGATACCGCACTGCTTACAAATAATATCAAAATATTCAAAGATTTGTTTAAATGCTATCGAAGCAAATGACGAAATATGGACCACAAATTCAAAGAATTGTAACCAAAACGAAATAAAAAAAATATCCTCATAAAGTCACGTACGCACAGCGAATATACAAAACAAAATTAAATAAATATAACGTGCTACATCTCTAGAAATCAGAGTTCGTATTGTAATGGCTTGAAGACGACTAATATTTGAGTAAATTAATTAATTCATTGTTTATTGACATGTTTTCTCTATTCTTGTGTATGGCGTAGAAGGAATATGGCCGGGACCTTGGAGTAACAATATTTTGAGAAAGAGCTATTTCATTTTACTCAACCTATACAAATTTGGTATAAATCACTTTCTCTGGGTTTTTACGTTTTACACCATGAGAAAGAAAGAGACAGCAATTTTTCACAAATTAACACACCGCTTTAAAGTACTGTAAGGATGTTCTTCGTGTCCCGCGTCTACGTTGACTCCGCCTCGACATAAGTCAACGGTTTTTAGGTTATATGATACATTTTGTAACCACTTTTTCACAGTATTGTTATCATCAAAAATATAGCATATAACCTAAAAAATCGTTTAGTTGTGTCCAATTTAGTCGTCAATCAAAACATGTGGGCGGAGTCCCCGGAGACGCGGGAGACCAAGATCATCCTTTTAGTATATAAAAGCGGTGTGATATTTTTGTTGTCTCTTTCTCTCTAGTGGTGTATGACGTAAAAACCTGGAGAAAGTGATTTATCGCAAATTCGTATAGGTTCGATAAAAAGAATTAGCTGTCTCTCCATACATTGTTACTCCAAGGGGAGCACCAATAATAATTAGTGACCTATAATTGGACGTAGTTACGCAGATTCGTAAATACGCGTCCAATCCACAATTTTCCAAAATCGAGTTTTAGTTTTTTCCTTTAAATAAATGCAAGATTTCTATCTGCTGAAAACATCTAAGCTCCAAATGCAATAGATTTTTGGTAATTATTTTTTTTACTAGCCCACATTGCAGATATTTGACTTAAATTGAAGTTTAAAAACATTAAGATGTAGGATAATAAACGATACATAATTATTTTTTAATACATTTATAAATACATTGATAAATTATAAATTACCAATTTATAATAACTCCCAAAAAGAAAAAAAACACTGATATTCACTTTACAAATGCCGTAATATGCTTTTGTATCGTCATATTTTCAAACGACTTTTTCTCAGATTCATCTTATTTGGGTTGGATGCTTTCTGCATAACTTCGTCCAATTATTATAAGGTTATATCACATTTAAGGGAAGATTGATTGAAGAATAGCTATCAATTGTGACAAAGTGCTGTTTGAAGAGTGTTGAATGACGTAATGAAAAGCAAAAATCAATAAGTCTAAAAAGCTCCTTCGTCCCTAGAAGTTTTTTTCTGTTATTCAATAAATACGAACACTTGAATCATAATATCGATTATTAAAACTAATGTGGTTTTGTGCTTTAATTTATTTTTCATTACTAACTAGCTGATTTATGGGTTAGGCAGTAGGTGTGAATATCAAATACGAGGCTTTTTATATTAATGTTGTACTTCCGGAAAATAATTATAATCATTTTTAACCAAGCAATACAAAATGTGGAGAGTTAAGTATTTTTTAAATATTATTTCGAATGTATGCATTTTAATCGCCATATTGAAAACTAAATCATCAACATTCTGTGTGGCCAACATCTAAAGTTTCTAGGGAAATAATATTTTGACACTATCTTACTTCATATCGTAAATGTTTGGAGCAAATGATCTTATCACGCGGGAAAACATAAATTACATGTGTTTTAAATCAACCTCCATAAAAAGTTCATGATAAGGCACTATATTATTTTTTTATCACATGGCGAAGGTACTGCAAGAAGGATGGGTAATTTTCAGGTTATTCTAAAACGTGATAAAAATATATTTGTTGAGATGTTTGAAAGTATTAGAATACTCTAAGAAAAAGACTACCTCGAAAAACGTTCAATATGCATTTAGGGAATGTTGTGAAGTTGATAGACTTTAGGGAGAGGAAGGAAAAAGAGGTAGATCCGATAGATGAAGATTGAGAAGAAACTTATTATTTGAACCGGGTTAATAAACATTCTGAATGGTGGTCTCTTACCATGGCGATTGTGACAGTGTATTTTACTCTGAAACGAGATTCGAATAATTCTGTTTATTTTTGTGAAAAAAACTCATGATGATGTAGCTATTATCGGCAAATAGATTTGAGTATCCAGTACTTCCCTTGTCGTCCTGGTATGTCCCCGACTTATTATTCCATCCAATGTTGCTTCGTATATTCCCCTGATGCTCCTTTCTCTGCAAAATAGGTTATTTTTCTTGAGTTAAACCAATATTCATTTAAAGATTTTAATAACACCAATTTTTTAACGTCATTCCACTATTTTTTTTATTTAAAACCTGATCGGTTTCACCTTATGACGGGCATCTTCATCAGGTCCGACAGCACGGGCAACAACCATTATAAATATGTGTTAAGCCTCAGCACTCAAAATTGGCCCTAAACGTCACTCTGTAGCTTTCTAATACAAGCAATACTACAAATGATTAATTTGCAAATTCTACAAGAATAGTTAGGAAAATATCTAAGGTTTCCACTGAATGAAAATTTTCAACTGAAATATTTTTAATTCTATGAAAAACGTACCAAAATATCAGTAAAATGGGCAGTTTGATAACCAGGGAAGGCATTTTTTAACGTTTTACCTAAAATTCTAGTATGCATTTCAAATAGAATTTAAAGGATTACTGTTTAAAAATTGTATTCACTGGTAAACTTAGATATTTGTCTTACTACCTGTATATAATTAACAGTTAAATTATTTGTAGTATTGCTTGTATTAGAAAGCTAAAAAGTGTTTATTTTTGGGTGCTTACCCTTAATGTAAATACGTTAGTTCTAAGTCACTAGTTATAAGTAGTATGCATAAGTTAATAATAAGTCTCAGTTTTAATATAATGTTAATTATGCTGTAGCGCCCTCGAGGTGATATTTCTGTCACGAAAACGGCGCTATATAAATCAGCTAATTATTATTATTATACCCAATGATGCTCTCACCTACTTTATTTCCTTGTCTTCCTTTATAGTAATAATAAACTATGTTATACTGTGCGACAAAACCACTTGTTAAAATGTGTTATTATTTTTCCACGTTAAGACTTGAACCTGCCAATCGGGCAAGGACAAAGCCAACCACTCTGTTAAATAAATCGCAAACATATCTATGTTAGTAATCTAATATTTCTAGAAGGAATTTGATAAAAAAAAACTACTAAAAAACTAATCTATGTGATTTGTGGTCTTCAAACAAAACGCATCACTGTTTAAATTGAGATAGGAATGCACAATGAACGTTTGGTATTATTTTTATCTGAAGCTCTGTGTACCTAAGTGTTCTCGCAGTCGCGACTAGTTGGTTTGAATTTGTCGGTACGAACTAAAAACAGTTCGCGCTTCTCGTCACGTAGACGAGTGTTCGGCCCCTTGGTATCCGCAGATTCGTCATACTTTAGTCAAATGAAACGCTTAGGACTTGTTTTTTATTCATGCAATTGGACAAGTAAATGATTTTAATACTAATAAGAGCGAGCGAGTTATATGGCTTATATAATACAGACATTTAAATACAGTAATTAGTTTTGCACCTATCTCAAACGAAACATGACGTGTTTATCTAACTTGAGATACTTCGATGTAGGACATGCTATATTGACATAATAGTGCTAATAACTACCTAATGTACTTAAGAGAGATAATCAGAAAATTTTGTTTTTACTCGTAAAAATTGTACTTTAATCGTGGTTTAGCCCGCTATTTGTGTATTAACCCAACTAAAACACAAAGTTTTACTTTTTGTTTACGTTTCACCATAGAGTTATTACTTTCAGATCAAAATATTATTTCGACTGTGTTTTGGTCAAAGGCGTTATTCCACAATAACAAAAATTTGACAGGGGAGCCGAGAAAAACGTTTTTTTACGTTTACTTGCCTTTTTTATACGAAATAAATACAAAAACATAAATTCTTCAGTAATGTTCTGAATTTTAAATGAATGGATTTTCAAACATCAACGGTTATTTAATAAAACAAATTTTAATATAAAAATCAATAAGTGTAAACAAAATTTGGATAACGCTTTTGACTTAAATGGATAATTTAAATAGCGCCAGTCTTGTAAAATGTTGGCCCAAGAGCGCAAGAGCTGTGGTTTTTTGAAACATGAACACGTACAGATAAACGATTATTTTTTGTTCGTGTGTTAGATTTGTGAAAAATATTAAAAAGTGAGTTATTTTTCTTTGGAACCGGCCAAGAACTAATATTCAGTATCTTTTAAACGAGCAAGGCATAGATGTGAATCGCTGAAAATTACCCGGAAAAGTCATGGCCAAGTTGAGGAAATCTATAAAAGAATTCTTCAGAATTGTATGTTCTGACCCAGATGACGTCATGCTACGTGGTAAATTAGTCAGTGTAGAGTGTGTAAGATCATTATCGTAATATTGAGCTCTTGTATTAGGCTAACCCTACGATTTGCGTTCTTTGGGTAATGCCCTGGTTTAAATTATGATTACGCAAAAACACACATTTGTATATAGTCAGATGATGTCAAAATAAATAGAAAACACGAGGGTGAAATAAAGGAAAAATATTTAGATTTAAGAGGAAAGCTGGAAAAAGGAACTATATTAAAGAGAGACCACAACCCGATGGTTAATCCATCATATCGTCGCTGAAAAGGCAAACGGCTTAACCGACACTTTGGCAAAAATGAGTTAAATATGCAGTTTTGATCAGTTTTTTTTCTGAGACTTGATTGATTCTGAAGGCTTTTGTGGCTCTTCAGCCAACTTATTTATTTATTAACGTTTTGTTTCCTACACTATTTTTTTTACATTACCTACCTCACTATGTCATAAGAACCTGTTCTGCGGTAAGTGACAGTGAGTACAAGTAGAAAAAAAATTATGATATTTGTTACACAATGTTAGATGATGCAACAGATACTGACCGTAAAACTCTCTTGATACCATATAAGATACATTGACAGTAGGTAAAGTTGCAAGGCACTAAAATATATTAACCGTTTGGAAGAAGGCTTGACTCAAGCGACACAAGTTTGTGATTTTTTAAGCATTTTGTCGGTTCAGGCAATTCAGTGGCATTGAGTTACCTGAGTTCACTTTTTTTTTTCAAAATCTAACCATGTACTGAAGACTTTTTAGATTTTATTGTTAAACAAACAAAAAACTTTAAAGTTCTATGGTGTAAGCTTCTCAAAATGGCGCTTCAGCCCTTTTACTTTTCTTGCGACGATCTTATTATTTCTGCTTTGTAGAAAAGTACAAGATGGTATATTTTGTAATCAACTTTATATAATATTTTGACCTATTAACAAGGCCTTTTTATGACCTGCCAGGTTGTTAGATGATTATATTATCTATTAATATATACATACATGTATGTATCACGCTAATTAATCAACTAGATTGCAGATACGAGCGTACTTTTATATTGGAGATTAATGGGTTAGTAGAAGCAAATTGTTAGTTTGGTATTCTTTGAAAAAAAAGTTTTTTGATAAAATCAATGCTCCCACTGAGTTACCAGAAGCGACAAAAAGCTAAAAAAGTCTTGTGAAAAAATTTTTGTCGCTTGAGTCAAGTCTTCTCCCAAATGGTAAATTTGTTTTAGATGACTGAAAGGCCACAAAAGTCTTCAGAATCAAACGACAGAGTCAGAGTATTCGATGCAGAAAACTGATCAAAACTGCATATTGTCGCTTAAGGTATTTTGCCTTTCCAGCGACGATATGTAGTTAGAGGTAATTTTACGACCTCCGCGGCCCAGTGATTAAGTTCCTCGTCTTTGAATCCAGAGGTCACCAGTTCGAATCCTGGCAAGCACAAATAATTTTTATTTAAAAAAATTTGTGTTATTTCACAATTAATTCGTCAAAAATAATAAATATCATATTAAGGGCACGTTCCAGTATGAAATACACTCTCAGTATTGTCCTGGTCAAAGCAAATCATTCGGAAAAAAAAACTTTGCCTGAAATAGCTTAAGCCGTGTCTGGTGACCATATCTGAACAACAAGGTACTTCCCCACCTTCCACTTCCCCACCTCATTTTCCTTTCCACTACCTTCAGCCTCACAACATATCCCAATTGGGGATGCTATACTCCCATTGGTTACAGACGGTCGCGACTAGTGCGGTATGAACATTTGAACAAAATAAAAATAATAATGCTGAAAATTTAAAAAATATATATGAGGGGTTCAGAAGCAAAAGCAGCAATCTACAAAAACAGTTCTGTAGCATTGTCAACTTTAAATGATTATTATAAAGAAACAGAGAATTTTATGTACCAAAATGTTTGTGTTCATTAAACTAGGAACAATTCAAAACAATTACTTTTAAAATTGTCAACATATTCGTGAAAGAAAAGTTTATTAAACGCTTTATCGACTTATCAAGAAATAATTAAGAAGGAAAAAGATTGCTGCCTTTGCTTTTATACCCGTCATATATGTATATATCCTAAATATAGCTTTAAATGTTATAGTGTTTTACAAACATTGAAAAGCTGATAAGCGGCAGAAGCTTATTATGACTGTTTTTTTAATGCTATTTAACATTTTAGGGAAAGTGACTTATACGTTTAAAGATAGTACCTACCTCCGGATATTATTTCAATCGCTTGTAATTATTCCTGAGAAGTACCAGTCTTTTCACTCCAACCCCTTGGAATAACAAGGTTACATCTGACACTGCAATGTCATGCGATAATGGGCTCTATAGAAATATACTTTAGAGTTTATTTTCGCAAAGCAGTGCCGCGTCAGATGGAAACTTGTTATTTCAAGGGTCGACTAGGTAATAATTTTTATTTTATTCCCACCCAATAGTAGAAGTAAAAAATAACACCATTAATTATTTTGATAATATCGATTCTCGATCTAAAATTTAAGAAAGCAATGAAACCTGAGTAAATTCTACGGTCTACACTTAACTTGTTGATCGAATACATCGCGATTTTTTTGTTTGTTTCGTTTCGTCTACTGTGGAGACTGTCGATGCAGGGATAGTATTTATGACACCAGTACTACGTGATCCGTTTTAACTTTAAACGAATACATCGGTTCCTCGGGGGATATTTTTATACTTCTTTTATTGACATCAAATGAAGTCTCATCATTTAAGGTCTCAAAATTTGATCAGCAGTTTCTTAAAGTTGGGATACAAAGATGCTAATAAAAATAGCTGACTCTATCTAATACAGTGATGGCCGGAACTTAATGTACTATATCTGGACGCTTTTTTTACTTCTCAAAACGATAAAAGTTGATAAAAATGTTTCGTTTCATAAAACCTAATCTCGCAAAGCAACAAAATGCCCAACCGATATAACTAAATATGAGTGTTTTCTGGTACACAATTCAATATTACTTTAGGCTCAACACCCAGAATGATGCTTAGTCATTTTGTAGCATTCTAATGTAAGCAATACTGCACATGATTTATCTGTAAATTATATATAGCCAGTTAGAAAAATGTATGAGTTTTTCAGTGAATACATGTTTTGAACTGTAATCCTTTAAATTCTATGAAAAACCTACCAAAATGTAAGGCTAAAGGTGCAGTTCGAAAACAAGAAAAGGCATTTTTTAACATTTTACCCAAAATTCCAGTATGCATTTCATAAAATAATAAACAAAAGAGAACTGTTTAAGGCTAGTATTCACCAGAAACGTTTGTAGTTTTGCTTGTACTAGAAAACTAAGAAGTGTCTAATTTTGGGTGCTGACCCTTGACGTTTCAAATTATTTATTTGCCAATGAATAAACAAACCAAAAGGAGTGCGTGATAGCCCGTGTGCCCGATTAAGCGCAATTTTCCCTTACTTTCGGTGAAGTTGATCAAGTATCGAATTTTTTTTCTTTTATTCTTAACAGATGACTAATTTTATTGCCCTGCCTGGAGCCAAGTATCTTATGTAAATTGACGATAAAAAAATCTTTCAAATCGCTAAAGATCACACTTCTAGGAATTATCTGTGCAACGTTTGCTGTAGTACCTACACGTAAAAGTTGAAAAAAAAACCCTATTTTTTATTTTTTATTTTTTATTACTACAATTTTATTTCTTCGTGATAATGTTATCTGTATCGATTGTGTATTATTATGCATATGTCTACCTCATATTGTTCTACCTACTATTTTTTTTGTTAATAAAGTGATGAATAATTACATAAGTAAGTTTATATGCTTGTAGTTTTAAGGTCAACAATTTGTGTTGACAGCTCACAGCGCCTTTCAACAACATGCTTTGAAGCCATATCCGTGAAAATGTCAGAAAATAAGAATAGGCGCAGTAAATTTGTTGAATAATAAAAATCAAGGTGAAGTCAGGTAGTAAAACTAGTAAAATAATACAAAGGCCACTTTGTTTTGGAAATTGTTGCATCTCTATTTATGTTGTCTCGTCAAGGAACCAAATCAATTCAACTCGCCTCTGTCTCTCGTTGCAAAGTTTTTAATTTGATAAAATGGACCAGTAAAGGTGGAACGTGACTTGATATACTAAAATAAGGATGACATTCTGCATTGTATACCTTCGCCATTGATAGAAACAAAACCAGATGAGATAAACACAAACTTCTCACTTCTTCCTTTTCTTATTCTACTATCTCCTATCAAAAGTTGGTTATCATGAAGGCAATCATCGACAGCCTCCATGGTTGAGTAGAAAGACGCTCGAATACGAATCCAAAGGTCGCGGGTTCAAACCCGGCGAGCGCCAATAACTTCTATTTAATTCATATGTGTCATAACACATTTAATTCATAAATAATATAAAGTATATTTGCGGCACGTTTTAGAGTGGTAGATACTCTAAGTATCGTCTTGGTGAAAGACCACCATTCGGAATCGAAACGTTGCCTAAAAAAATTGCTTTAGCCGTGTTTGGTGACCAGATCTAAGAAGCCAGATACTTCCCAACCTTCCTCTTCCCCATCTCCTTCCCCTCCTCACTACCTTCAGCCTCACAACATACCTCAATTGGGGATGTCATGGTCTCACTGGCTCTAGACGGTTGGGAGCAGATGGGACTCTTGTGCGGTATTAACTATAAAATAGATTAAAAAAAAACCTTCGCTCTGCAGAATGCTGCCTAAACACATAATAAACATTTAGTTTAGGACAAAAAACTGAAAAAATAACCTTAAAATATTTATTTCAACCTATAAATGCTATTTTGGATGAATGTATCTGTGTACGAAAGGAAGAACGAAATGAGTAAAAAAAAGGCATTTTTGGATGTAATTATGTCATGTGTGTAATGTGTCATAACACGTTTAATTAATATGAAAATAATAAAAGTATATTTGCGGCACGTTCCAGAGTGGTAGATACTCTAAGTATCGCCCTGGTGAAAGACCACCATTCAGAATCGAAAAGTTGCTTGAAATGGCTTTGGCCGTGTTTGGTGACCTGATCTGAATAGCCAGGTACATCCCAACCTTCCTCTTCCCAATCTTCTTCCCCTCCCCACTTCCTTCAGCCTCACAACATACCCTATTTAGGGATGCCATAGTCTCACTGGCTCTAGACGGTTGGGAGCAGTTGAGACTCTTGTGAGGTATTCATATAAAACAAAAAAAATAAAAAAAAATATCACAAGTCCTTTTTAACAAAATAGAACATTATTTTAGTATCTGACTCATCTATTTTTTCCTTACCAGATATGTATCATAGGAACAATACTGCATACTTAACTAAAAACATGTTTTTTTACTTATCTTTTTCGCTCTCAGATATCGTGGTATTTTATATCTGATTTTATAATTATATTATGAATGAATAAATATAAAAATTTATAGGGATGGACTCAAAAATAAATCGTTAAGTCAATTCCATCAGTTTAAAAAATTGTTTGGCGAAGTTAACTTTAATCTATATTTACAGCAATCAAACAAAACTTTATTTTATAGTTATATAAATATATATATTATGGGGTATATTGTACGTATGGGTTTCAGAAATCGTATGCTTGCTTCAAATAATTAGTAAGACAATCAATGATGGATAGTCAAGCTCCTGGAAAAAAAAAACACATAAAAAACTTAAGGTTTTAAAATTCCCTTAGTACTTAACATACAAAGAAAGTGGAGGAAATTGAAAATACAAAAACCCTTAAAGTAACAATATATGGAGGGAGAGCTAATTATTTATACCCAACCTACACAAACTTGCGATAAATCACTTTCTCCGGGCTTTTATGTCATACACCATGAGAGAGAAAGAGACAACAAATTCCATGGACCGCTTCTATTTACTGTAAGGATGATCTTAAGGTCCTGGTTCACGGCGGAACTCCGCCCACATTTTTTATTATGCCACTAAACTTGACAAAACTAAACGGTTTTTTAGGTTATATGCTATATTTTCGTTGATAAAATACTGTGAAATAGTGGCTATACGAATAAACAAAAACATTAGGTCGATATGTGATATGAATGGATGTATAAATACCGTAGCCTTAGTCTTAGCCACGCCCAGGTGCGCCGAGTCATGTTAAAATCATCAAAAACCAAAGTCCAAAACTGACTTCACTGCCTTTGGTAGATACTACTCTACCAACTCTATGCATAAACCTAAGAAATTCGTTCAAAGCTATTTTTTTATAAACGGCTCATCTCATATAATTTATATCAATGGACAACTGTTTGGATTCCTTGCGACGAGAATAATTATTTTGGTATTAAATTGTAGATCTTTACTTTTACTGTTTTAAAAAGAACCATGGTCCTGGCCTGCCATTGAAAACTGCTGCAACCTCTCTTTCTGTCACATATGCCGTTTATGGAAATAGCGAGAGATCGCCACGGAACTATCAGTGGTATGCCGTTTCCGAGAGAGGTTTAGTAGTAAACTTTATCCATCACTATTTATGATTTTATAATTAAGTAAAAAAACTTGTATCCCTTAAATCTTTAAGAAACATCGATTTGATCACAATCAGCGACAGCGAATGCATTATTTTTGATCTGATGATACAATGATGTGTCTTACTAAACTAGAGGTACATATATATTTGTTTAATTATCTCAACACCTGTATATTGCATTGTGTATGTGCACACATACTTAATTTAAATACATTTATCTAATATTAGGAACTATTGGAGGACTGAACGCTGTTGGCGCAAATAAGAAATTGTCCAAAGAAGCAAAGCTAGCAGTCCACAATGGAGTGCTTATACCAACCCTGATGTATGGCAATGAGTCATGGAACTGGTAGAGGATAGTAGACTGAATGCTGTGGAAATGAGATCCATGGTAAAACCATATTCGACCGTGTTAAAAATGTGGATATCCGGAAATAATACAAGGATTATGGATACAATCAAGAAAGGGGACGCTTAGATGGATTGGGCATGTAGAGTGAATGAAAGAAGAAAGGAGTGTGAAAAGAAAATATGATGCGAAAGTGAATGGAAGAAGAAGTCGAGGTCACCCAAAAAAGATCAAGTAAATCAAATACTTGAATCGGATCATGTGAAGAGTCAGAATAACAGAAGAGTATGTATGAGACGATGCATGAATGTGAATTAAGTAAGGAGTGTGTGCCAATTCATTAGAGAGTTGTATGGCGGTCCGTCCTCTCTGCCTACTCCTGCGGAGAAACGGCGTGTTAGTTAGTCAGGTTTAGAGAGGTTGTTGACAATATCTTTTTTTATAAAAGACTATTACAAAATATACACGAAAAAAACTTACTGTTTCACATCACACAATCAGTTTTTGCAGTTTCATGTTTGATAAGAATCATACTTGTTATGATGGAATTTTATTATTTCTTACAAATAATTATTATCAGAATTCAAATAACCATTAGGCAATGGGCAAACATAGCCAGGTGTCATAAGTGCATTTTTTGTTCGATATACTCGATTTTTAATATCTCATTGTTTTTTGTTTTCACAAAAAAATATTTTATAATTCAACATTGGTCACAATAATTATGACCTATAATTATTACAAACGTAACGTTAGGTGATGTTCAACCACGTGCAAATGCAAAGTACCGATCGTTTTTACTATATTAATAATAATAATAATAATAATAATAATAAAAGTTTTATTCCGGAAGGTATGCAGGAGTAGTGCTATGCAATACCTTCCATAATTGATATCAATACATTGTAATAATGATAGTAACAAAAAAAAAATGAACAGAAATTCATAAGAAATAAATAAATATGTAAATAATATAATAAAAACATATGAAAATAAAATAATAATAATGATGATAAAAAAAAATAAAAAATAAAATAAATAAATAAATAAAGAATATAAGTAAGAAAATATTAATGGAGTATATTAGGCCTCATTTCTACAAAACGCCATCAAGAGGGAGTCCATCCTGGCAGCGTTAAGATTGATGGGGCCAATAATTTACTCCAATGCGCTTCTATGCTTGAGTTCGGGATCTGACGGGATTCCATGATGAGGTTATTTCTGGAGATGTAAATCCTTTCCCGCATTCCTGCTACCCTGGTTCTCATAAGGGCTGCAAATCCTGGAACTCGCCCCTCGGTGAACATACCGGAAGCACTGCAGTGCCTGGGAAGACTGAACATCATGCGGTAGGCGTTGTTGTACTGGACCCGAAGCCTTTCCATGCTACTCTTCTTAAAATTGGTCCAGAGCTCGCACGTGTATAGGGTAGTACAGAACGCCAGGAAGAGTGTCCTTTTCACTGGTGGACTACAGAGCCGAAATCTTCTACTGAGCATGTTTGATTTCACACTGAGTGCTCGCCTTTGCCTGTCAATGTCGTCGTCATCCATTAGCTTGCTGGTGATGATGTGCCCTAGATATTTGGTTTCTTCTACTACCTTTAGAACCTCACCGTTCAAGAAAGCTGGACGAATGTTTTTCGGACCCTGCCCGTATCTGATAACCATCAGTGCCGTTTTTAGGGGATTAATGACCCTTCTCTTCGTTTTATTGAAACGCATTTTTCGGCGGTGGTTTGCGTAGGAACATTATTGAAAAGAATTTTATTTTGTGACCTTCATCATGATATTAAAATACAATACGATACATCACAGTACATAATATGTATCTATTCACCATCAAAAATAAGTACATATACCTTGCTATGACGGCTTAAGGATATTGTTTGTCCTTCTAATTATTAAATACAAACGAAAAATGGGTCGTGGCATATTTCTTGTAAGTTTCGGGAAGCCATAAGGATGTATTGCGTCACCAGGAAGCGTTTAAATAGGAAGTAAATATTCCAGACTAGTCAATCAAAAGCGTATACCTACTTGCTGCGTTAGTCATACATAACTATATTATGGTTTTTATTAAAGCGTTTCTTTATTAAGGAGTTCATACAATTAATTAATCTACTTCATGATAGGAAGTGAACAAATATTGTAAGAACCGTTTCTCCTAATTCCGTTGTAAACAACTTTTAAAGTATTAACTCTAATTGAGGAGTTCTTAACAGATTAATTGAGCCACTGATAATATGTAAGTATACAAGTATTGGTAGGTGTTCTGATAAAATGTCCTAACTGGCGTTGGGAAAAACTTCAATGTTTTGTGAATGCTTCACGAACTGCTAGTTCTTTAAAATTCACAGTAATACTTCAATTGAAGTCAAACTTGCCAAAAAGAGATGAACCGGTTATTTATCCAGTTTTTTTTGGAACCGGCTCCTGGTGCCAGAAAAATACAACGAAGGAGATTTTTGCGAAAAGTCCTAGCGAATCGACAAGTTCCTCGCCAAAAAAGTACTGGTCGGTAGAGATTTGAAACAAAAAGAACTGGAACTGGTTCCACGTCAATTTAAATTTCACAGGGGGGGGAGGGGTTGCTAGCGAAATTCTGAGAACGAGAAGAACTGGAACTGGTTCTTTTTGCCAAACTAATTATTCAGGGGAGGGGGGAGTGACTAACAATTTGCAAAAAAAAAAAGCTAGAACCGGTTCAGGTTTAACCGGGACAGGAATATAGACCATCTCTATTTGAAATCGAAAAGTACTAGCAAATTAACGAATATTCCTCTCCAAAAAATGAAATGGACCTGGGGAATATCTGAAGAACCAGTTCTTCGCCAAATGTTTCTAGTCGGCCTTTGATTGAAGTATTTTTTTGTAGACTTAAGTGGTAGTTCACACGGAGAGGTCTCAACGCTAGTGCAAACGAACGAAGAACTAAAATTAAAGTTTTCGAAGTGAACTAAAATTGAACTGTGGATGGTGTGAATACTTGCGTACTTTAATAGTACGAATGAACGAAGAACTAAAATTAAAGTTTATAAGTAGGCCACAAATGAGCATAGATCATGCGACAAGGGAACTACCAACGTCAATCGAAGTATTTGTTCATTGACAATGAAGGAAGTTGGAACTGCCGCCAAAGGAAGTAGTTCTTTGAAGTAGTTCTTACGGAGCTGTCAGAACGCCAGGCCTAACCTTCTAATAGTTTTCATCTACGTAGTTTGAGAATTCGCTTTCTTTGGGTTTGTATCTAGTACATTTAAAAAAAAGTATATTTACATAATTAATATATACAGCAATATAATATTTCACCTCAGCGCTGTTGGCGCAAATAAGAATTTGTCCAAAGAAGCGAAGCTAGCAGTCCTCAATATAGTGCTTAACCAACCCTGAAGTATGGCAGTGAGGCATGGAACTGGCAGAGGAAGGATGAAAAAAGACTGAATGCTGTGGAGATGAGATCCCTAAGACGTATGTGCGGTAAAACCATGTGCGACCGTATTAAAAATGTGGATATCCGGAAAGGAGGCGAGGCTGATGAGAGCGTAATGAAAAGGATCAAGAAAGGGATGCTTAGATGGTTTGGGCATGTAGAGCGAATAAACGAAGAAAAGAGTGTGAAATAATAATAATAATAATATTTGGACGATTTGTATAGCGCCGTTTTTGTGAAAAATCACCTCAAGAGCGCTAGATTACATAATGCGAAAGTGAATAGCTGAAGAAGTCGAGGACGCCCGAGAAAGACATGGCACGGTCAAATAAATCAAATACTTGAATCGGGTCATGTGAAGAGTCAGCATAACAGAATAGTATGTATGAGACGATGTGTGAATGTGAATGAAGCAAGAAGTGTTAACTAAGCAATAGTTATATGGAGGTCCATCCTCTCTGCCTACCCCTGCGGGGAAACGGCTTGATGGTTAGTCAGTTGGTTTTTCTCGTGGTCTTATACAAAATTATTTCTTCATTTCTTTAAATATGTCAAACCACAAAGTAAATGCTTTCTACGAAAATATAAAAAAAAATATATTTGTAACCTTATGTATGTTACTCCTCCCACAGTGCTACTTACATAGTTAAGTCCATTTCTTTAAGTGCCTAGTAGTGTAGAGTTCATCTAGTTAACTATACAACAATGCATTACGCTGATTTATTGATACAATTTTTCAATAAATACGTCTTATTTTTATTAAAACCTGTCCATATCGCTTTATTAAACGCATAATTTCTGTTTAAAGCACGCTCCATAACTCTTAATAAATAAAGCAGTATTTGAATAATTTTGACTTCTATATCGGCGCATGATACATGGACCGATTTCTCATTGAAAATAAAATTGTCGAGAGTGAAATTTGCCACCTCGACCACCCTCTTTCACCCCCTCCCACGCCTTCTTGTTTTTATTTACATGCCTGATTTGCTTAAGTTATTCTTTGGGGCATAAATCACACACTCAAATGGGGACACTGATATTCAAAGCAGCGCTTGAAATATTACCTACATCACATGGGGACAAAAGGGAAACTTTGGAAAAGCGCATTTATTATGCTAGGTGTGATGGATCTCCTGAATCTGGTATATTAAATCAAATGCTGGCTGCACGTAATAAAACATTTTCTTTGAAAATATATTACAGCTAGTACATAGATAGGTGTGTACCCAAGAGAAGAGTAGTTTTGATTAGTTACTACCTTGGAGTAACGACATATGGAGATAGAGCTAATTATTTTTACCCAACCTATACAAACTTGGGATAAATCACTTTCTGCGGGTTTTTTCATCGTACATCATGAGAAAGAAAGAGACAACAAAATTTCCCAAATAATCAGACCGCTTAAGAGTATTGTAAGAGTGTTCTTCGTGTCCCGCGTCTCCGTTGACTCCGCCCACACGTTTTGATATTCGACATAAATTGACATAACTCGACGGTTTTTTAGGTTATATGCTATATTTTTGTTTATAACAATACTGTGAAGAAGGGGTTATACAAATAAACAAAAACATTGTGTTGACATGTGCTTTGAATGGATGTATAAATATCCTAGTCCTAGTCCTAGCCACGCCCAGGTCTAGCCAAATCCGGCAAAGCTCATCAAAACTGACTACAGGAGCGCTCTCTCTTGTATATTATTGCTCTGAAGTTATTACAAATAATACTCTAAATATAAATACACAATTAATTAATTGAAATACCAGAAAATTCTTTTATGGCACTCACTTCTTGCTTCATTTTTATTTATTCTTCGTCATAACGTCGTCGGAAAGGCAAAAGGGCTGAAGCGATACTTTTGTCAAAAATGAGTTAAATATGCAGTTTTGTTCAGTTTTTTTTCTGCATCGAATGCGCTGACTCCCGTTTGATTCTGAAGACTTTTGCGGCCCTTCAGCCATCTAAAATATATTTACCATTTGGGAGAAGGCTTTGACGGCCTCCATGGTCGAGTGATAAGACGCTCGACTACGAATCCAAAGGTCGCGGGATCAAACCCGGCGTGTGCTGTTAAATTTTATGAAATAAATTTGTGTCATAACACATTTAATTCATATAAAAATAGTAAAAAGTATAATTGCGGCATGTCCGGAGTGGTAGATATTGCCCTGGTGAAAGACCACCATTCAGAATATAAACGTTGCTTGAAATGGTTTTTGGCCGTGTTTGGTGACCAAATCTGAATATTCAGGTACTTCCTAACCTTCCTCTTCCCCATCTTCTTCCCCTCCCCATTACCTTCAACCTCCCAATATACCCCAATTGGGGATGTCATAGTCTCACTGGCTCTAGACAGTTGGAACTCTTGTGTGGTATTCATTATAAACAAAAAATAACTTAAGCGATACACGTTTGGGACTTAGCTTTTTGTCGCTTCAGGTAACTCAGTGAGAGCATTGAGTTACCCGAGTTAACTTTTTCTCAAAATCCAACAACGTACTGAAGACTTTGAATCTTATTGTAAAACAAAATAAAACTTTAAAGTGCTCTGGTGTAAATTTCCCGAAATGGCGCTTCAGCCGTTTTGCCTTTCCGGTGATGATATTATGTTACACCCACTCTTGACATGACCAGACTCGTGAATTCGATTAATTTGACAGTGCCGTGTCTACCTGAGGCGTCCTCGTCTTCATTCGCTCGCGCATCAACCTGCCACTCTTATCTTAGTGTGTCCGTTCTACATACGAGTTCAAACCATCAACACGTCATTTTTGTAAAACTGTTTATATTACCAAATGTAAATAAAAATGCATTATGGCTGTAAGGGTTGTAATAATTATTAAGCTATTATGTATCATGCCAGAAAGAGAAGGAACAATCCAGAAAAAATAAAATAGAGATAGGGCAACGGCGAACATCAATTAATCATGAAACATTTTAATCACGAGCCATACGTTATGTTAAATTGATAAATAAATAGAATATTTCCATCATTAGTTTTCAGTGATCTTCATTTGCAGTATTCCCGGAATGTCAAAGTGTTTCCATTTACAACTGATTTTTAAATATTCGCCCAAGAGTGTGCATCAAATTGTGGTATTAGTGATTAAATGATTGAAGAATTCAGAGAATGATTATTCTTAAGGGCTCTGAAGTGACCTTCAGTTCAAGTACCGATACTCCGAATTGTTTTTTTCAAAATGATACGAATGATAAATATAATATTTATCAAATAAATGTATGTTTTGGTGTTAAACAGTAGAATCATATTTACTAGCATATAAAAACCCGCTCCCGCGTGGTTTAGTCACGACACATACATCAAAAGGAACATACTGAGTTAATCATGAAGGACCGTAATCGGAAGGAAATTTAAAACTTTTGCATGTATGAGGCAATTTTTCCATCGAACGTGGCAGAAGACGGCTTACGGTATTAAAACTATCAGATTCAGAAATTAATGTGAGTTTTATTGTATACAGTTATTTTTATTTATATTCAATTTAGTTCATATATTTCATTTTCCTACAATTATTAATAAATCGATTTTACATACTAATTAAAAACCAATGGATCAAAACACCCCTTACATCATTTGAACGCCCCCCCCCCCTCAATGTAATTCTATTGTGAATAGATTGACACCTATTTCGGATGTCATCTAGTTCAAACTGGTATTTTTGGTTCTATATATTTCAAATTGGGCCCAAATCGTTATCAAACTTTGAATAATTATTCTTTAAGGAAAGAGTGGTTTAAAAGAATTTTCATCTAAGCTAGACGGTGAGTACATGTTCTAAAATAAAGTTCCTCATTGTAACCTTTTTGACAAAATAATGAATTAGAGGTGAAAACGGAAAAACGAATTGTAGAAATTCAAAAACGTATTTAAGCAAACAACATGAATTTCTAAACACCATTTTTAAATATTTCTTCAAACAAAATAAATTGTGCATATACCGCAATCGAGTCCCAAATACTCACGACCGTATGAAGCCCATGGGACTAAGGCATCCCCAACAAGGGTATGTTTTGATGTTGAATGTAGTAGGGAGGGGAAGGAGATTGGGAAGAGGAAGGTTGGTGAGAGTCTGGCCATTAAGACCTGGTCGCCAAACACGGATAAAGAAATTTCTATCAAAGTTTCGATTCTGTGGGTCTTGCACCTAGGTGATACTGAGAGTATCTGCTACTCTGGAACGTGCCAAAAATATTTTTTTTGAATTAATTGTGAAATAAACAAATTTACTAAAGAAAACGTTTTTGTACACGTCGTGGTTTGAACTCGCGACCTCTGGATTCGTAGTCAAGGACTTAACCCCTCGGCCACGGAGGCCGTCAATGCAGTTAAAATGCGTTTATACCGTTGTGAAATGATTGTAAAGAGTTTACATTTTCCAGTAATTTCAAATTCATTTAATCAGAGTTTAAAATAGAAGTAGGTTAGGGAAGTTATCAGTGAGCTGAATTTATAACACATTATATTTTACATTACTGTTTATAAAAATGCAATACCGTGATTATTGTATAAATGTGTGCACAATGATAAATAATTACATGTTAAATAAATACGCAAGTGAGTTATTGTCAACGAGGTTATCCCAGTGAACTAGAGATAAAAGCAAATACTTTTCTTGGATTGCAATTAATATTTTTATTAGAAGTACAATTACATAGGTGTATCTTTTACCAACATCATTTTTATTCAATATTATTGCTTTTTAAAGTCATAGATGGAGATTACATATTAAGAGAATTTCACATAACATACTTTTCTTTGTTCTGCTGACATTTGCACACCTCCAAAACACTTATTTTTTTACGGCCTCCGTGGTCGAGCGGTAAAACGCTCGACTAAGAATCCAGAAGTCAAACCCCGCGATCAATACAAATTAATGAAATTTAAATAAATTTGAATAATTGATAAGTTTCATAAGACATTTAATTATTATAAAATAATATATTATGTATTTGCAACACGTTCCAGAGTGGTAGATACTCTAAGTATCGCCCTGGTGAGAGACCACAATTCAGAATCGTAACGTTGCTTGAAATGGCTTAAGCCATGTTTGGTGTTCAGATCTGAATAGCTGGATACTTTCCAATATTTTTATACCCCATATCCTTCCTCCCCCACTACATTCAGCCTCACAACATAATATCCTTCTCGTCTAGCAGTTGAGACCCTTGTGCTGTGTTCACCATAATTTAAAAAAAAACTTCAACTGATTATTTT
The DNA here is from genome assembly GCA_022651775.1 of Drusus annulatus. Lineage (NCBI taxonomy): Eukaryota > Metazoa > Arthropoda > Insecta > Trichoptera > Limnephilidae > Drusus > Drusus annulatus. The sequence continues at coordinate 173,948 of JAGWCC010000466.1, forward strand.
CTAAGCCGAGTATGGTATGTCGGTAGGTGAGGTTCCCTTTTTAAGTGAGAGCGACAAACTATCAAATAGAAAATCTAGATTAATTGCCAACCTGTTAGCCTCATCAATTAAACTTTTCGACCAATCCGTCATCATTCACATCCCAAATCGACGAAAAAATAACATTTATTTTTATAGTGATCTGTCTCGATGGTCTTAAGTTCATTAACTAAGTAACTCCATTGGGGAAACACATCAAGCAAAAGTGTTAAGATCAATGGTTAAGCATTTTTTTTTTCAAGAAAAGCTTCAGATTCGCGTACCAACAATAACACAACTATTTATATAATGACGAGTTGATAATAATTACAATTTGTATAAATAAAGGTAAATAAGGTAAAGGTATAAATATTTAAGAGTTATCTTCTTAAAACAAAAATAAATAGCACGATAGCTCAAACTTAGACCATATTTAAAAAAAATACCTTTTTGTGAAAATACAAAAAAAATTTAAGATATTTTTTTCAAATATAAAAATCTGTATATACGAGTATTTTGTTATTTTTCAAACATCAATTTACTAATGTTTTTGTTACTAAGTCTACGCATTTAACTTTGATCGGGTAGGTTGATGTTTCGATTCCAGCTGCTGGGTAAAATATATTAAATATTTTTTACATTTTATAGATGACCCCTGCCAGTCTGTGTTTTGTTGTGTCGATTGTTCGGTAGTTTAATGGACATTACAAATTTGCCGCTACAGCTGTCGAAAGGAACATAATAAATACTCAAACGCACCCTGCTTATGATGTGTTAAAATTGATGTTTTGATTTTTTTTATAATTAACTTCTTTACTCTAGTGGATTTAAACTCATCGTGTCAAGTTTATCGCAAGATTTTGAAATTATTTTTCCAATTGCATACCCCATTTAAAAAATATATAATTCTGAAATAAGTACAGCACGGCCTTAAACACTTGCTTGGTGTAGGTAGATATATTTTTCAATGACAAAATAAATATATATACTTTTTTTTTAATCTTTTAAAATATTTTGGTTACCTGCATCACAATCTAAATCAAAAGTTCTTAATAGATTTTATTTTTTTTATTTTGTTACAATCTTTTTGATAAAAACGGAAAACAACAATAGATAACAAAACTTAATATTATTTATCTAACTGCCAATATTTTACACAAAAAGCACCAATATGAAGACGGTTTCAAAATTGCTGGCGCACTTTAAACAAAATATTTGTCGGTAAATACGGCTTTATGAACTTGCTCGTTGCAGATAACACAGCTTTATAAATCGTTGATTAATAAAATCTGAAATTGGCAAGTAAACTGAAAATCCAATGTTGTCACAAGAAAAACTATCTTAGCAAAATTTAAAAGATTTATGAATTTTTCTTAAATAGCACTTTTGTCTAGACCATTATTTTATTAAATATGCATTTTGCAGGCACTTGAAAAATGAAAAGTGAAAGAGGAAGGAGATATGAATAGAAAAAAAATGTCAGGGCGAATATCAACGATATTGACTAGTCACGACGTCAATAAATTGCTATTTTTCATAATATAATTCGCACCTTTCGCATTATATTTATTTATTTAAACGATTCTGACCTTTAATCCATATCCATATGTAAACATGTTCTATTTGCTTCTAATTCCTTGAAATTGTTCATTATTGATTCTTTCTTATCGTTTATTTCGTTTTCCATTTTATTTAAAAAACAATGCTTTGCTTAACAATGGAAATATAACAAGTTTATGTAACTACATTAAAAAATCAACCAAATGGTTTTAACAACTAGATATTTTAGCTATTAACTGTAGTTTTCTGCACAATTTTGTACATTTCTTTTGTGCAATTCTCATTATATATATTAAGTAGTTTTAAAAGTCGTGGTAAATTAAAAATAAACAAATAGTATTATATAAAAGAGAATATTTTACAGCCCTAATGACGCTCGATTATATACAAGCAAAACCTGGTTTGGCATTTGAAATATTCAAGTACCTGTAAATAGTAGAGTCAATCCTCGAAAGAAGTATAATATCGTCGTCGGAAAGGCAAAAGGGCTGAAGTTTACACCAGAGCACTTAAAAGCTTATTTTGTTTTACAATAAAATTCTTAGGTCTTCAGTACGTGCTTGAATTTTGAAAAAAAAGTTAACTTAATCATCTCACTAAGCTACCTGAAGCGAAAAAAAGTCCCAAGCTTGTGTCTTGGTTCAAGCCTTCTCCCAAATGGTAAATATATTTTAGATGGCTGAAGGGACGCAAAAGTCTTCAGAATCAAACGAGACATGCAGAAAAAAAAGTAATACAAAATTGTGCATTGAACTCATTTTTGACCAAAGTGTCGCTTGGCCCTTTTGCATTTCCAGCGACCATACGTACAAGTTGAACCTTGAACTAACAATAAATGGAGGGAGAGCTAATTGTTTTTACCCAACCTATACAAACTTGCGATAAATCACTTTCTCCGGATTCTCACGTCGAACACCATGAGAGAAAAAAGAGACAACAAATATTATACACCGCTCCTATGTACTGTAACGATGATCATGGTCTCCTGGGTCACCGCGTGACTCCACTTACATTTCTTACTATGCCACTAAACTTGACACAACTGAACGGTTTTTTAGGTTATATGCTATATTTTTGTTAAAAACAATACTGTGAAAAGGTGGTTATACGAATAAACAAAAACATTTTGTCGATATGTGCTATGAATGGATGTATAAATACCCTAGCCTTAGTCTTAGACACGCCCAGGTCTGCCGAGTCCGGTAAAAATCATTAAAAACTTGATTACACTGCCTTGGATAGATACCACTCTATGTACTCTAAGAGTTGAACCAACTAACTATATTTTAATCATAACGTCAGACTACAAAATCATTCCTTAACATGAACATATAAATAATTGAATAGAAATAAATAAAAATATGCGTTTTAACTTTTACACCTTTTTCCAAACTTTTTAAGGATGTAAGCAAGAAATATTTTTTTTCACAAATCGGTAACGTGATAATAATATGGAAGCTTCTTACCGACTACACAATGAATGTGCCTAACGAGCATGCAACTATCTAATAAATGCACCGGGTCGTTGGCCCACAAAGTTTTAGTAAAGTACTAATGGTAAACATCACTCCGATAAGGCGAGTACTTAATCAGATACGGGTTAACTTATTTCTGGAGTGTTGCCAAGCCAGGGACCTATACCTATCTACTGTCTACACTTAGCGTGTACAGCTTTGGAATCTAGATCTTCTACTTATCATAAATTATGTCCTCAAATATTTAGACTTCCGAAATAAAGCCATTTTAACTATTTTGGATTATGTAGGCACTTATGATGCAGAATATATGATGCGAAAGTGAATGGAAGAAGAAATCAGGGGCGCCCGAGGAAGACAATTAGAATAGTCGAGTGGTAAGACGCTCGACTACGAATCCAAAAGTCGCGGGTTCAAACCCGGCGTGCGCAAAAAACTTTTATTTAATTAATATGTGTGATAACCCATTTGATTCATATAAAATAATAAAAAATATATTTGCGGCACGTTCCAGAGTGGTAGTACCGCCCTGGTGAAAGACCACCACTCAGAATCAAACGTTGCTTTAAACGGCTTTTATCCGTGTTTGGTGACCAGATCTGAATAGCCAGGTTCTTCCTAACCTTCCTCTCCCCCGTCTTCTTCTCCTCCCCACTACCTTCAGCCTCACAACATACCTCAATTGGGGATACCATAGTCTCACTGGCTCTAGACGGTTGAGGAGCACTTGGGACTCTTGTGCGGTATTCAATAACTACCAAACTAACTAATCATCACGCTGTTTACCCACAGGAGTAGGCAGAGAAGAAGAACCGCCATATAACTCTGTCTTGGAACACACTCCGTGCTTCATTTACATTCATACATACTCTTCTGTTATTCTGACTCTTTACATGACCCAATTCAAGTATTTGATTTACTTGATCGTGTCATGTCTTTCTCGGCGTCGTCGACTTCTTTTTTCCATTCACTTTTGCATCATATATTCTTTTCAAACTCCTTTCTTCGTATTCATTATAAAAAAAATAAAATAAAAAATACTTGAATCGGGCCATGTGGAGAGTCAGAATAACAAAAGAGTGTGTATGAGACGATCTATGAATGTGAATGAAGCAAGGAGTGTGTGCCGAGACAGAGTTGTATGGCAGTCCATCCTCTCTTCCTATACATTTGCGGGGAAACGGCGTGATGTTTAGTTAGTTGGTATTTTTTCCGTGGTCTTTGATATTTATATATTATTTTGATAATATATAAATGAAAGATAATATAAATGAAAAAATTTATAGTTATTCAGGTAACAGCTTAATTTGAAACTAGTTTCGGGTATGACCAGTTTGAATGACGATCAGTGCCATTTTGCATATTTACATAACGATTATGCGTTTTTCATTGGCGGCTGATAACAAATAGACGTAATGCAAATTAACATACAATATGGCAATAAGGCCTCACAATTCTAAACAAGAATGGACGAGCCTCTCGGTATAGCCCTGCTGAAAAATTCATTCAGAGAAATGAAATCATGCGATCCATTTGACTTTTCAGTGGTTTTTACTCTAATGCCTGTTTTCTTGACACGAGAACTCTTCCCGGTAAGACAAGAATGAGGAAATACTTTCTTATAAAAATATCAATTAAATAAAAAAGAGAACGGTTATTATTAACAGTTATTATATGTGCCCTGACGAAACTTGATCAAAGTGAAACCGGTTGGCCTTCATTATAATAAATTTTGTGGTTTTAAAACAAAGTATTATTTTATTTTAAAGATAGAAGTTAGTTAACAAGACCTGAAAAAGAAGTAGTGAATTCTATTTTATTTATCATAGTAATAGTTTATTCATGTATAGTAATATATAGGCGTTAGGTTGTCTGGGTGTTGTAATGTTGTATGTGAAGTTTAAAGGACTTTGACGAATAAAACGATTTTGAAACCTTAGTATAATAATAATGATATTTGAATAATTAAATTTGTAAAGCGCCATTTTTGTGAAAAATCACCTTAAGAGCGCTGTACAAATCTTAATTTCAAGTTAATAGTACATCCTAGTTTATATAAATGTACAGCAACATACTTTCCTGGTAGGGTCTACTTTTGGCAGGACACGAACACTATATCGTAATAACTTAAAATTAAGCTGATTTAAATATACATTTTTTAGGGCATGAGAGTAAATATAAAATATAGTTTATCAAAGGTCTTATTATACGTATGATACTATACTTCAAACGACATACCTACTAGATTTAATTTATTTGTAGTATTTTCAAGAATTATTGCGACATGGATATCTCTAGAATACCCTTGCTAAGTATTGCTACGATATTCTGGCCTCGTCCGAGTTTTAATGCTTTTTTTTTACTTTTCAAACAAATAAAAAAAATGTAACCAACAATACAGCGTTTTTTCCTTTGGTCAAATGGATACTTCAAAACTCCACAGTTTACGATTGAAGTGACGTTACGAGCTGCATTGCGTTGACCTAGCAATTTCAAATGAAAAATCTTGAGTTTTTGTTGCTTTCAAAAACATAATTTACGCTTTATAATTAATAACCTTCTCGAAGTACTGCAGCAGTGTTATTTTAATAATTTATTGAAAATTTATAAATATAGGTACCTACATATTAAAAGGTACATAAAACGGAAAAACTCGTGCGTGGGTATTTCTGGAATTTTTATCACATTCCTATGGTTAAGTGGGAATTTTTGAAATCAAACATAAAATTAAGGATTTGTAAATTTTAAAGAATAATTGTTATAAGTGCAATCACAAATACATGTATGCATATTTTTTAATATGTTTAATATGTACAAAATAAATACATTTCCAAAAAATAAAAAAAAATGAAGCACTGGCTTTAGTTTATCTGATTTTATCCCGCAATCAGAATTTTTGTCAACCGACGTAAAGTAAAGTTGTCTACTCAAACGTCCATCGATAAAGTTTATTTTTTACCAGTGAACTCTTATTTACATGGTCATACATCACAATTATTTTACAAGTAGGATTTTGTACTACTCTTCCGTTAGAAGTATTATTATAATAATGAACTACAATGTTATAATTGTTCTAAATGCTACACGTTTTCAGTTGTGTGCGTTTAGATTGGTCTGTTAGGGCATCGAACCACGATAACGCACGTTATCAATAATTGCATGAAAAAATATAATGCATGCAACAGGGAACGCGTTGTCATAAAAACTCAGTTATGTCAATACGTATAACTCTATGCGCTCAGCTGATATCTACATATATTATTCGAAATTTAACCTATTATTTTCTGCTAGATAAAAACCTATTTATTTTATTTTCATGGAAGTAACTTTTAAAATTCTGACTAATCTAAATAAAATATAGGTTTGAAACGTATCTCTAGTCAAATTATATGTAGGTACCCTTACTAAGCAGGTTTAAGAAAACGTTATTACAAAATTGGACAACTGTTAAAAATGTTCGTGAATTTGTCAAAAAATTGTTTTAGAATTATTCAAAAATAATATTTTGTCAAATAAAAACACATGCTTAATAGAAACGTGATATTTTTGTTATTTTAGTCTTGAACAAGTAAAATATATCGTCGCCGAAAGGGCAAAAGGGCTGATGCGCCACTGTGGGAAGTTTTCACCAGAGCACTTTAATTTTGTTTGTGTACCTGGTTGGATTTTGAAAATCTGGTAACTCAATGCTTTCACTGAGTTACCAAAAACGACAAAAAGCTAAAAAAGTCACAAACTTGTGTTGCTTGAGTCAAGCCTTCTATCTAATGGTAAGTATATTTTAAATGGCTGAAGTGCCACAAAAGTCTTCATAATCCAACGAAAGTCAGAGCATTCGATGCAGAAAACTGATCAAAACTGCATATTTACCTCATTTTGTACCAAAGTGTCGCATAGGACCTTTTACGTTTTCTGCGACGATATGAAAAATTAGAACAATGAAAACTTACAACGAACCATTAAAAAATTGTTGCCCTTTCAGTAATTTAAACACTAAGTACTTTAAAGAAAGATAAGTTTAATTTTATTATTTCCCGTCTTGGTTTGTTTAGTAACAAAAATCAGGTGACATCACTAATTAATTTAATACGTTATTCAGTATGTATTTTTTAAATTGAATGTGAATATTTATTTTTTATAGTGATTACCGTACAAGAGTCTCAACTGCTCCCAACTGTCTAGAGCCAGTGGACTATGGCATTTCCAATCAGGGCATATTGTAAGGCAGAAGGAAGTGGGGAGGGGATGGAGATGGAGGAAAGGAAGGTTTTGAAGTAACTGCCTATTCAAATCTCGTCACCAAACACGGGCAAAGTCATTTCAAACAACATTTCGATTCTAATGGTGGTCTTTCACAAGGGTGATGATATGTTGTAAATGAATCCTAAAGGCGTTTACTGTTGTTAATTGGTAATAAGTTATTGCAATTTTTGTAAGGAGATTTTTTTTCAATAAATAATTCCTTAATGTGAATAAAAGGGAACTGTTATAATAGTTTTTTACAGAGAATACCGCACAAGAGTTCCAACTGATCTCAACCGCCTAGAGTCAGTGAGACTGCGGCATCCGCAATTGGGGTATGTTGTGAGGCTGAAGGCAGTGGGGAGGGAAGGATATAGAGAAAGGTTGGGATGTACCTGGCTATTCAGATCTGGTCACCAAACACGGCTAGAGACATTTCAAGCAACGTTTCGATTCTGAATAGTAGTCTTTCGCCAGACCGATACTTAGAGTATCCCACCACTCTGGAACGTGCCATAAATATACTATATGTGAATATTATTTTGTATTAATTAAATACCTTACCACTTGACCGTGGAGGCCGTCAAAGTCAATAGAAGCTAACGTTAACAAAGGCCTAAAAAAATATTCTGTAGCTCCAGAACAAAATGATCAATTTTAGAACTGGATCATTTACTTTTTTCACGGAGAATCGAATGCGCTACTCGATGGTATGTATATTTTTAATTTGAAATCAGCTATTTTAAAACGAAAAATTGCACCCAAGAATGAATGTCAATAATTTGTTCGAAATGTCTAAATTTCACCCTGGACTTCTGTATAAGATGCCTAAATAATAAAATGTTCAAACGCACCTTAAAAATATAAAACAGTTTTCTCACTCGCTGTGTATTTGTACTCTGACGGTCTCCATGGTCGATTGGTAAGACGCTCGACTTAGAATTCAAAGGTCGCAGTTTCAAACAAACAAATTACTTTCATTTAATAAATATGTGTCACAACACATATTTTAATTAATATAAACAAATATATAGTACATTTGCGGCACGTTCCAGAGTGGTAGATGGTAAAGTGAAAGACCACCATTCGGAAACGAAAAGTTGCTTAAAATGAATTGAGCCGTGTTTGGTGACCAGATATGAATAGCCAGGTACTTCCCAACCTTCCTCTTCCCCATCTCCATCCTTTACCCAATACTTTCAGCCTCATAAAATACCCCGATTGGGGATGTCATAGTCTCACTGGTTCTAGACGGTTAAGAGCAGTTGGGAGTTTTGTGCGGTATTCACTATAAAAAAGTGTAAGTCAATAAATGTGTAGGTACCATTTTTGTTTAAATGTAAAAATACTTTTGTCCGGATACATTTTTTTACTTTCGCTTTGTACACATTTTGCTACCGCAGTACAGGGATGGACGTGGATAAATTTGCGGTTAACCATTATTTGTCACTGTTTTTCCAGCAGGACCTAATTACTTGCACTTGTCTTCCAGTTCCGCTTACAACTTCATTTGGTCGACAGAATGTCAATAGTCGGTTCAATAAATACCATGACTGTTGACGTCATTGTACTAGAAAAAGCTGGTTAACAGCCTAATATAAAAAAGAAATACAGTATTTCAGTACAAAAAATAAACCATACAGCCTATGATTTTTTTTTAGAAGGAACATATTGAATGAAAATGAAATAATAATTTTGTATACGACCACAGATTTTATTTTGATTTTTATGACCGATCGGTTTCGCTTAACCTAAGCATCATCAGGGTACAAAATTAAATTAAACAAAAAAAATTTAATGTGTGGTTATTTGTACTCGTACATACAGAGGGAGAACACAATACAAAATAAAATAAGAGAACAGTAAGAAAACAAAAGAATAACATTTAAATTATAACAAAGGAACAGAGAGAAAGGGACAGAGAAAATGAAATGAAAGAGGCGAAACTTCAACTGAAAAAATATAAGAAACTTATTAGTTGCACGTCTACTAAGCCCGGATCGCATGTTAAAATTCAACGTTGTGAATTATTTTTAAACAAAGAAGTAGCCAACGTAATGATACCAAGTAAAAAAGCTAACCTACGGTCACATGGGTGTCAATGTTGGCCGATATTACTTATAAAAAATAGCTTACGTTAAATTATTCTGATTCACAACTTATAAAACATCAGTACCAATACTGTCAGAACTATAAAATAGGTTTTGGTTGGCGCGGTTGTCCATGAAGTCGAATTATTGTTGTAAATTTGCATATTTTCTAAACCTACTTGTGACAGACGTTACGCCGATAAGAACCGATTAATGAAATTCAATTAAAAAACCACAAAAGTCATTAGACATGTGTAAATTGCGTTAAGCATCAACCACAAAGATACCGATCATCGCAATCCATGGCATTTCCCCTGCTTTTGCGCAGTAGACAAAACTAGTCTGGTAAACAGGTGAATCATCAATGGAATATTTTGTTGGTGCATTTTTTGTCGTAACTTTCTACTTTCTTTCCTAATGAATGATGATGTTTTGGTTTAATAAATATGTTGATTATGAATTATGTGAATTATTGCTCTGGTGATAGACTACCTATCGTTCTGAATCTAAACGTTGAATATTTGCAACAATATTAGATTTTAAAAAATAACTGTCTGAAAACTCAGAATAACCAAGTTGTACACAGTTCTGATTCTTGTATGATTGTTTGAATGCAATTGATATCAATTGAGGCACGGGGCTCTATCGAGACCTTGAACACATCGCAAGTGCGCCCCACTGTTGAATTTGGCAGCCACCTCTTGTCTAAAGCTCCAAAATACCTTTAAAAAAACTATACCGTACAGAAACGGGCGGTCCGTTTAGTAGATTCTCTTATCTTAACAAACGGATTGGAATATTTGGAGTACAGACGTCAGGTGGGAATGCTATCTTTGTTTTACTGATATTTCAATGGAAGAAGCTCCGTTGAACTTGCGTCCCTTCAGCACTGGTGCATAGCCAAGAAACTTGCCGAACGCGCGCCCATTATCTGTACACGGTTGACATTCGATAAATGAGAACTGGTTGCTTTTACGACTCGTTATTGTTTTCAACAGCTCGGCTGTGGAATGATTTTCTGGCCTCTGTGTTTACTTCCTCTTACAGTAAAGGCTTCTTTTAGACGCAGGTTCACTCCTTTCTTTCCTCAAAGAGACCCACAGCATGCCCAAAGATGATTTGGGAAATAATTTTCCTTAGGGACCATTTTCTTGGGGGAGAAGAAAAGAAGAATGGTGAATCACTCATTTCCTTATGTATTCCAATATTATCCAATGGGTGTACTGTCCCGCTGGTTTCAAGCAGTTTGACTTTTCTGTGGTTTCAAAGAAAAGTACAAATTAACAAGGATATTGTTTGTTAGTGGGCAAGGGCATCTGTATTATGCAATAACACACATAACAGGGAATACTTCCAAGAAACTGCGTCGCTTCAACCTATTTCGGAGTATCGGGTTTAGGTTCAGGAAATATCAATTTTGTTTACCCAAAAACCTGTCTTGCAGAAAGGCAAAAGAAGCACGACTGCTGTGCCATAATAAACAACATAATTTCAAATTCAGCGAGGAGGCCATATTTGTAGCGTCGCATGCAACAGACGGGGGGCGATCAACCTCTGGAAACCGAATTCAGAAAAAAGTCGGTCAAAAGTATGAAAGGCAGAGATTAAAGGCAAGTAGTGAGCACTGTTTTTTCTTTGCTACCAGGACGTGGTACTAATCAACGATGTCACAAACCTATATACTCGTACACGTTGTAGAGCTCTCAGTGTAGCAAGGAAATAATACGGTGATGGCCGTACTTTAGATTTAGCAGATTTAGTATCAAACTGTCAGAGGTCATATACTATATCTAAAAAAATATATATTAAATAAGTGCCAAAATGCCCTCGTGTGTGATGATAAAGTGTTTCCATTGCACTGCAAACACTAGTAAAAGCCAAGGAATAATATGTCATGGGTAAGTACAGAAATTTTTTTTATCATTGTAAATAGAACGATTATATACACTTTTCCTCGAAGATTTCAACCGCCATTAAAGAAGGTGAGATGGTGTACGCAGCAACACATACATATAAAAAGGACAACCTACTGGCAGTAGGTCTTCTTAATACGGCGTTCCCTATTAGTTGATGTATCCCCGGTAGAACCGACCGGTTCTAAATCTGTTTTGTCTCTACACACATATTAATTGTTATATTTGTTATATATTAATGTCTATCTTTATCATACACGACCAATGTTTATATTTACAAGGAACGTACGTGTGTTTGTTACTTGCCACATTTTGTGTTAATATTCTAAGACGATAACTTGGTCCTGACTGAATAAAGCTAATTCCGGAATATTAGATGGTTAGATAAAATTGTTAAAAATCTAGTAAAAACTCACAGCAAATGTTGGAAATTGTATAGATAATATAAACTTAATGAGATAAAAACACATCTCAACCAGAAAAAATAAAACACGTAAGAAATATAATTCATATCTTGAACCCCAAAAACATAAAAAAAACTGACGAGTAATTATGAATATTAACTGTGCCATATTTTATACCGTGGCAAGAATTTGTTTTATTTGACTAGCAATCTACGAGAGATGTCTAATGCCAGCCTTAAGGTATGGCAGTGAGGCAAATAATTGGCAGAGAGAGGAAGCAAGTAAATTGAACGCTGTAGATATGATGTTCCAGAGGCGTATGTCTCAAAAAGCATGAGCACATCCGAAAAGAGTGCAGGCAGATGGAGAGTTATTGGGTGAAGAGAGGGATGCTTAGGTTGCCATTTCACAAACAGCGGATGGACGAAAAAATAAGTGTCGAGATAATATATCTACGAGTATGTGGAGCAAGTGGCTAAAACCATTGTGTTGGAAACGTCCAGGAGGAAAACGACAGATCAAATCGGTCATGTCAAGAGTTCGAATAATCTACGGGAAGGTATTAAAAGATCTTTCAATGAAAATGAAATCAAAATCGTGGTTTATTTTTATTTATTTATTTGGAACATTTGACAGAGTGACAATATTACATGCATACTGTCGGATAGAATATAAATGGTAGATGGTAGGTCATCAATCCATTTCCAAAATGTTCACATCATGCAATTAGAAATACACTGTATTACACTAATAAAAACTGGATTCTGAAACAATGAGTTTGGCTGAATTGAATGAATTTCTCCCCACTGTCCGACTCTGCGGAAAACAGAGTGTTGGTTATCTAGTTTTGATCCAATTAAAAATAGTTATATTTTTGTAGACACCAATTACTTTGTGGTTTGACATATTTAATGAAATGAAAAAATAACTTTGTATAAGACAACAGATTTTATTTATGCAGGATACTTACGAAAATTAAGGTGAACAAAAAATACAAAGTGTGCGGTTGTATATACATAAAGAAAGCCATTAAACTCAATTGTCATATTCTTAATAATCAGTTAAATTTGTCCAGTAGTCCAATATTAGGTATATTTTTGTAAACTCTTACAATTTCTCATTATTACTTAATTACCTTCTTAGGTAACGTTCTGTATCGTTAACATTCATATTATCTGTCTCTTTCTATCTGTTCCTTTGTTTTAATTTAAATGTTATTAATTTGTTTTCTTACTGTTTTAGTATTTTATTTTATAATCCCTCTGTATATATAACCGCACACTTTGTGTTTGTTGTTTAGTTTAATTTTGTAGGCTGATGATGCTTAGGCTAAGCGAAACCAGTCGGTCATAAAAATTAAAATAAAATCTGTGCTTTTACACAAACTTATTTTTACATTTCATTAAAAATAATTAGTTCTAGCTCACTAATTAAATGTATTTATTGATCCAATGTTTACAGCCTCTGTAATTCGTGCCGAAAATTTTCAAGGGCACAAAAATAGTGCAAAACAAAAGCATTCACAAAAAGCATCTAAATTCAGCTCAAGCATGCAGGCAATAATGGCTGTTATGGTCAGTGATCATACGGATCGAATCGGCTTGCAATTTGGTCGGGCTTATTCGATTCACGTGTTTCGTGACCGTACTATGTTGTTTGGAATATAAATTTACTCTGCGACGTTGGTAAAAAGAAGGTATGTTGGTAACACAGTTCCGTCCGTCTTGCAAATGGCGGCCGATTTTTTATTTAATTCTTTTGTTCGTCCGACTGAGGGTTCCTCGGAAGAGGGGCCGAATGTTTATAAATAAATTGGCGGCTTAAAGCCAAACTGGCGTAACTATTAATATCTAACATCACGAAGCCTGATCGTCAAGAGCTTATTCTAAAGTAGATGTATGTTATCAAACAGAGATGCCGTGATCAGTAAGGGGCTTTGTATGTCATACGTCGTGCAGTGTGATAATTGTCATAGACTGTTAGTATTTTCAATCAGTTTTGTCAATTTTTAAAGGCGTATCATGTCTGTATTATCTGAATATGGACATTTACAATTATGGAAAACTAGCAATGAACATAGCTATCATTGGATCTAGCTGCTTACCAGATAGCTTGGTTTCGTACATTTCCAGTGACTCTTTTCTAAATATGACTAACTTGTGTTGGCAGACTGCTTATCAAGCTGCATGAAAATAATGGCGTAATTTTCGTAACTGCCCTTCACTTTGTCATATTGATATTGTTAACGAATATAAAAAAAACATTATATAATCAAATGTGGCGTCGAGTAACGTATAGTACACCCCAGAACGAGCTTTAATACTCGATTCAACAAAGTTTTATGAATTTCCTGAATAGTGTTTCCATGATCCTTTTTACCAGCCACCAGAGTGGTAAATACTATGTAAGTATCGCCCTGGTGAAATACTACCATTCAGAATCGAAACGTTGCTGAAAATGGCTTTAAACTAGCGTTGTGACAGTTTTGAAAGAACTGTTTCAAAGAAGTACTTCTTTTGACAGCAGTCCCAACTTCATTCATTTTCATTCATTTGAATATCTATGGCATCTACTTCAATTCAATTTTTCATTGGTTAAGTTAGTACTTCCGATTGAACAATCTATGGCATCTACTTCGAACTTCAATTTTTCATTCGTTCGAAAGACTGAAATATTGCATCATCCACAGTTCAACTTCCTTCGATTTTAGTTCGAAGAATGAATGAAGCATCTTTTTAGTTATCCGTTCCCTCGCACGTACTCGTGACATTTGCTTATGATTTCTTTGCTTGTTTTGTCTATACGACACTAGTTTTTCCGAGTGTTTTTTGGTGATTTTGAATTGTGAACGAATTATTTTCTTGAACTTTTATAATATCTCAGCTTACAAACATACCTTTCAATCTCTACCTAAAATTATGACTGGCCGTTCAACGAGAAAGAAAAAGTGAAATATGGGTTTATTTTAAGGAAGTTGAGGTTTACCAGGCCAAATGCAACTTTTGTTCTGAGTTATATCCATAAAGGGAAATGCCTTTAATATGAATCGTCATTTGCGCAATATTCAGCTATTGCTAACCAAACTGTCAAACTGAGTACTGTACAGTAAGAATATTCAAATCGTATCTCAAGCCCTGAAAGAAGTTTATCTGTCTTACAGAAACTGGAAATTTTGCTAGTACTTCATTTGCTTTTGCAAGTTCCTTGCATACTCATTGTAAATCATCCCTTTTAAGTCATGCTACACTTAACAATTCAAACCTTGAATACTTTTAAGATTCAAACGATTTTTGACAGCTGCATCCGTAAACCATAGAAGAGAAACCAATAATAGACAATTCATCATCGTTTTTCTACAAGCTATAATTTTTGCCATAGAATAATGCACATACATACATCAATTTATGTGGTTGGGAGAGCTGCCCCGAAAATATTATTATTTAACCCCCCCTCCCCTCGACGAGGAATGCTGTGATTAATATGTTACTTCAATTGAAGGGTTCATCGTGAAGGGT
The DNA here is from genome assembly GCA_022651775.1 of Drusus annulatus. NCBI lineage: Eukaryota > Metazoa > Arthropoda > Insecta > Trichoptera > Limnephilidae > Drusus > Drusus annulatus. Next base: position 189,165 of record JAGWCC010000466.1, read on the forward strand.
TCATTTTGAAGAAGCATCAATTCGTGAAGCATTCACAAATCTGTGAAGCTTTTCCCATCGCTACTTTAAACATGTTTGGTGATCAGATCTGAATAGCCAGGTACTTCCTGACCTTCCTCTTACCCATCTCCTTCCCCTCCCACTACCTTCAGTCTCACAACATACCTCAATTGGGGATGTCATAGTTTCACTGGCTCTAGACAGTTGGGAGCAGTTGGGACTCTTGTGCGGTATTCATTAACTAACTAACTAACTAACCATCACGCCGTTTCTCCGCAGAGATAGGCAGAGAGGACGGACCGCCATATAACTCTGTCTCGGAACATACTCCTTGCCTAATTTACATTCATACATCGTCTCATACATACTCTTCTGTTATTCTCACTCTTCACATGACCCGATTAAAGTATTTGTATTTTATCTCCTTCCCCTTCCCACTACCTTCAGCCTTACAACATACCCCAATTGGGAATTCCATAGTCTCACTGGCTCTAGATGGTTGGAAGCAGCTAAGACTGGTGCGGTATTCACTATATAAAAAAGATCTATTATTACGCAGTATTTGCGTGTCTACCATCCGAGTTGGTGAATATCAATTTCCATCTTGAATGGTCATTTTTTCGTAGACTTTACTAGGTCACGCAAAAAGCAAGTTAGAAGACTGTCCCATGAGCCCTAGTTTGTTGTTTGGCCTTGGTCTCCATATGCCCTCAGGAATTGTACCACGGGGAGTTGCAGCGGTCTTTTTGTTTTTCATCAAGGACCTATATTACCCAAAGTCCTTAACAACAGGCGGCTCGTAAAATAACCTCAATAATAGATGTTATTTAAAAACAACAAACCTGCCTCTGTTATCCTATCCATCGCTGTTATGTTAATTGGAACATGTTGCTATTATTTGCTCACAAACATAAAAAATAAAACGAGGAAAACAAGGTAATGCGCAGTAGCGCAATCGGATGTACTACGTTATTAAAAAAAAGATAAGTTCACAATTCACAGTAGTAAATAGGATTTGGGTAATTTCAGGCAGACACCATTAATAATTGAATATTATCTCTTCTGATTGCTGGTCGGAAAACAAAGCAATGTGCATTGAGTAGTAGCGTAATCGGGAGTAGAAAAGTAGGCGCTATATTATTTGAGTAGGTACGTTTTACGAAGTTACCCTCAGAATTTATTTTCTAAGGGTAAATATACTACTTAAAAAAAAACATAAGTTACTGTCACAGTGTTCGTCTATGTATGGTTAATGGTGTTATTTTCTCGCTTTCGAAATGATTTATAAATTGAAAAAATAAAATAATTATGTTTATTTTTGAACTCGATACAATGTTGCACATCATCAACCTGCATTCGCAGACTGATTGGTGAATTTATTTACCACATTTCCTCGCATCGAGTCTGTTGCAATATATCATGCGATTCTCAGAATTCTAATTCCAAACACCCCGCCATCCGCGAATCAACTCTCATAGAATCCATCGCCATCTGCCCGCATTCTCCATTCTCCATCCTTCCTCTCTCGTGCTCTGAACTGGATTAAGACCTTGGAGGAACAATATATAGTTCCTCAAGACTGGGACCCTTTTATTTTCGTTCTGCCATAACATTATTTTTTTAACTTACGTAATAGCTTACACGTGGTGGGTGTTGGTTTTTTGTGCCGTCTTTTCTTTTCCTTTTCGGGAAGCATTGGCAGACCTCTAAGAGGTTGGAAATTAAAGGATTTGTTCCTTTTGGGAACCGGTTCGCTGCTTGAAAGGTTTCAATACAAAAAATGTGTGCCAAATTGAAAGAACTTTTCGCCTCCCAAACTGTTCAGCGATTTAGTACAGTAAGGACATTTAGATTGGAATGTGGTGTTATGTCAAGGATAAACAATATCATACTAATAAAACCGTAAGTATCTACTATGGATATAGGAATTTAATGAAGACTATATACATTATTCAATCTGTATTCAATATTGGTCAAATACAGGAAGTACTTTAATAAATTAATGAGTTAAAAATCTTTTTATTAGGAATAAATAAAAAGGTATCCAAAATTTATTGACCCCAGGAATAGAATATAGAATAGAGAATCATCTGACGACCTCCATGGTCGAGCGGTAAGACGCTCGTCTACGAATCCAAAGGTCACGGGTTCTTACCCGGCGGGCGCAAATAACTTTATTTTAATAAACATGTGTTTTAACACATTTAGTTCATATAATATAATGTACAAAATATATTTTCGACACGTTCCAGAGTGGTAGATACTCTATACCTGATGAAAGACCACTATTCAGAATCGAAACGTTGCTGATAGAAATGGTTTTAGCCATGTTTGGTGGCCAGATCTAAATAGCCTGGTACTTCCCAAACTTCCTCTTTCCCATCTCTTTTCACTTCCCACTATCTTCAGCCTTACAACATACCCCCATTGGTTCTAGACGGTTGGGTTCAATTGGGACTCTTGTGCGGTATACACTATAAAAAAGATGAAAGGTTTTATGCTTACAAATACAAGGTAATGCGTAATGACAAAAGACAAATTTGAAATAATTTGAGGACAAAGTATTTTTTGTGTAATTAGATAAGTTGAAACAGCAAATTTTCAACGTCTTTTTATTGAAGTATTTAAGATTTTCGATTGTGCTAGGGGAAAATGGGTATCAACATAACACCATCATCTACGCAAAATCATTAGTTTCTGAAAAAATGTAACATTACACGATAATAAAAATATCGTGAATATAACCAAAAGTATTAATATTTATTCATGGCAAAAAAAAATTACATTAGTAATTAGTAATAGTATTGTAATAAAAATACATCGAGAACCTCTTGGAATCAACATATCGAGAGCTTGTTTATATTTTTGTAGTAGATTTGAACGTACTTGTCTCGTAAGATTAGGAGGTGTGTCTTTGTATCCCGAATGAATGAAAAATTAATCGTGACTGTTTTTTATCAACACAAAATTATTTCCATACAAAACACACGTACTGATTAAAATATTAAATTACTGTGGAAATAATCTTCATTGAATACTTTGAATATCTATGAATTGTGAAAACCTTTTAGTTTTTCCTCCACGTGGACCAATAACACGTGATTAGAAAATTTAAATTCTTTTAATGCTAATTATTATTATTAATGACTTTTTACTTTTTATTCTAATTACCAATAAATATCTATTCTAAAGACTTTTGAGGCCCTTCAGCCATCAAAAATATATTTAACATTTGAGAGAAGGTTTGAATCAAGCAACACAAGTTCGAGGCTTTTTTCGGCTTTTTATCGCTTCAGGCAAGTCAGTAAGAGCATTGATTTACCTGAGATAACTTTTTTCAAAGTCTATCCAGGTACTAGTGCTCTGGTGTAAGCTTCCAAAAACGACGCTTCAGCCCTTTTGCCTTTCCGGCGGCGATATAATGTATTCAAAGGTCGCCATTTTAACATATTAAAAGAACTAGTAAATAAGACGCTTATATGGTTTGGGCGTGTAGAGCGAATGAACAAAGAAAGGAGTGTGAAAAGAATATATGATGCGAGAGTGAATGGAAGAATAATTCGAGGACGCCCGAGAAAGACATGGCACGATCAAGCAAATCAAATACTTGAATTGGGTCATGTAAAGAGTCAGAATAACAGTATGTATGAATGAGATATGGCGGTGTGTGCCAAGACAGAGTTATATGGCGGTCCGTCCTCTCTGCCTACTCCTGCGGAGAAATGGCGTGATGGTTAGTTGTTTAGTTTTTTTTTGTAAATATTTAAACTGCATACAGCTTTTGTAAACATTTAACTCGATATTATTTTTCACGAAAATATTGGTTTGACGTAACTTCTTTCACAAAACATTGCCATATATTCAAAAAAAAAATTAGTCATCTAAAGATTAAATAAAAATATATTTTTATTAGCAATTATTATTCTGTAGCCATAAAACAATGACATCGTAATAAACTCGCAGGTGTGTATTGATAAACCGACAGTTTTATAATGGTTTTTGATTTTTGGTAGATACAACAATATAAGGCTGCAAACATAACAGAAACAAATTATCCATTCCTCAATATTTAGTTAATGTTTGATTAGTCTCACTGACTCTAGACGGTTGGGAGCAAATGGGACTCTTTTGCGGTATTCACCTTAAAAAATATAAAAAGTTAACAAAACTTATAAATTCAGTTTTTTTTTAAATGTGAATACCGTACAAAGGTTCCCACTGCTACTAACTGTCCGGAGCCAGTTGAACTATGGCATTCCCGATTAAGATATATTGTGGGGCTGAAGGGATTGTACATCAGAAGGAGATGGGGAAGAGGAAGGTGAGGATGGACCTGGCTATTCAGATCTAGACACCAAACATAGGTTAAGCCATTTCAAGCAACTTTTCGATTTTGAATGGTGGTCTTTCACCAGGGCGATGATGAAAATATCTACTACTCTGGAACGTGCAGCACATAAACTTCATATTTTTAATAATTGACTGTGAAGCAACACACATTAATGAAACATAACTTATTTGTGCACGCCGGTATTTGAAGCCGTGACCTCTGGATTTGTCATCGTTTAAATTTCAATGAAATAAATATTGAAGAATTGTTTTTTTTCTTCTGATGTTTAAAAGAAAAGCAAGGGTTGAATAAATAAACAAAAAAATCAACAGCTGCTGAATAAATTCAAATTTGATACAACTTTACTTTCGGTATAAGCCTAATTCCTATAGGCATGCGTTTCTTGACGCAAAAAAATCATAAACAATAAAAATTCATAACAATTATGGTGAAAGAATGATTCATAGGGAGTTATTACATCTCAACGGAACTGTAAAATAAAAACCGGTTTAATTTGACACCAATTATTTAAGATATTGTTACGTTTATTTGCATTGAAATGCAAATGAAGCAATGTTTGTTACAGTAATTATAATCTGTTGAAATAGACGCATTGTTTCTTTAATGTTTGTTGTTTTTTTTGGTAAAGGGGGAAGACAAGAATACTATTGAGAAGGGGAAGCAAAAAGGGAAACATGTTTCTTTCCTTCTGTCAACACTATCGCGTGTGTATTAAACGAAATAATAATAATTATAATACTTGGACGATTTGTATAGCGCCGTTTTTTGTGAAAAATCACCTCAAGGGCGCTGTACAGATCTTATTTTCTATCATTGCATATTAATTCCTAGTTTAAATAAGAAAATATATAGGAACATACTTACCTGGCAGGTCCCATCAGATAGACACAATTATTAACTTAAAATTATAATTATGATTTTAATTTTTTAGTTTTTTTTTAAATTTATTTATTTTAATTTTATTTTTTCCAATTTAGGGCATGGGAGCGAAATTAAAAGAATGGACTTTCTGAATTTGTCATGAAATGCATAGGTAAATTATTATTTCTCCCTATTTTGCACGTACGAGTATACGCAAATTATAATGTTTTTTTTTGTTGTAAAATTATATCAAGCTAATAATATATTATCAATCACGGAAGTTATAAATCGATATACAAATTATGGTTATTATTAATAATTATTTCATAAGCCTTGCATTCTTTCCGGATATCCACATTTTAACACGATCATATATAGTTTTACACACATACGCCTCAGGGATCTCAAAAACAGCTTGAATTTCTACAATAATAACCAACAGTTTTACGAAAACTTACAACTACTTGCACAAATACGAAACTTACCACATCCTTAAGTAAAAAGGAGTTTGAGGAAGGCCGCAGGAGATCACCAGGAGTGGCGGCGTTTCCTATAAGCCACAAGGACTCTCTGAAGACTCTCTCAGGTTGTTGCGCTGGGATTGAAGAACCTCTCGGGTAGCTGGTGAAAAATGTAATAAAAATAGTTGTTAACCTCAGAGCAAGATTATAAACGGAGAGAGAGATAAATAATTTTACCCAACCTAAGCAAATTTACGAAAAATCACTTTCTCCGGGTTTTTAAGTCGTTAATCACGAGAGAGAAAGAGATAAGATAAGTTGTCACATAATATGGCACCACTTTTAGGTGTGTAAGCATGTTTTCCATCTCCCGCGTCTCCAGTGACTCCACCCATTACTTTTGGTAAGGGACATAACAGGACATAACCCAACGGTTTTTTAGGTTAAATCCTATATTTTTGTTGATAACAATACTGTGAAGAAGTGGTTATACAAATAAACAAAACTTTATGATAAACAAGATATATGATATGAATAGATGTATAAATAACCTTTCTCTAGCCCTAGCCACGCCCGAGTAAAAAATAAAACAGTATCAAATCATAACAGTAAAAAATCAACGAACCTGACTTCACAAGCTATCCCTCCTGGTATATTATTGCTCTGAGTTGATAACCATATTACAATCCCGAACTGAAAATCAACATTTTAAAATTGCTATTATCTTCCTATATTTTCGGAGAAAGCAACCACTTTGTGGTTTGACATATTTCAAAAAAATGACATAATAACTTTGTATTAGGCCAAAGATTTTATTTTCACTTTCATGACCAACCGGTTTCGCTTAGTCTAAGCATCATCAGGGCACAAAATTATTTTTAACGTAATTTAATTTTTAAAGTTTAATTTTGTACCCTGATGAGCTTAAACTAAGCGAAACTGGTCGGTCATAAAAATGAAAATAAAATCTGTGTTATTATACAGAGTTATTATTTCATTTTATTCAATTTATCTTCCTGTTCGTGGAGAGCATAATTTAATAACAATTAAACTCGACTCCTGAATCGAAGCATTCCACTAAATTAGGGTGATAAAAGAATTATTATAATTTTAAGATTGTTTCCTTTTTGGAATCCATAGGTAACCTATCAAACAAATGCAAATGTTTGCCACTACCACAGTTTTATTGCTGGATGCATAAAAACCTTTTTCGATTTACAAATCAAACAAACTCAAAGTTTAACGACAGTGTTAAATTATATATTTTCTATGCACCGTGCATAATATTTTTACGGTATATTTATGACAACCATCTTATCGTTCCTTTCCCGCCACGCCCCACTGTGCGGCGAACAATTTTACGGACATAATTTCCAACTAAATTCTTACTTCAAAGTCGTCAGGTTTTGCTCTATAAAACTCTCGGCTAGTTTTTCAATATAATTGTTTTTTTAAGGGCTCTAGCGCGTTGACAGGAATATACTGGTAGTTATTATACACACCCTTTCATTAATTTGTCGGATTATCTAGAGTTAACACTCCCTTAGCTAATTTTTTTCCTATATTTACAGAGCACCCCAAAAATGTTCACATTTTTCAAATTTTCGTTCAAATTTTCATCAAATGGTATTTAAATCAATCAACGGAATGGTTTTTTAAACTTTTTATAGTGAATACCTCACAAGAGTCGCAACTGCTCCCAACCGTCTAGAGCCAGTGCGTTAGGTACGGTGTGAGGCTGAAGGTAGCTGGGAGGGTTAAAAGACGAGAAAGAGGATGGTTGGGGAGTACCTGGCAAACACGGCTTAAGCCATTTCAAGCAACGTTTCAATTCTGAATGGTGGTCTTCACATAAACTATCTACCACTCTGGAACGTGCCGCAAATATACTTTATATTATTTTATGTGAATTTAAAGTGTTTTGACACAAATTAATGAAATAAAAGTTTTGGCGCACGCTGGGTTTGAACCTGCGACCTTTGGATTCGTAGTCGAGCGTCTTACCACTCGACCATGGAGGCTGTCTTATTTATCGTTACTGTGTATTCCTGAAGATTCTAATTTGCAACAATTAACCCTTAGATTAGCAAAGTCATCTAAAGGTTAAAGGAACCAAAGCTCACACCAGAGACTAAGTTTGTAAAGCGTGCCTTCGGAGTGTCAGGTCCTAAAGCGTGGCATATACCACCACATGATCTGATTTTTCACAGCCTGCGACATTTATGTAAATATCAAAAGGTAATTTTACCTATAGCTTTAGGTATTTATATAGTTTTGTGGTAAATTTAGCTCTAGCTTTTAAGTTTTGTTAAGCGCCCTTGAGGTGATATTTCATAAAAATAGCGCCATATAAATTGAGTAATATTATTATTACTATCTGACTTGTCCACAGTTTGTTGGTTATTTTTATGCTCCATAGTTCACGATGTAAACGATTGTTCGAAAATTTAGCTAGTTCAGATAGTCCAAGTTCAAGATAATGTATATTTTTTAATGAGCTCATAATGTGTTATATTAATTGTTAATTTATAAAATTATTATAAATTCATGTCTGTACAGCCTTTGCTTATTGAGGTTAAAATTAGCTTTTGCGTGCATCTCGAAACTTCTACATACGGAATTTTATAATCTTTAATAATTTATTATGATTGAGAAGAAAGCAACGTTTCGTCCTTCATTTTCTTCAATCCGTTTCACAAAGTTGCCCAACCTTGTGGCGATATAGTTCCTCTATTCATATGCACTGTACAGACATGGGCATTGTTGTGAGGTGTGACATAGTTATGTGGTGGTCTATCCTCTCTGCCTACCTTTCCGGGGAAACGGCATGATGATTAGTTAGTTAGTTTCATAAAATATCATGCCTGTCTGGACAAAGCACAACGCTAGTAAGGCATGGCAAGTAAACTAGTGGTTGTGGTTCCCAATCAAACTGAGCCCGAGAACTGTCGAGCCGGACTTTCGCCTAAATCATGCTCAAATTAGAGATGGTCGATATCAGAATCGGGTGTAACTGCGGTTCCAGTTACCGGTGACTGGCGAGGAACCGGTTATTTATCCAGTTCTTTTTGGAACCGGTTCTTGGTGCCAGAAAAGTTCCACGAAGGAGATTTTTATATTCAAATCAAAAAGTACTAGCAAATTGACAAGAGTTCCTCCCGAAAAAAAAAGTACTAGTCGGTAGAGATTTGAAATCAAAAAGTAGTAGCAAAACGACAAAAATTCCTCCCAAAAAAAAGTACTAGCAAAACAACAAAAAAAATCCGTTCCTCGGTTAAATGATATCGATTTTTATTTACCAAAAAAAGGAACCGGTTCCTCAGATAAATAATATCGACGGTTCCAGTGACCAGCTTGGAACCGGTTCCTTTTAACCGGGACAGGAATTTCGACCATCTCTAGCTCAAATTTACAATTGCGATCTTACCAACGCAACTATACTCAACTCAATAACGCTGATCCGAGTATTTGAGTTAAAGAATCTAAACAGCTAGATTAAAGTCTGCTTATCAAGGGAGTAGTTTGAGAAACTGTCAACAGAGAGAAAAGTGAAATTTCTAACATTACCTAGTTAGAAATTTGATTTTCGTAGGTATTTATTGAAATAATCATGAAAAATAAAACATTAATCATGGGGTTTAGACACATAAAGCGGATTGATCAATTGAAATATAAGATAACATTGGTAGATATAGAGAAAATCAGGGTCAGAATACTTTTAAAGAATATTCGCTTTAAAATGTCGTAATGCTTGATTTATCAGTACGTTAAATTTCACGGTCAAGACGTACCGATATCAAATTTACCATTATTTAACAGATATTTTTTTTTTTTTTTTTTTATGGTTTTAAAGTTTATTTTGTAGACGAATTTTAGGTTTTACTTTTATTTAAACAATAATTATTATTATTTTAATTTTTAAAAACAGTTTTTAGTTAATTTCTGCGATGTAATTATTTTTACGCGTGACAGCTGTTTCGCCTTCTGAGGGCATTATCAAACTGCGTAAAAATAATTTATCCTTTTAACTAAAAAACTGTTTTTTAAAATTTAAAATAATAATAGTTGTTTGTAAAATATGCAGTCTGATTATGAATTTCAATATGTAAAACAAACAATTTATTAATGATGAAAGCGATAGTAATCGACGTCATTTTGCCATCCATAGTTACAGTGGTCGGTGAGGGAAGAAATGGCGAAAAAAGACGTAGTTACTTATGTTAATCGAAAGTTGGAAACATGGAAATAGACGCTGAATTTAATTTTAACTTAAATAAGCGGTTATTTAGCATCGGTAAGAGAAAAGTTAGTTCAATTCGTAATTTTAATGTATTTATTTTAAGCGAGCGCTTGCCTTTCCGAATAAATCCAAAATCAAAAGTTTAGTATAGTCGAACTTGGTTATAATGATCACGGTAATAGAGAAGTCACGGCTATAATGAGAAATTACTTAATAATATGTTAGTTCGGGCCTATTTTCATACAATCGTTTTGGGTTAAAACGAGGTCTCTTCACTGATATAACGTCCAAATAATATTGTCAAATCAATGCGCCCGGGTATGAGAAAAAAACCCAATTCTCGAAACAGTCGAATAATGTCATACATAAGACAAAGAAAGCCGCCCGTCCTGCACATCGAGAAACTTTCCGCAAATCACGTTAAGGAGGGTTTATAATCCCCGATAGTTGTCGCTTTAAAAAACATTTCTATCGAGTACTGTACGTACAGTGTATTAATAATATTAGTGTAATCATAAATTAAATCATTTCGTAGTTAGTTAAGCATGGTTTTCGTAATAAAAAAGGGTTGCTTTATAATATGCAAGCTTTCATACCCTGGTGTAAATATCGATATTAGTAGGTAAGTACTTTTTTACCTACCTACGTTTATAACGAGTAATGGCTATAAGGAGAAAAAATTGTTGGTGGGGCTGAAATCATATCGTCGCTGGAAAGGCAAAAGGGCTTGAGCGACACTTTGGTCAAAAATGTGTTAAATATGCACTTTTGATCAGTTTGTTTTTCTGCATTGAATGTTCTGACTCTCCTTTGATTCTGAAAACTTTTGTGGCCCTTCAGCCATCTAAAATATATTTACCACTTGGGAAAAGGCTTGACCCAAGCAACAGATTTTTTGGAGCTTTTTGTCGCTTCAGGTAACTCATTGAGAAAGCATTGAGTTAACTTTTAAAAAAAAAATCTAACCAGGTACTGAAGACTTATAAATTTCATTCTAAAACAAACAAAAAACTTCGAAGAGCTCTGGTTTAAATTTCCCAACATGGAGCTTTAGCCTTTTTGCTTTTCCGACGAAGGTATACCACTACCTTTTTTTGTTTATAATTTTTTTGTAGTTAAAGTATTCATAAAACATAGAATTTCCGAAAAATATTTTTCTACCAAAAATATTATTTTCTACTTCATATACTTGGTTCATTTTTAAATTCAGTAAAAATATCATTTCAAATTTGTGTGATATTCACCAGCATGGTTGGTCCTTTCGCGCTCGTTATAACCAAGTTTGACTGTATTTAAAAACTGAGCCTCAAAATTTCTTATAGATCATAAAATATTACGAATAGTCGACGCATTATTTTCGTAACAACTATTCTTATTCTTTTTAGCATCCGGTTCCTTTCGCAGTCGTAAAGCGCGGAAAAGGGCGGATCCTCGCCGTATTTCATTTGCCACAATCGCTTTTCAAAAACAACGAATGCTTTGTGATTTTTTTATGACTTTCGCGGTTTGCATGAGAAAAAACTTTCGGACGTTGGACGCCGTATTATGTTGAAAGAATAATGGTTGATTTTTTGGTGGGTACTAAAGTTGAACTAACATTATAATAACAGTGATTTTGGATTCAAAAGTTTTTTTAGCTTGATTTCCGCACAAGAGTCCCAACTGCCCGAAGCCAGTAAAACTATGGCATCCAAATTCGAATGCTGTGAGGCAGAAGGAAGCGAAGATGGGGAAGAGATGAGCAAATTAATGTTTGGGAAGTACTTGGCTGTAAAACCGGCACAGCCTTCCATCGATGGAGTTTCCTGCATTCACCTTTTTTTAATATCCTTATCGGCCTTTTCATCTTACGTAAGCATACTTCAATTATAGATTAATTATTACAAAATTCAAGTAGCACCGCGACTCATACTCGTATTTGCATTGTTTTGATAACATAACAGGAAATCAAGTGTCATTTGAAAGTCAATTGTGGTTTGGCCTTTGACATTCTTCGGTAAATGCCAAACATAGATAAATAAGTAATTAAGTTTTTTTTATTATTATTTTGTTCAAACACGAAGGATACCATTTAATGAACTGAAAACGATAATGATGCAGTTTTGTTTTTAATTGTCAGGTGATTTAAAACTTGTTTGTGAACTTATTACTCTGTTGTTTTATTAATTGGTTATAAAAAACTAATATGTGGTTCGTCCACGTGCTTAACGATTTCATCCATTTATTTGATATTAATCTTTAATTATATGAGAGCCACTATCTAGTTTCAGGTTACACATGCTATAAATATATGAAATAGATTATTTTTTCTTACCTGCAGGTGTAATAATAAAAGGTGAAAATATAAATAGATAATCATTCCCAGCTATGGATAAATTAATGAGTGTATTTCATGGTCTAACGAGGTTGAAAAATGCACATTGAAATAATGGAGTGCTTTATTTGTAGTGCGATTCGCCTTGGTCAGAGAACAATTTTTTTACGAGGCAAAATTAAAGGGAAGAGATAGGAGATATAAAAAATGAATGATGGGAAAATTATTTAGATTTGGTCAAAAAATAACTTTATGTTTCAGTTGAAAAAAAGTAGACGATAGATAGAAAGTAGTCGAAAATACATATTTAATTTAAAATAATTCAATATTGAAGAGCAAATGGTCACAAAAAATTGAAGTAATTATTCATTTAATTATTTTTACAGGCAATAATGTGTTTTTTGCAATAAAGAAAAAAAAATTAAAAGAAAACAAAAGCGATTGACTTCTATTTTTACAAGAAAGAATCAATTAAAGATATGAAAAAGTAACTTTGAACAAGACCACGAAAGTTATTTATGTTTTTATGACCGACCGGTTTCGCTTAGCCTAAGCATCGTCATCATCAAATTAAAATAATATTCGTGGTCTCATACAAAGTTATTTTTTCATTTCTTTAAATATGTCAAACCACAAAGTGATTGCTAGAAACGAAAAAAATAAAAATAATTATTCATTTAAATAAGATAAATACTCACTGCTCACGTCTACAACATTTAAACATTTTATCAAATTCTTCCTGAACAACAAATTGTATGGCAAATTCCCGATGTCATAAAAATAATCCGCCGGCTTAAAGCTTCCATTGTGTATGAAAACATCCATGGTTTTTATTACTGCATCAAATGCATGTAGTGACGGGATGCATTAAACTCAGGATAGCCCATGGATAATTTTATTTGGGGATAACCATTGCATTCATATAAGATTTCCGGTAAATCTAGTCTATGACAAAGGAGTCGTTTGTTTTTAGCCTTTGTTCCTTTTTTGAAATAATAAAGGGCGGTGCACACGGCTTGTCAAAGAGATGTCCTCAGTCACCGACATGTGAAAAAACCGGTAGGTATGTGTTGGAATAACCTACCTGGTTAATGAAAAATCACAATGGCCTATTTTATTGGTATTTACCCACTGATAATGGGGTGCAGTGGCAGCTCGATTCCATGTTCAATGGTTTAAAAAAGGTAGAACAAATGTTCTATTGGTCACGGCCAATTTTAAAACTTATAGACAATTTATAAAAGTCCAAGATTTTTTTTAGTTTATCCCTGAATTATAGATTTTTCACTAAAAAGTCCTAATAGAACATTTGAAAATATTGTTAATCCTTTTTCAAATGTTTTAATATGTGGTTGTTACTTCCTTTTTTCTTCTTATTGAGGAATTGGGAAATATTTAATATATTTGCAGTGAATTAATATGGCGTAGTTTTGTGATAGTTCACCTCAAGTGTGCTTTACACTTCATTAACTAACCTAATGTAATAACGATAAAATAATATACAACAGATATGTATGCAAATTAAAACTATCTAAAAGTATGATCTTTATCATAAGTCATGAACAAAAAAATAGGTGTAGCTAGACTGGCTAGAACGGTGCATGTTTATATCAACAGATAAAAAAAACAATTTACCTGAAGCTAAGGGTTTAAAAAAACCCAGATGCATGGTATATATATTTATATATTAAACAAATTTGTTTAACAAATAAAAGGAAATAATATTAAAGACAGTTAACTTGTTGTGGTACTAAAACCATTAATGTTAAAGTATTATGAGGTAACGATTCTAACATCACTAATGCAAACAGTGTGTATATAAAAATACATAAATTACAAATATTATAGTGCTTTGTCTTATTTTGTACATCTAAGTAAAACATTAAAATCTCCACAGCTCATGATTAGTAGAATATATATTTAAGAATCAAAAAGTTGCGCAAATGACACTGGCGTTCATCTTTAGAGATTTTTTTTGCTGCATCAGCTTCTTTTCTTGATAATAATATTTAACCACAACACCTGTTAAATTTTTGCTAACCTCACCTTGAACCATCCCTGGTTTATATGCATTGGATTTTAATTAAGAAACAGATCTAAACATGATTCTAAAAGCGAATTTCGGGAAGGACAATATCAATAAAGAATTTGAAATTTGAGAAGAACTGATATTTTTATTACCTACATGGTATATAGTTGTGAGACGAAATAAGATTATGTTTAAAAAAAATGAAATGAGAGAAAATAAGAAAATTTGTGAAATTTATGACATTCAAATATGTAATTTTAATTTAACATACGAATGTTTTTAATAAAGTCTTATTATTTTTCAATGTGTCTGTGTGTTTTTTTCTGTGGTTATTTAAATGCACTCGATAATGAATTATATTGAAATAATGTGTAATAAGTGTATTTTGTCACGTGATCCTGTTTTGTCCGAGTAACTTAAAATAATATTAAAAACAGAATTAATCTTATAAGATAAGGATTTCACCAACGGAACTAAAATAAGTTGAATCCATATCAAGCTGACCACACAATGAATATAAAAAAACAACGAATAATATACCTACAAAAATCCCACGTGCGAATGACATCACACAATAAAACGTAAAACCAATGGAACAACACAAAGAAGATCTCAGGTCTACATTATTTGGAATTTGAATATCGAATGAAAAAACTGAACTGCGTTCTTTTATTCAAAAGTGGCCACCTCCTTTCGCATCAGTGGACATCTGTGATTCGATGGCGATGTATATTTTTGAAAATATAAAGCCCTTTACCCTTCGTAATCGCACTTGAATAGGGAGGTACGTACCTCCCTACATTTCTTTAGCTCGGCGTTGTATCCGGCGATATTCACGGGGTCTATGAGTGCCTATGAAACATTTCTAAGATTGTATGTGCCTTGGTTATGGACAAGTTATATCTTAGGGTAAATGGTGTTAATAAATTATTCACATCATTCAGTATTCATAAAATTATTAGTTAAGTATTGTTTGAATACACTATTATTAGTCAACTATTTAAATTTGTCACTGAAAAGTTATTTGGTAAAAAATGGTGAACTATATGGATTAAATAATGGGTGATGGAAACATTTAATTTTGTACATATTTTTGAGTATTCAAACAAAACTTTTGGCAGGGTATTTCTAAATTTCTATGAAACTCTTAGTAACCTTTCTCAATGTTTAAACTGAGGCATTCGGTTTTATACAAAAACATAACCGGACACATACATTGTTATCAGAATAATATAAAAGTATGTATGACACGATGAATAAATGTGAATGAAGCAATGATGTGTGCCAAGACAGATTTGTGTGACAGAATTGGTCTATCCTCTCTGTCTACCCCTGTGGATATGGAATAAGTAGTATTAGTAGTTTCTAATATGTTTTTACCTGCCTACACTTCAACATAAAAATAAAATAACACAATAACTTTTATCCAGCTTTATGATTTAAGATTTTAGGCTAGAGGCTGGTTTTTAACTTGATTGTAACCGAAGTTTTAAATTTTATTTTACGATAATTAAGTACTTGGAATAACGGACAATAATCTTGAACAAATGAGAAAAGAAAGTACAGCAAAAAATTGTAAGAACTCCACACTTTTGACTATTTAACACTAGACTATTAGGTTCGAAGACTGTGGGATTCATTCATGTTGCTGCAATGAAGCAAAATTATGTCGATTACACATTTTTATTGAAACAATATTAGTCAAGTTCAACCAATAAAAAAATACACCGAAAACTTTTTATTTTCTGTATGTTTTTCTATTTCGTATGGTTTGAATTTTATTATTCTTTCAAAATTCAACATATTAATCAAAACCACAAGCTTTTAAACGTTAATTACAAATTTAAACATATTTTTTATTTGCGCTTTGCTAGTACGTTGTTTCGATAATTATGAGGAATAAAATGGTGTTACATCTATAAATAATGTTGACGAATAAAGTTATTCACCCTTATTACTCATTAACCGGTGACTTCACCCTGAATACGATGTTATTATGATCAATGCTCATTCACCTTTGAGCATTATATTGGTCGATGGCGCTCCATACATCCATACATACACCGGGAAACGAGGTCATACTAGAAAAAAGTTGATTATTAGAAATTGTACGCCAAATGATTTACTATAAAATCTTCAAGAGGTCGACGACCTTCGTTTCCCACAGTGTCGTTATGAATGGGAAACTTTTTCATCATATTGAATGGTGAAAAAAAAACAAAAAATTACGTACTATAATATCACATAGATTCTTAACACATTATTCTTATCTTTTTTTCGTAGACAAAGAGGATATGGCCATGTATTGGGCATTATAAATCTTGGCGTATTGATATTTCTTAAAGGGTGATGGAATATTTTGACAGTTCTTAACTAATGAGCAGCATTGTCTGACACTGTCTCGAACAGTGGGCACTGACGTCACAACTAGCACAGCTCTGGAATTTCTAGGTCCACGTAATCGTTTCCAAACGAACTCTGTCTTACTCTCATAAAATATGACGCCATTATATTTGTGTCATATTTTCAATTTGAAAATAGGTCAAAGTGTTGTTTTAAACACGTTTTCTATTCAACTCAACTGCCCTCTTCAATGGAGTGACCAGAAGTGAGGTGAAGTACGCTAGTACTGTCTGGGCTGCACATCAGACCAAATATATATAAATAATAATTTTTTGATTCCTCAGGAATGTGTACATGCGTTCCCACAGAACATAACCTATGTTCATGCATCACATGGAACTACTAGAGGAGACACATTATTATCAAAGCTTAAAGGCTAGGCGCAATTCTGTCTCATGACAATAAGCTTTATGGTTATAAACCACTTCGTCAATTTATTTATGGTTTTAAAGTTTATTTTGTAGAACTCCATTCCACTTCGTCAATAATTGTCCATACCTCTGAGCATGCTACGTGCATGAGAAATACTGCCGCAGCAGAAACCATGCCATGTTTCGCATACCCCATAGTCTGACAGATGTTTTGGCACAGCATAGCATGACAAGAGACAACATCACTATTCCTACTCAGCAATTAAGATATTCAACAAACTTCCTACAGACATAATAGATGTAAACAACTACGAAATATTAAAAAAAACTCAAAATACACTTTTCAATAAAATAACCTAAAATGTATTATATTCATGTGATATTAATTTTTAATCATAAAAAATAATTTCAAGAAACTTATGATAGTACTCCCTCCCTAAGCATGAGAATTTTCTCAATTAGGGAGGTAATTATCATTAGCCTAGAAACTAGACATTGTATATAAACTGAATTAATATTATACCTACCGTTAGTATTAAGTAAAAAAGTTTATTTTTGTACAATTGATTTAAATAAAAAAGAGGTAAAAATGTATTAAATAAATCAAACGCCCTAGAGGTGATATTTGACAAAAATGGCGATTTACAAATTAGCCAAGTATTATTTATATATTTACCAAAAATTTACTTATGTTCAAAATCCTTATTAATTCAAAAATGTTAAAATTTGAAAATGTTTAATTGTACAAAAATATATTTTTGTTGTTTTTCTATTGAACTGTAATTGGATTTGATATCTGTTTTACAATAATAAAAAATGAAAATAAAATAAATTAGAAGTTACCCTGAATATATCACAAAAATATGAATTAAGCAAAGTATTTTAATTCTTTTAATGAAAAAAGCTAGTGAAATAATCTTTAAATAGAGCACAGCGACTTTGGCATCCTTCATACATCGCCCCTGGGGTAGTTCTCGACGTTTTTGGACCTTGTCTCGGCCATGTTCACAAACATGCGAGTACGTAGGTAATTGAAATATTGACCTACCCACTATCTATCCTACCCTTACTTATCAAAGCATGTCTTTCAAAAACAAGTTTCCATATTGATTGTTTATAATGCGTCGCATCTAAACCACATTATACAAATTGTAATAACATTTAAAGGGGCAAACAAGGTGTACATATTTTCATTCTAAATCATAACAAAAGTAATTCTACTCCTACGGCGACATGGGTTTGTTTACGCAAGCCCAACGTAGGTGATCTATCTATAAAAACCTATTATTATTATTTTTTTGTTTAAATACCAAGTGTGCAATGGATCATTTATTCAAATTAAATTTATAATATTATTTTTGTAACCCCAACAAACAACGTTACTGGTGATCAAATGATTTACGATCTTAGAATTATTCATTAATGACACATGTGTTTTAAACGCGCAATAGGGATCTTACTTACAAGTGCCACATATTGAATAAACCTAGCTCTATTATTTGATGTTGTTATTATTAACCTATTCACCCAATGATATAGTTTTAAATAGATTCCAATAGATGTTGATTCAAACAACCTCATTGAAAGAACTGGCCGGAGCCCATGAAACTATGATGTTCTCAATGAGATATTTGTAACGTAGATTGAATCTTCTACGTCGGTCTACTATTTTCTTAATTTTGAAACTTTTTTTAAAGTTCTTTTACAGACCGCAACGTCTGCAAATATATTTTTATTTTGTAATAGCTAATTTTAACCACAGCTTGAAATTTAATTAACAGCTCTGTAAAGTGACCCTTAAATGATACCCCACAAAAAAGTCAAGTAAAAGGGAGGGTGGAAAGGAAAGTTTTAAAATGTTTATTGAGATCTAATAACAAAATATTACAAATGTTTTTTTAAATATTATTTCAACGGCTGGATTCTGAATCTTGCTCGAATGGTCTAACTTCTAACTACTGCGTGTGAGAGAATCTTGTATTTTGGAAAAAAAATCGGTTATAAGTTGGTACTCAATCGAAAATGTCTTATTATTTTGCACTTATTGTTTTGAACACTGTGACCTCTAGAACTGGGGCAGAGAATTGTATCGTTGTGCCACGTAAAACGTGCAATTATGATACTTGAAACAAAGTATGAAGAATCGATAATTCTATTTGGCTATACTGATTATATGTATAATTCTTACATAATTTGTAAAAAGCCTTTTTGTGAAATATCGAAGGCGCTTAGTAAAGATTAGAAAATAATTGAAAACTCTTGCTCACATTACCATAAAAATACTTTAAAATGCTCTTACCTAGATTGAAATATAAGATGGTTAAAATATCGATAGTTATTGATATGTACACATTGAGTTTATATACCTCAATGCATGTACATATTAATTATGTGCACCCCAATCGGGGCATGTTGTGAGGCTTAAAGTAATGGGGAAAGGAAGAAAACGGGAAGATGAAGGTTTGGAAGTAACTGGCTATTAAGATCTGGTCACCAAACACGGCTTAAGCCGATTCTGTAAGGAGTTCTTTCATTGGGGCGATACTGAGACTACAAATTCAGAGTGATACAAGAATTTTCGCACTGGTGCGTGAAATAATATTATAAGTGAATTTCGCTACTAACGGGCTAGGCTAGCTATGTAAATTTGGACAATCCCGTTATCCATTGATCGTTCTACGCATTTGATGTTGTACAGGATCTACAAGGTGTGCAGGCGGCCAAAAGAAGAAATAATAAAATATTTTTTCAAAAATATTTCTTTGGAACCACGAAAACTAAAATAACAATACCCCCATCTGTATAGATAATTTTGTTGAATAGTACCTTAGTGGTTTATAGGGTAATTTTTGGTGGCACAAAAGGCCACCTTGTTCTGTCTTTGTCTATCGCATCTACCTATCTACCTTCACGGACTCCTTGAACAACCGCACCTTTATACTAGATCACCATAATTACGCTTCACGGTAGTGATTTCGTTTAATGACATCGTCAATGATTTTATTATTTTCAAAAACTATGATCAGCATCCAAATAAAAGTGACACTAAAACCGCCAAATTTAACGACGTCTTTTCAAAAGTCCCTCGGTTATGAAAAGTAATATTTCACAACTAACTGTCCTGGCCTGTGATATTTTAGTGTCATGCCGACTTAAAGTTTACGAAGCTTTTCTTAGAATATTAAATTTATGAATGTGTATTTGAAAACAACACAATAAGTTCGTTCCAACCATGGCTCACACAAACGCTTAGGGAATTTGGGGAGTTAAAAAATCCAAGCTTTTTCCAGATTTTTAATATGGGAACTTCCAAATAGTATATTTGCGGGGATAGATTGATCATTAGTTTTTTGCATATATCTGACTGTAAATGCACCTTCCTGTTTAATTTGACTTAGATTCATTATAATTTTTTTTTTTTTATAACATTTGATTCAACACTACTTCTTGATATGTATAATAATAACAGTCAATTTAGAAAACGCAGTTTTGTGATAATGAACCTTGGGTGATTTTATTGATGTTATTAACAATGGATTTAATATGATTTGGGATCGTCATATTTGATCTTAATATATTACAAGGGAAATAAATTATTATAAATGATCGCTTGATGCTTAACTTCAAAAACTGTATTTTGTATTTTGAAACAAGTTCATTAATTCGTAAATTATTTCCATCTCCATCGAACCAAAATTTTATCTGAAAATTTAATTACCAAACACAAAGAAAGGGTTTTAAAATAGGAATATTGTCGCTGGAAAGGCAAAAGGGCTTGAGCGATACTTTGGTAAAAAAATAGTTAATATGCAATTTTGATTAATTCTTTTTTCTGCCTCGAATGTTCTGGCTCTCGTTTGATTCTGAAGACTTTTGTCACCCTTTAACTATCTAAAATATATTTACCATTTAGGAGAAAGCTTGACTCAAGCGAAACAAGTTTGCGACTTTTCTAGCTTTTTGTCGCTTCAGGTAACTCTGTGAGGGCATTGAGTTTTTTTTCAAAATCCAACCAGGTACTGAAGACTTATGAATTTTATTGTAAACCAAAAAAAAATTAAAGTGCTCCCGTGTAAGCTTCCCAACATGTCGCTTCAGCCGTTTTACCTTTCCGGCGACGATATAGTGTGATCAGATTTTCAATACAAATAGAATAATGAGCTGCAAGATTAACTAATTATTAAAGTTATTCGATAAGTCTGTGTGTAGCATACTGTGTATATATATATACATACATGTGTCACATTGGCACAACATAAACGTTTCAGCAAAGGAAATAATGTGAAGTGATTATTTCACCATGATTATGTAGACAAATAAGAAAGACAATGGGTGTTCGATGCCAACGTCCTGACTTGATGCGGTGGCATGCACAGAGTTTGATCAAGTAGGCAGAAGAAGAAACAACGAAGAAATTGGTAATAAATATAGGTATAGACAGATGTCACAGATTATTATTGGATTTGTTCTTTAAGCACTGCATAGGTACTAACAAATATACTAACGGAAACGAGCCACTGGAACCCGCCCACAGCTCACAGCATACATGACTGCATATTTTGTGTAGTCTAGTAAACATGGAATAATCTACTCTGACGTTGGCGGCGTTAGGGCATATGTAGTTTCTGCTTTTGACACGTTATAGTAAGATAGTCGGTGGGGCGCTAGCGGCGGTGCGATTAGCTGAACTTTGCATGTAATTTTGAAAGTGTAGATTTATTTTTTGGAATAATTTCATATGGTTTAATCCAATATAATTAATATTTTCATGTAAATAAGACAGGGTAAGCAGTGCCTGTGTGCCTATATGGAGTGTACGCTTCTGACTTGATGAAAATAAGGCTGAGATACCTGGGGGCAAGTTGTCGAGCCAGGCGGTACTGTCAGACCACCGAGGAATACCCGAGGGAACTTTATAAAGGGTAAGGGACTGGGTTGTTTAAGGGAACAAGTCAAATCGTGAGCATAATGGGCCTCTGGCTAAAGTACTCATACGTACGATAATTATAACTGTTTTTGAAATAATAATGTTAATATGGCACACATCGTCACCGGAAAGGCTAAAGGGCTAAAGCGCCGTTTTGGGAAGTTGACACTAGAGCACTTTAAAGTCTTCAGTACCTGGTTGGATTTTGAAAAAAAAAAAGTTCACTCTGGTAACTCAATGCTCTCACTGAGTTACATACCTGAAGCGACAAAAAGCTGAAAAAATCACAAAGCTGTGTGGCTTGAGTCAAGCCTTCTCCGAAACGATAAACATATTTTAGATGGCTGAAGGGTCACAAAAGTCTTAAAATTAATCGAGAGTCAGAACATTCGATTCAGAAAAACAAACTGATTTTTTAACTCATTTTTCCCAAAGTATTGCTTAAGCCCTTTTGCATCTCCAGTGAAGATATGTATCAATTTGTACTACTATATTTAATATTTTCGTCTTGCTACATTTATGAATAGTGCACTGATAGGCATAATGATCAGCTATGATATTTGAATCCCATTCCTGTTTTTGATTGAGTAAATATTCTTATTAAACAAAGTTAGAAATCCATTTTTAAATTTGCTCTCATGCTTAAAATCGGTAAAAAAATGAAACTCATAATCATAATTATGAGTTAATAAAGTAAATAAAGCGATTGTGTCTAGCTATTGGGACCTGCCAGGTAAGTATGTTCCTGTATGTTTTCTCTATACTTAATTTAAATAAATATTAACATTAACTAGAAATTAAGTTCTGTACAGCGCACTTGGGGTGATTTTTCACAAAAAACGGCACTATCAAAATTATCTAAATATTATTATTATTATTTTTGCTGTGTTAATTTCAAAAGATTACAAACAACAATTTGAAAATATTTAAAGTCCTGCTAAACAGCTAGATACCAGTTTGTCGAAATGTTCTTATATTTAACAACCTTCATCATTATATTTTACAAAGATTCATTTAGATCTTGAAAATATTAAAATTAAATTGAAAAATTAACATTGGTTGGTATTTTATATGACGGAGTCGAAACTTTTATGCCACCGCAAACAATTATTATAATTGATCATAATCCCAGGTGATTTTTTGAGTCTATGTCCTTTTTGAGATGTATTTGATCATTATGTTGTCAAAAACAAGATTTAATTCGGAACTTCCTGCTATAATTAATAGGATTTGTAGTGGGTTCTGATGGGTACTTGATAGTTAGAAAAAAAAAGAATAAATTTTTTAAATAATTTTAACAATCTTCAAAAAATACGAAAATAAAAAAAAAACACAGCAGGGAAAAGATTAGGTTGTGACTCAAACTTGGGACCTCTAATCTATCCGGGAGAGGCGCATGTACCAACTCTGCCATCCCAACTAATTCTTTAAGCGTCATATTTTTAAATCACAAACTTCCTAAAAACTGTTAAAATTCTTACTTCATTTCCTCTGAACATAGTTAATATTATTAAAACAATCAATATTACTGCTATATGAAGCATAAGTATTCGACGGCCTCCATGGCCGAGTGGTAGGACTCTCGACTACGAATCCAAAAGTCACAGGTTCAAACCCGGCGTGCACAAATAACTTTTATCAAATAAATATGTGTCATAACACATTTGTTTTGTATAAAATAATATATAGTATATTTACGGCACGTTCCAGAGTGGGAAATACTTTAAGTATCGCCCTTGTGAAAGACCACCATTCAGAATCGAAACATTGCTTGATTGACATGGCTTTAGCTGTGACCAGATCTGAATAGCCAGGTACTTTCCAACCTTCCTCTTCCCTATCTACACCCTCTCTCCCACTTCCTTCAGCCTCACAACATACCCCCATTCGGGATATATATCACTGTCTCTACACGGTTGGGAGCAGTTGGAGTTCGACTTTAATTGAAGTGTTCACTTCGAAGGGTTCATTTTAAAGAACTAACAATTCGTGAAGCATTCACAAAACATTAAAGTTTTTCCCAACGCTATATAAAACATTTTTAAAAAGTTCATTTTAATTTTAAAATATGAATTATCGCAACAAGGTGATTTTATGGTCACATTGAAAACAACACCACAAAGGCACTCATAAATATCTAATAAAATATATCACATATTTTTTAAGCCAGCACCAAGGCTCAAGGTTATATCCGCGCGATTTGTTGTGACCCATTGTTCAGTTATATGAGATTCTTAATGTATTTCATAAATTATTTGGCTTCCTATAATGGCAGTGTCAAGTGCCAAGAAACATTGGGATGGGTCTCGCCAAAACTGTTGGTGAAATAATGCGGCTGTTGCTAACAGCAAAGGTTCAATGCTAACATAACAGAAGGGGCCTTTGTCGTTTTTATAACTAAAAAATAACTAAATTTTACATTAGTTATGTAAGCATTTTATATTTTTTTCTTCGTGTGGCGATAATAAAAGACGATAAAACTCACGACGCAGCTTAATACTTGTTATTTATTTTTGTTACCAAAAACGTTCATAACTTTTTGTTGTTGTTTCGCTTTCCCTTTTTTAAATAACACCTTCCGAAAAATCTGTAATTTATTCTTCACCTTTACCGTTTTACGGCTTCATACATTTTCTTCTGAACACTTTATTTATCTGTAAATGTAGCAATTTTCCGAATCCTCATTAACAAGTAGGTACTTAAAAACTTTTTCCTTATTACTTTTTTTCTAACGTCCAACTTTAGTAACTTGCGGACCTGATAATGACAGCTGCAGTCAGGTGACAGATGTAGATTGTGTTGGGGAAAACCCTCGTGCTCACACCTTTTCCTTATTGGTGATTTCCGTTCTGTCAAATATTTTATACCGTTTTAAAGTTGTCTTCTATTGTTCGGTGGAAAGGCTCGGTGGCAGTGCAAGAAACTGCAGCACATTTTTGTATTACATATTTTTCTATCTTAAGAAGTAAACGATTTAATAATCAAAAACAAAGTAGTTTCTACTATTTACATACTGTAGTGAATTTAATCACCAATAACGCATTATTTAAATTTCTTTATAGGTAATACCGCTCAACAGTCCCCAAATGCTCCCAAATGTCTAAAGCCAGTGAGACTATGGCATCCCAATTGGGATATGTTGTGAGGCTGAAGGTAGTGGGAAGGGGAACGAGATGAAAAAGAGGAAGATCGAAAAGTATCTGGCTATTCAGATCTGGTCACAAAACACGACTAAAGCCATTTCAAGTAACGTTTTGATTCTGAATGGTGATCTTTTACCAGGGCGAAACTAAGAGTATCTACCACTCTGGAACACTATAATATGGAATACTGTATATTATTTTATAGTAATTAAATGTATATTGACACATATTATTCAAATTAAAGTTATTTGCGCACGTCGGGTTTGAACCCGCGACTTCTGGATTCGTAGTCGATCGTCTTACCACTCGACCACGGAGGCCGTCCAAGGTCACATAAAGGTGTTATTAAAATCACCTCAAGAGCGCTTATCGTACTTGCTTGAAGGTTGTTTATTTTTATATACCAACCTGCTAAGTAAATATGTTGACAATATGTCCTTACGTAAACCTTAATTATAAATGGTAGTTTTTGAATACTTGGTTGCGTTCCAAAACAAAGAGTTGTTGAATCAATTACCAAAACATTACACTGCAGAAAACGGTTCACAAGCAACGGCCATGATTCAATCTTTCAAGCATTATAGCTCAGTTATTACGTTAGCATACTAACATAAATTATCCCACAAGTTTTGTTGTAAATAATTAATTAAAATGTGAACAAAACAATGCGAATTATTTGTTCTTATTTCTGCGTCAGAAAAAGTTCTAATAAAATAAATGCATCAGCTCCCACATCTGGTGGACCAAATTGCTCAATTTCAGAGAAGAATGTTACGTGATTTACGAAATTCATTACCATCGCCCAAAACACAAACATAAATTAATCCTGGAAGCTGAAGAATCTCTTTGTTCGCTCATCCGAATATGTCCATGATGCAATTATTTCAGAGAAGAATCCTAAAATTAAACCGTGGCGTAGTGAGACAGACATAATTCTTATTTCCAAACAGCTCTTTGCCGCTTAATACTGTCGTTGGTTACAAATGGAGGCGATGTAATGCAGGAGGTGAGATGAGTAGTTTAGATGAAAACAAAAGAATCGAGACACGTGCGAAAGCTTCAAGAACCAGAATGTGAACAAGAGATTAGTTTTGTTTTCTTTTGAAGTAGACTTCTAATTCTTATGTGTTCCATAATAAGATAATGGATGAGATGTCATGTTCACTGTTGATCTATCTGTGATGTTCAAATCTAACTGAGTTGAGTAGATATAAATAGATGCAAAAATAATAATCGTATACCCAAAACAAAACTAGTTGTTAGACAAATCAAGATCTTCCTTAATAAATATTGACAGATAAATGGCCGCTGATATTTCTGAAACGTGATTTCTTACGTATGGCAAATGTTGATTTATTTAATCATTTTTTAATCCCCTTTTGACGTAATGCCTTAGCAGAAAAATATAAAAATTAACTATACATTTCAAGAAAACGAAATCTAAACGTGAATGGAAGAAGAAGTAGGGGACGTCCGAGGAAGACATGGCACGATCAAGTGAATCAAATACTTGAATCGGGCGACGTGAAGAGTCAGAATAACAGAAGGGTGTGTATAAGAGATTTATGAATGTGAACAAAGCAAGGAGTGAGTGCCAAGACAGAGTTGTGTAGCGGTCCGTCCTCTCTGCCTACCCCTTGCGGGGAAACGGCGTGATTGTTAGTTAGTTAGTTAGTTGAATCCCAGTAAGGTCAGCAATCAACCTATGGCCAAGGTGTTAAACAAATCGAACTATTGCTGTGCATATGCCTCTTTCATGTATTTATTTTTCTTGGGTTTTATATCGGGGCCTGTCATCTTAGCAATTTTCTTATGGTCTTCGCACCATCGTCTCTCTTTAATCTTCATGTTGGCTTTAACCTTCTGATTTCTCAGTCTTTTCATAGTGCAAAGCACTTTAAAACTTACAAAATTTAAATGGTTTTTACAACGGCTCTTTATATTTAATTTTCTCTATAGAAAACCGTCGGAAGCAAGTGGCACTATAGTATCCCTAATCGGGTTATCTTGTGAGACTGGATTTACTGGGGAGAGGAAGGATATGAGCAAGATGAAGGTCACGAAGTACTTGGATATTCAGATCTGATCACCAAACACGGCCAAAGCCATTTCAAGCAACGCTTTCGAATGGTGGCCTTTCACCAGGGTGGTAGAAACTCTAAGTATCGCCCTGGGGAAAGACCGACATTAATAATCGAAACGTTGCTTGATTGAAATCGGCTTTAGCAGTGTTTGGTGACCAGATCTGAATACCCAGGTACTTTCCAACCTACAAGCCCCGGTTAGAGATGCTATAGTCTCACTGACTCTAGATGGTCGGGACTCTTGGCGGTATAAAACATATTCAAAAAGGGTGAATTTACAGTATCTACCAATCTAATCCAAACTGTACCTTCGAATAAATGTATTGAATACTTGAAATAAAAATATACGGAGGGAGAGCTAATTATTTTTACCCAACCTATACAAACTTGCGATAAATCACTTTCTCCGGGTTTTCGCGTCGTACACTATGAGAGAAAAAGAGACAACAAATATAATACACTGCTTCTATGTACTGTCACGATGATCGTGGTCTCCTGGGTTACCGCGGGACTCCGCCCACATTTTTTTTATTATGCCACTAAATTTGACAAAACTAAACTGTTTTTTAGGTTATATGCTATATTTTTGCTGAAAACAATACAGTGAAAAAGTAGTTATACGAATAAACAAAAACAGTATGTCGATATGTGCTATGAATGGATGTATAAATACCCTAACCTTAGTCTTAGCCACGCCCAGGTCTGCCTAGTCCATTAAAAATCATCAAAAACTGACTACACTGTCTTGGATAGATACCACTCAATGTACTCTAAGATTCAATACAATTACAAAGATAAATACGTAGGATTCAAGGATTTAAATGAGTTGCAAATATAGCATGCAGACATCTGAGAAGATTAATATAATCATAATTTATACTTTATCGTTAGGCGTTCCCAAGCTAAGCTCATTAGCTTTAACATTGCCCCCCACACAATGTTTCTTAGAGAGTGGGTTAGTCAAATGGCAGGACAGGTGATGCGCTTGAAGGTTGAAAGGAAGATTGATAATTCAATTTTAAAATACTTCGGCAACATAACTTGTTTATATCTATTTCAATAATATTTAACCTTTACCTTTGTTAATTTACCTGTTATATATACATGGCCTGTGCAAAAGAAAAGGTGAATTTTGAATTTTGGCCGAGAAGATGTTGATGACGATGAGCGTCCTGGAGTTGTGGAAAAACAAATCATGGATTTTATTCTTTTTAAAAGTAAAAAATCGAAGAACACACAAAAACGTGACTTACCTTTCCAGTTGTCAAAAACAAACCACTAATCCAAAATGGCTGATAATGCTAACACATAATAAAAATATGTGTACCAACATAACCAAAAAAAATCGAATGTACACAGCCCGCGAAAATTCAAAATTCAAAACTCACATTTTCTTTTGAACAGGCCTCTATATACAAATATATTATTATTTTTCATACATACTCTTCTTTTATTCTAACTTTTCACATGGCTCAACTCAAGTACTTGGTTCACTTGATCGTGCCATGTCTTCTCGGGCGTCTCC
Source organism: Drusus annulatus (assembly GCA_022651775.1). Lineage (NCBI taxonomy): Eukaryota > Metazoa > Arthropoda > Insecta > Trichoptera > Limnephilidae > Drusus > Drusus annulatus. The sequence continues at coordinate 217,874 of JAGWCC010000466.1, forward strand.
GACTTCTTCTTCTATTCACTTTCGCGTCATATATAATTTTCACACTCCTTTCTTCGTTAATTCGCTCTACATGCTCAAACCATCTAAGCGTCCCTTTCTTGATCCTATTCATTACGCTTACATCAGCCTAGCATTCTTTCCGGATATCCACATTTTTAACACGGTCTTACATAGTTTTACCGCACATACGACTGAGGGATCTAATTTCTACAGCATTTAGTCTACTTTCATCCTTCCTCTACCAGTTCCATGCCTCACTGCAATACGTCAGGGTTGGTATAAGCACTCCATTGTGGGCTGCTAGCTTCGCTTCTTTAGACATTTTTAAAAATTTATTTGCGCCAACAGTTCAGTCCTCCGTTAATGTAGTTTCCTGTATTCAACCCTCTTTCAATACCCTTATCAGCATTTCCATATCTCGTAAACATACTTTCTAAATACACAAACTCAACTTTGAAAACTCGTTTATATAAAACCAAATATGTACTAATTTACAGTCTTATAGTGAGTTTTGATTTATTTGAAAAAAATATTATTTTTATATTCCGTAAGCACTATGGCGAAATGGTCATTGTGGTTTATAACAACTTTTTCCTCAGAAAACAGTTTTGACGTCTCAATTAAGACGTTTACTAAGGTTTCTAACGGAGGTAACAAACTTCTGCAAATCCAAAGTTTGAATACCATAAAGGTGTGAGTAGGTCGAATTGGTTAACTTGTCATAAACTAATCTCTATTAATAGAAAAACATTTGTCAAACAATTTTTTTTCAACGCTTTATTATCGTCCTTCAACTACTAAGACCACCATAAATGTATAAATCACCTCTCTAAACTCAAGAAAGAGAAAAGGAGCAACAATGTGTTGTTTCGATTTAGAGCTTTATTCGAAAAAAATATGATAAATCTAAAGAATTAAAAAAATAACTTTGTAAAAGAACACGGATATTGTTTTATTTTTTGTGACCGACCGGTTTTGCTTAGCCTAAGCATCATCAGGGTACAAAAATAAACTAAACAAAAAATACAAAGTTTGCGATTACACACAGATGAAGAACAAAATACAAAATCAAACAGCAAAACAATGAGAAAACAATAGAATAACATTTAAATTATTAACAAAGGAACAGAGAGAAAGAGACAGATAATATGAATTGAAAAAGTTAAAACGTCAACTGAGAAGGTGATTAAAGAATAATGATGCATTTTATGAGTTTAGAGGAGATATACCTAATCTTGGACTACTAGAAAAATTTAACTGATATTTAAGAATATGACTATTAATTTTAATGGGTTTCTTTATTTCTGGTGCTTCTGAATGATTTAGTCTGATGCCATGATCATTTTTGTGAAGAATATGAGCACTAGTGGTTTTTTTATTGTGGTGGTCTTATTAGATCATTAAGAAAATAAAAAAAATGGTCAGATCAAAATCGGATAATTATTCTAATAATAATGACAAACTTTGAATGCACAATTAAATGATTTGGTGAATACGCAAATTTGAAGTGTTTATATTTGAGACGATCTCCATATTCCCCACACAGTTTCTGCATTCAACAATACACAAAGGCGCCATTCAGACGTGATGAAATGCCTAATGGACCGAATTTGCATTAGCTCCGTTATAAACAATCGTCACTTGAATGCCTAAATCATATTCTGTTGTTGTTTTAAAATGATTTATGCATTTTCGGTGGCACAGAGGTACCTACCATTGTTGAATGGAAGCGACATTCTAATTGGAGTATCCAAAAGCTTTATTGGGTAACATCATAGTCATGAGTTATGTTATGGGCTATGTCTGATGTACATGTATGTAAGAATATTTTTAGTTTTGGGCTAATATTTAACTATTTTTACTATTCATCAATAAAGGCAAACTTAATTTTAAAATCATTGACTAAAATGTACACTTATTAAACTAAAGTATGACTGATAGTATATAAATTGTAATAATTAAAAAAAAACATTAACTATGGTGCCAAAATTAATTACGTAAAACAGTTTCCAGAGTGATAGATACTCTAAGTATCGGCCTGGTGAAATACCACCATTCAGAATCAAAACGTTGCTTGAAATCGCATAAGCCGTGTTTGGTGACCAGATCTGCATTGCCTGGTACTTCCTAAAATTCTTCTTCCCCTTTACTTTTTCCCCCTTACTACCTGCAGCCTCATAATATACCTCGATTGGGGAAGCCAAAGTCCCACTGGCTCTAGACGGTTGGGTGCAATTGGGACTCTTGTGCAGTTTCCAATATAGAATTCCACCATGAATTAACAGTTACAAAATTAGAAATAATAAAAAAATAGTTTTAAAAACTCTCAGACGATGTGTTTTGGCGTCCTAAAAATAGAATAGTTTTTTCTTTCTGTAATTTCTAGGTAAAATCAACTACTTGTAAATGGCATTCTTTTTCATAATCAGCTTCGAAATATGCACATTATAAATTTTAAACTTTATTACACAACTATAAAATATAAGACCAGACGCCATATTTTTGTTACTTGTTCTATAAGAAATAGTGGTGAAATGCAGGAGAGGTCACCTAGTAACTAATATTAGCATATTACTAAGCTCATTACAAAATATACCAAAAAGGCGCCATTCAATTAACAGAGATAAAACAACTGTGTTACAAATTTAGTTATAAAGGTCAGCATTGTTACCAAAAGGCAGTCAGACAGTACAATGAGATCTTTTATAATATAACCAATGAGTTAATATATGCAAAAATATTTGTATCACAAACACACAACAGTGGAACGGTTTTGACTTTTTAGGCAGTCTAAGGTTTTACGCCTTGGACTAAGAGTTGGAATTTTCGTCGAACTGGAAAAGTATTTTTTATTATAATGGGTGTTACTAGGCTAGGTGTTGAGACGTTCATTGTTAAATTTGATGGACCTTTCGAAATAGTTTATTACAGAATATGTTGACAACGATGTTAGTAAAATAGTCGAAAGAAAATTAATATAGTCCTACCTAGTTACCTACCTACCATCCTATGGATTCACAGAGTGTTAAAATGAGAAACGTTTCATGACATTGACGGAATTATTCGATAGACAACAGTGGCACTGTTTGAAAATAATAGTGGGATTTTTAGTTGACGTTATTATATAGAAAAAGACAGTGGATTTGTTGCTATTCTACCCTGATATAAACAGGCAAGAGAATAAACTACCCTAAAAATAAATTGGTGAGGATGTTCCTAAAAAGTGGGCCAAGAATTGAAAAATTACAAATTCATTTGCATTCGTTCGTGTTCTATCGTAGATGTTAAATTAAATTACGGCAAAATGAAATTTTATTTATAGGTAGGTGAAATCAAAATGTAAAAATAATGATGATTTGTATCTATTTTTAAAAATGAATTGAAAATTCACGCTTCATTCATGCACAGATTTGACGTGTTTATTGGTCTACTGTTGGGCGGCTACTGAACCAAAAACGATGTAACTCGAAAGGCGGGACGACAAAAATCATTCTTATCGCACGTCGGATAGAAGAGCCATAGGGTCGAGTTTGCTGTAGCATGCCTAGAAATGTCTTTTGCCTGAGGTGTACATTTACAATTTAATTCTGATGAACATAAAGAATCTCTTTCGGGAAACAATTAATTTAACGTATTGAAAAATAAAAACTGGTCCTTACTGCTAATACTAATGCTGAAAAACGACTTGGAAGTTTAGAAAAAATCGTTTTACGATAAGAATATGAATGATAAGTGTCATTTTTTGTAAATCTGAAATATCTATAGAAGTGATGTTTTTGTTACAAATTCATCAGAATTAATACAAATGTCAATCTGAAGCCCCTCGCCACTTGCCCCTTTGGAAACGACGTTCTAAATCGACGTCTGTCGAACAGGTTGGCTATTCATTTGATTTAGTTTATCTTACCCACATTACCTTCCAAATAATATTAATTTACAGATCGTTTTCATTTTCTATGTTTATAGAAAGTAAAAAAGTTAAATGTTTTCACTAAAAATGGTAAATTATATTCAATTAGAGTTCAAATATCTCCTAATCTCCGCGATGGCAATACTTTATATATATTTTTGAAAGGTTCCTGTTTCTAAAAAAGGCATCCCGACCCCCCTTTATCATCTCCACCCCACTAGTAGATAGGTAGGCAAACCCAAACCCATTAACCGTACATCATTAAGATCGATCTGCTTTACATTAAAGTAGTTTACAAGTATGTTCATCTTACATGTCGATTAGCCAAGAAGTCAACTGGAGCGTAAACTCGATAAACCAATATCCTATTAATTAGATGAGCCTCTTCGCGTTTATTTGTTTATCCCACTGTGTCTACCAATGTAGCAAAGTCCTCCAATTTGCAATCAAACCCCGTTTAGCCGAGTATCACACCATCGGTTTTATTCGACGGCGCTGCCATCTTGCGAGATGTTCGCGCACTGTTGGAGCACCGCGGGCGCAATTAGTGCGCCTTGATCAACGATGCCAGGCAACCGGCGTTGCACGTGTGTTAATTGGATGGCAGTTTGGTCGGGCGCACTTTCCTTTGCCGACAAGGAACGTTGTCGCGGGGCGACGAACTTGGATTGATACAAATAGTAAAATAGAGTTCACGCGAATAAACTAAAATGAATGAGCGACAGAATAATCATGCTCCAAAATCTAGTTAATTGGGTAAAATCATGTGTGAATTATATTAGGTGAGAAAGGGACGTTTTGTGGCTTTGGCAGCCAGGTAGGTACATCGAATGAATGAAAAAAAAGAGAGCCAGGTAAATACGTTACCGACGTGGAAGTAGATTGCATTGAGGCTGGGAACGTCCTAATAAGACATGGTAGGATAAATCGAATAATATATTGGATTACATGTCAGGAGACGGAATAAGAGATTAGTATAATATTTTAAGAGCTGTTTGAATGTGGATGAAGCAAGGAGTGTGAGCCAGAAGTTTGGTTAGGCATCATGATAAGTTGGTTTTAGTTACCATTCCCAATGAACTAAGCTTATTATTATTATCTTTAAAAAAAATTGACAATGACTTTTTAAAAGGCTTTGAAAACCATGATATTATTTAGTCTTCTTTATTTATATCGTACATTGGTGCTTCCCCTGAGGTGGCAGTTTCATTCTACGCAGTGAGTTTCTATTTACATTGATTTGTTACATAGTAAGATACTACAAATAAATAAAGACCCCACGGCAACCTGTTAACTAACATTTTTGACGAAAAATAGTTAGTATTCTCACTAAATTAATTCTGGTACGGTCTATCCAATGAACACACTTTTAGGTCATGGAAATGACACGAACATGGAAAATAAAAAAGTTGAACATGTTAACTGCAAATTATGTTTTATCTAAAATATTTTTTAATGGCAAGAACATTTTATCTACAATAATAATAACATTGTATTGTAGAAATGCATTAAAATGCTAAATAAATAATATCTAATATACCAAATAGAATTTAGTATATTAGCTATAACATTCATGAAAAATAGTTGGTGCATTTGTGATGGTACACACTTTTTGACAAAACGCAAAAGACTGAATATCTCAGAATGACTCGACAGTTAGTTAACAGGTTCTTACCGTGGGGTCTACAAATATCGGCAGAAAGTAAATAAAATAAGCTAATATTAAAAAAAATACAGCAATATGGAAAAATATTATGGGCATAATATTTATGGATGAGGTTTATTTTCTTCGTTTATTTGTATGAAAAAAGTAACGGTATAAGATTGTTTAATTCTTTTATCCTTCAAAGGACCGTAGGGTAGTGGTAGTTCAAGTCAAACATTTACTTAGCAGAGTGTCTTTTCCCCCACGTGTTTATCGAAACACAAGATGTGTTTTAAGAGGAATTACGGGCCGTAGGTTGTACATTGATTGCAACTGAATATTACAACTTGTACCCCGTGTTTACCTTTCCTTGACGGTAAGCAGGGTGGTGATATTGAAGTTAATGAAAATACCGACCGTGGGTTGGCCCGTACTGCTAATCCAAACAACATGTAAGGTATATAGTGAGGTTAGTACCTGCTTACCTACAAACTTTCTAAAAAATATCGTCGCTGGAAAGGCAAAAGAACTGAAACGACACTTTGGTTAAAAGTGAGTAAAATATGCAGTTTTGATCAGGTTTTTTTTTCTGCATCGAATGCTGTGGCTCTCGCTCGATTCTGAAGATTTTTGTGGCCTTTCAGCCATCTAAAATCTATTTACAGTTTGGGGCTCGACTCAAGTGACACAAGTTTGGGACTTTTTTTGGCTTTTTGTCGTTTCAGGTTACTCAGTGAGCATTGAGTTACCTGAGTTAGCTATTTTTTTTCAAAATCCAACCAGGTACTGAAGACTAATGAATTTTACTGTAAAACAAACAAAAAACTTTTAAAGTGCTCTGGTGTAAACTTCCCAAAATGGCGCTGAAGCCCTTTTGCCTTTCTGGCGACGATATGTTGAATTTATCACAAACATAAAATTAATATCAACAATGAATTAGTTCCAACCATATAGTGTATTATCTCTTCAGTGGTTCCTATCAAATTTCGTAATCTTTCTTAGTGGAGGTTTGCTAACATCCGGACTCATTCACTCTGAAGACAACAGCCCGGAACTGAACCCGTATCAGTCACGTAAGTTTTAAAGCTATCAGGTCAGTTTTGAGTAGTAAAAAACGTCCGTCAAACACATAACACAGGAAATGTCTAATACATCTCAGAATAATGTATCATATTTTATAATTGTCATGTATAACTATATATTATACTACTAAGGTTAGTGCTAACTTTTATATTTTATTTTATTTAAATCTGTAATGGCGTTGCTCCCCAAACTTAAACACAAAAAAATATTTCTCTTATGCGTTGGGTAGTTTCGTTAAAAAAATAATCTTATAAATAGCTTAACGACCTTATTTTATCAATAAAAAACACGCATAATTTTTATGTATTATTTATTTACTATCAATTTTATTTTCATATTTAAAGTTGTCATTTGTGAGAAATTATTTTATGAAAATCAAAATTCTTACAAGTACCTGCGTACGTACTGAGTGAGTACCTACTTATGATCTATAAAATACCAATGGATTTTTTCACTTCAGTCTAATAAAAATGAGCCTTCGATAAAAAAAATAATACCCCCATAAAGAATATAAAAGTGCCTTCCCATTAGATGAGATGATAACTTTCGGGCGCTTTAAAAAGCAATAAGATTAAACCTTCGCATTGCACACAGCGCAGAATGGAAATAGTTTTTCGCCGTTTTGCAGGCAAATTGCAAACAGTATGCCAACAATCTTATGGGCCCCTCGCCAAACTTTCCCCCGCAGCAAGAGCAAAAGGACTCCATACTTTATATATAAAATAAAACAACAATGATTTCGTGTAGATATTTCGATGTGCAATATGAATTGTTACCCAGCTCTTTGCGATACTCCGGGGTAATGATCGACGCGCTGAATAAAGTGAAAAGGTATTTTTTCAAATGGATTTTTGAGTACCAAAAAGTTTGATGGGCGATCTAACTTTCCGGATTTATATATCCGAGCGCAATATTCGTTTCACTTTTAGTGGCGGCACATAAAACAGCGCATTTAAACATATAGAAAGAAGGATAATTTGGTGGAAGGGCGGCTGCTTTACGAGGAGAAGTGAGGGAATAGCCTTGTTAATTCCCCTTTATCGTTAGTATCGGGGATGCAAAACACATATAGGGCAAGCTTTCTATAAGGGTTGATGGACTTTAGTGTTTTATGTGACCGTGCTTAAGGCGGTGGCATTATTTTTCTTCGCCATTCGAAACCGTTTTAGGATTTCCAAGGGATTTGACCTTTTAAGATCGTTTTATGTTCCGTGATAGTATATTGCCCTCATAATGGGATCCCACACCCTTCGTCTAGTTCTCCAGTTGTTTTGCTCAATTTTATTCTGAATATTTCTTTATATTATTTTAATAACAATCTAGGAAACTATTGGATGTTTCATGTATCGAGAAAGCAGTTATTTTATGGAGCTTACTGATTTTAAATTGAAAATCAAAAACTATACTTTTTCACACAAATAAAATACTTGCACATAGCTTGTACTTTTCAATACTCATTGGATTAGGTTATATCGACACAAAAACAAAAAGCTCTCACGAAAAATTGATTTGGAAGGTTGCGTAATTATGAATCATGCAGAAATGAATACATTATATTTATAGAAACGTATAAAACTAGATTAAATAAAATCAAATAATTAAGGTAAACTATATGTCAGTTATTTTGGTTTTCCGGATACTAGATGCCGACCGTTTAAGAACGTCAGATTCTTCTTCTCGAGCCCATATGTCAATCGAAGCAGTCACTATTTGGGCGTTAAAGGCAGTAGTTACTTTTACAACTGGGGCGTAAAAGTTTAGCGCCGGTGATAAGGCACGGACCTGCTTCCGACGCTGCAACTACCAGCTACCAGCTACTAGCTACCAGAGTACCAGGGCTCCTCGCAACGAAGGACTTCCTTCTGCAGATGGCAGCTTCACCACCTCCACTACGGTGATTCACTGATATCTTACACCATCATGAAGGTAATTCAATCGATCATTTAATATATCCACATTCTGACCGTAATAATGATGAACGTAGAAAATCTTTACGGTAAAGCTAAATGAGCTTTTTGTAAATTGGTTTGAATACAAAATAGCATGAGGATTGAAGCAGAACCAGAAGACCAGGGCTAGAGGAGAGTGAGGAAGAGAACTGGAGCCAGTGGAAATCATTTGTGGAGACCAAATTTCACCTTGGAATGTAGCGCCGTGGCGATGATGACACTCATTTCATATTCTTATCGAATCTCGTGAGTAAATTGCTTTGTATCTCTTTATAATCTTTTTGTATATCCCACTAGCAACTCACAGTTTTTTTTGCCAGAAATTGTAGGCCTATTCAACGTGAAAAAGTTTGAAATGACAATAGCATTATTACCTATGAAGCTCTTAAATGAAAATCGTCACTTTGCTTGTTCCATATTTATCATTAATGGTTGTTTTTTGTAGAAACTCGGGCAAAGTCGGGAATTAACTACTGTTATGAGTAGAAGGTAGGTATATTAATAAACAGACTTAATATATGCAAGACAAAAATAAATCTGTGAATAAAAGTACAATTTTATTAAAAGAATTTCATTACTAATAGTACAATATATATGTATCCAAAATTTATTTTTAGAATCCAGACGTCAAGTGTTATTAAAAAAATGACAGCAAATATACATGACACGTTGCACAATGTTACAAAGTAAATTTACTTTCGGTCTATTATTCTGTAAGCTAGAATTTATTCTCAAACATCACTTATTTCTCATTTTCTTCTTAATATTGACACAAAGTTTGCATGCATAGGCATCCATCTTTGTCTTTTTGTCAACAGACTCTCCTTTTGGCGTTTTGCAGTCATCTGGATTTGGTATTTCTATACATTCACGATATATAGCAAGGAAGTTTCGTTCGTACATTACCCTTACTTCATCCGTCCATTCCAAAATTTTGATTGAGAATAACATACAATGACATATTCGAATGCCACGAAAAGTGATTTTTTTTCCACGCAGCTTCCAGCGATTCTCTATGCGAAATTCGTTAATGCTTCAATATTTTATCATACATTTGTGTTGTAAAATGTACGTTTTGTTAGAAGCAGATACCAGAGTGCACTTTACACCGGAATCGTATAATGTCACGTTTCGGTTCCACAAGTTATCGCCTCTTCAGATTTTTCTTAGAAAAGACGGCTACACCATACACTATAGAGTTCATTGTATGTTTACCTTAGAAATGGCGTAATCGCGTATTCCACCAGAATCACTTTTCCAAAGTAAAATATCGATGTAAGTATTAAGATACGAGTACATTTTTGCAACAGCTTGAAAACATTGATTCACATAACTAATTTAGATTTTTTTAATGTGGCACTTTGATCGAGTTTATTAACCCCATAAATAATATATTTTGTGAGTACCTACGTGCGACCGTACAGTTTGAATTTTCAAAATCGGAAATGATATTAATTGAAATTATCAAATCAAAAAAAAACTTTTCATATCCCAACCTACCTAAGAAAGTACCTTCGTCTTATGTATTCAGTATTCACCAGATATTATTCCATATTTGAAATGAGTGGCTTAAAGCAACTAATATTTTTTCTTGGCAAGTCAAGTCACATCTCGTGATTTATCACAGGTAACAACTAGTGGAGAAAAAATTAGTGTGGTAATTTTTTTACGCCGATTACTCTACATGTTTGTGATTACTACAATTAAATGTTAATTACCACCTTGCATAAAACGTTTGTTTAACAATGGACATTTGTAGAATAAACAGAAAATTTTTTAGGACAGCTCCAAGAATTAAATTTAATCGAATATGGTATTATTTTTTTGATTAATGTTTTTTACGACAGCTGAGAAACTATTTCAAGATGACGTTTTGGGTTTTATTGTGTTTATCTTTTTACTTGAAGACTTATATGGAAAAACCAATGCATTATATGATAATCAAAACCCATTAATTATGTTCTGAGTGTTGTTTCGTTTTTTTTTCATATACAACTGGTATGACAATACTGATACCATACAAGAGTTCCGCTGCCCAGCGCCAGTGGGACTGTTACATACAGAATTCGGCAGTTTTGTTACGTTGACGAACATTGGGAAGGGGAGATAAGAAGAGTAGGTTGAAGGTTGATAAGGACCTGGTTAATCAGATTTGATCATTAAACATGATTTATAAATATTTTGATTTATAGCTACGCCCTAGTGTAAACACTGAGTGTATTTCCTATTTTTATTAAAATTGTAATTGATAAGAATTGTTTTACTGATTTAAATTCTGCAAAGATTTTTTTTTTTTCACTTTGTCAAGATTCGAATCCGCAATCTCTGGACCCATGAATTGACATAGCTGTTACGGCTATGCCACGGTATAACCCAGAATTATTATTATCATGAAAGGGTTTTCTCAGTTTTAGTATTACTTTCATAGTTATTGATATTTTTTACTGTTTAAAACAACGAATAAAAAAACTTCGTTACTTTTATTTGTTTTCATAGTGAATTTTAATAACCGTCTTATTATTTAGAGATAGTAAATTATTATAACGATGTATAAAATAATAATATCTCATAACTGCTTTTATTTATTTCACGATCCAAATGTTGTTCCTCTGACATTGTTTTATAATATTGTACGCCAAAGACAAATATTAAAAAATAATCATTGGAACTGTTTGTGGGCGCATGCATATGGGAACCCCACATTTTGTCCCCTTTTAAGAAGATTCCCGCTTAAACCAACATTATTATTACAACGAATACTTAGGTAGGTACTTCTTACTGAATTAGTTTTTATGTATACGCCTCCAGTTCACATGCAAATAAAATAAGGTGGTTTTCAATGGACCCAAACTTAATTAATTCTGTTTGTGGGAAGTCCTTTTAAAGCTGACAAGATGAGCAAATACCCATTAGTGTAAAGAGACTGTACCGGAAAAACAACATTTCAAAAACCAAGCAAAAAGCACCCCTGAGTTGAAGGATTCTGTGTATACAAACAGAATGTTGGTGTATATTTAACGGTGATCAACCTTTTTACTTTGTGGTAAAATACTTTTCTATTTCGGTCACCTTTTGAGGGGGCCTGAAAGGTAAGGCAATATATCTACGATTACGAAAATACTCCTTTCATCTCATCATATTTACTTTTCCTCGGGAGAATGACACGCACCACGTGGTCTAATATAAGTACGTGCTCTTTAAATATATTATTTATCAATTGTTGGCATGTAAGAATTTGCTTGTTACTCATTAACTAATTGTTACCCGGGAAAAAAATCCTGGAATGTAATAGACTTGCCAAGAAAAAAATATTACTTGCTTCAATTCACTATTTCAAATACAGTATAATGTCTGCTAAAATACACTATAGGAAGATACTACATTAGGTAGGTAGGGATTCGAAAATAATATTTTTTAATTTTGTACATTTCAGTTAATATCAGTTTTTTATAGTTAATACAGCACAAGAATCTCAATTGCTTCCAATCGTCTAGAGCCAGTGAGACTATGTCATCCCCAATTGGGGTATATTGTGAGGCTGAAAAAAGTGGGAGAAGGGAAAGATGTGGGTAAGGGGAAGGTTGGGAAGTACCTGGCTATTGCTGGAGATCTGGTGACCAAACACGGCTAAAGCCATTTCAAGCAACATGTCAGAGCGATACTTAGAGTGTCTACCACTCTGTAACATGCTACACATATACTTTATTATATTTTATATGAGTTTAATGTTATGACACACATCTATCAAATAAAATGTATTTGCGCACGCCGGGTATGAACCTGCGACCTTTGGACCTGTAGTCGAGCGTCTTACCATTCGACCAAGGAGGCTATCAAAAGGTTCTAAATTTGAAAAGTTCACACATTCTGCAGACGTAAATACTCACAAAGGCAATTATTTATAGTCAATAATGTAATCTCAATAAATCATACAGAATGAGAGTAAAGCATTCAGTGGTGGAGCGAGGCCTGTCTTTTACTTACTAAATAATACTACTAAACTAAAACTACTAAACTAAACTACTAAATATTACTAAGAACACATTGCCCTTTACATTATATAACTCGCTTCCAGATAAATATAAGAATAGTCAACATAATAAAAAATTCCAAAATTATGCCTTAAAATAATATTCTTTTTAATAGTTTTAAGGGTCCACTCAATAATGACGCTTAACATCACTTTGTAGCATTCTTATACAGCAATACTACAAATGATTTATCTACAAATTTTACTATGGGTAGTTAGAAAAATGTCTGAGGTTTCTAATGAATACAATTTTTTTACTGTAATCCTTTAAATTCTATGAAAAACATACTAAAATATCAGTAAAACTTGTAGTTTGAAAACCAGCAAAAGTGTTTTTGAACGTTTTTTTTAAATGTGGATTTTATAAATAATTTACAAGATTACTGTTCAAAAATTGTATTCACTGGAAACTTTAGACATATTTCTAACTACCCGTATAGAATTAACAGATAAATAATGTGTAGTTTTGGTTGTACTAGAAAGCCAAAAAATGAGTATTTTTGGGTGCTGACCCTTAAGGTGAAAATACCCAATTTCGAAATCAGTTTTCTTTTCCGGTTAGCGTAAAAACATCCTCATATACTGCACTTCAGGGTTTTATTTTTTCTCCTTTGTTTCTATTTATAATGTTCTATCTTATATTAATACTAAGTACCTAATTTATTTATTTTTACACTGTATTTCCTATTATGTTATTTTGTATTATAATCTTTGATTTATGTTAGTTTGATCTCTGTATTCTGTTGTAACTCATGTATTTCTTTAATTTCCATTGTCCCAGAGTGAGTTTTTATAACTCATCGGGATTGCTATATGTTAGCAAGATATTAGTAATAAATAAAAAAAAAATGAAAAATGAAATCGTATTTTATTTCAAATCCGATATTTAAAATAATTTAATAAATAGTAAAAAAAAACTAACTTTTCATTTAAAAGAACAGAAACATAGCAACATCTAAAAGTTCAAAATGTTAACTGTTTACACATCTTAACCAAACGAATTTGTAAGAAACGCGCGAATTATTCGAACGCATTACGGAAATTGTAATCTCAAAAGGCTTTTGTTGAACTTTGTTTTCTTCCAAAGAATGCAGAGAATTGCAGAGGTCTGAATAAAACATACGGTAGATACTTACCTCTTTATTATAAAGGCACAATAAAGGGGTGGGAATTTCAAATACGTCTCCAGTGTTCCAAATTCAAACAGCGATTTAATTAAAATTACGCGGCAAACTTTATTAGGGAAATGTGAGGAATTCAAGTGACGTCACTTTCTGAATTCTTATAGAATCAGACGGATTTTCGGAATAAATAACAAGAAAGCCTCCCAAGGTGAATGAAGTATCAAAAATTTAATATTTAGATTATAAATTTGATATTCAATTGAGATGAATGACTTGACGTTTGTCGAAAATGGTGAGTGCACACAAAATGTTCAAATTTCTACAACGATATTTTATGCTTCTCAAATAGAGATGAATTTTTATTTATAAATAGTAGGTTAAAATTTCGTTTTTATATTAAGATTATATTCACGTGTCTACCATCATTAAGGTCTGTTGTAGGTATTTGATTTATCGGGTTAATATTCGAACTCGATTGACGTTAAAATTATTTCGAGTTCTAAAAAGGCAACACTTTTTAATTTTAGGGAAGTTTTAAGACTATGTGATTTTTCACAAAAACGGCGCTATACACATTATCCAAATATTATTATTATAAGTCATCATAAGGAAATATTGTAAAAAATATTTATACTTTTGACATACGTTGATTTTATTTTTTAGGGAACCCCGAAACAATGTCCCAACTGCTCCTGACCGTATGAAGCTAGTGGGACTATGGCACCCCGATTAGGGTATGTTGTGAGACTGAAGTAGCGGGAATTCCAAAGAAATGGAGAAGAAGAAGGTGGGAAAGTACTTGGTTATTTAAATCTGGTCACCAAACATGGCTAAAGCCATTTCAAGCAAGGCTTCGATTATCTATATCTAGTATCTTCCACTCTGGAAGTATCAGAAGGTTTGTGAAATTTTCCCATAAGTGCGCTTGACTATAATACATCTAAGAATAAAAAATTACAACTGCAGGGTCATGTTCTTGAAATTACTCCCACAGTGCTCACTCATTACAAAGTTAATGAAATGAAATTACGAAAACCTATCTAATAATAATTATAATAATACTTGGATAATTTGTAAAGCACTATTTTTAGGAAATATCACCTCAAGGGCACTTTATAAAACGTAAAGGTTGTGGCTAATTTTTCCATAAAATTATCCGAATACCTAAAGCTATAGCTAAAATTAATATTGATATTTACATATTAGTTATTTACATTTGTCACGGGCTGTGAAAAATTGATGAACTTTTTGTTAAGCAGTAGATCGAGGATTGAGGATCGCGGATTGCATGAAAAGATATTATATTGGTGAGTTTAGATGCTAACGAGTTAGCCTAGCTGTGCAAATTAGGGCTATTCTCTTATTTATGGATACGATGTTTTGAAAAGATAAGTTTTGGGTCTAGTTCTGAACTCTGTCGATGCTTTTATTATTCTCAGATTATGTGGTAGTCTATTCCAAGCTTTAGGACCTGACACTCCGAAGGCGTGCTCTCCGAACTTAGTGTCTGGTGTGCGCTTTGTTTCCTTCAACCTTCCGATAGTCGATCTAAGGGTTGACTGTCGCGAATTCGAATCTTTGGGAATATAAAGTTTCGATAAATAAGCCGCAGCCATTCCGTTGATTGATTTAAACACCACTCAGCAAAGCTTGAACTGGATTCTTTCGGGATATTTAAGCCAGTGAAGATTTTTGCAATATTTTGAAATGGGAATATGCCGCAGTGTTGAAAAGATTCTTATTTTTTTATTAGGTATTTGGTACCTACAAGTTTACTAATAATGTGGTTTCCTCCGTTGGTAGATTTCTTTACACTGATTTTATTTATCTTAATTTAAATAACCCAGTCCTGTCCTGCTTGTTTGAGACTTTTAAGAAAAAATCAGCATCCTAATTAACACACAAAAGTTTGATAGATGTCTTTGGAATAATGTCACCTCCTGAGACAGCTATTGGAGAGTTATCGATGTCATCTAACAGTCTAATTATACAATGTAATTTTCATTTTTAGGTTAAAAACTGTTGTTACAGGTAAACAGGTAACAGATATACGTATGCTTTGAAAATGTCAATGAAGCAAAAAGTAGTACATATATATATATATATATATATATATATATATATATATATATATATCTATGTTTAAGCGACATGTTTCTGGAAGTCAGTTAACCAAATGATTGAAATTCAAACCCGTCAAAGTGATTCACGACAAATTTTATTATTGTTTACCTGGCAAGTATCATTAACATCGATTGAATATAAGCAATATGGCATGATTTTTATATTGTAGCAAGAATAAATAAATAATTATACAGGTACATGGTGAACGAGAAAATTTCTGAAGGTGGTAAAAAATGTTGTTTCTTCTGGATATCAATGGGACAGCTGTTATTAATTATATAATTTATACTTAAGAAATGGTGTTTTTTTTCGTAGTGTCAGTGACTTAAGAGTAAGAAATCCAATCCACGTTTAACTTATGATTTTTTCAGGTTGATAAAAAGGCAATGTGAGTATTTATACTATGTTTGGTGTATGAAGTGTGTTCTCCGTAGTGTGGTTTTTCCGTAGCAGAAGCAAAAAAATATATCAGTACTTCACCAACCTATCTGCGGGAAGATTTATCATTTAATGTGATCAGTGGCGTAATCAATAAATTTAACGAATTAACGAAAACAATTAACTATTTTTTTTTGCATTTGATCCGCATTCAGAAGATAATTCGTCTATGCCACAAATATATATTTTTAAATCGCAACGGATGATAATACAGGCCTGGGAGTAAAAAAAAATAGCTGCAGTATTATGCATCTGTTAAAACAACCAGGTGCTTTAGAAAAATACTAATTTATTGAGAATGTACAAAAAATAAATAAATAAAGTTTTATTCCAGAAGGAATGCAGGAGTAGTGCAATGCAATACCTTCCATAATTGATATGAAAACATAGTAATAATAATATTAACAAATAAAAATTAACATAAATTCATAAGAAAAAAAATAAATAAATGTATATATATTTTGAACAATACAAGTAAAAAATATTAATGGAGGATATCAGGCCTCATTTCTGCAAAACGCCATCAAGAGGGAGTCCACAAAAAATCTGTTTTCGTTTTGAACAAACAAACAATATGGATTGACCGAACTTCTTGTTTTTGAGACTTAAATGCATATTTTGTCCAAGCTCTATAGCTCATGATAGAAATTAAATAGTTAACCGAGAAATTTCAGACAGAGATAACTAGCAATTGACACCAAGACCCACCGTTTGAGAGGTTCATTGGGAAAAACAAAATATATATACGAAAAATGTTCGTATTTATTTAGGCTTCTCGGATATTCTTTTCGTACTCAAAAACATATTATGTCCAAGCTCTGTACCTCACGATGGAAATTCAATAGTTGACCGAGAATTTTATAACAGATATATCTGTGCAATTGATATCAGGAATCACTGTTTGAGAGTTTTATCGGAAAAATATACATAAATACGAAATGTTCGTATTTATTTAGCCTTCTCGGATATTCTCCGTTGCGCCACTGACTAAAGTATACTTTCAAAGCGTCCAATAAGGAAACCCTAGACTTCCCAGACTGCCAATTCAATATAAGACATTAACATATTAAACTGGCTTCAGTACGCGGAAAACACGAGGTGATGCTGTTACTCTGTTTGGAATAATTCTAGAGAATATATTAATAACAGGTAGAAACGGAGGACGAGCAACTAACTCATTGTTATGAAATCAAAATTTAAGTGTTTTAGACAAACTAGGTTTTGAGCTTTGAGGGAATCGATTTAACCAACTCTAGTTCGTCGAATCGATTCTCTCTCAAAATACACCGAACAGCATAAAGATATTACATTTTATTGTGAAACTGATTTTTAAGGTTGGCGCGTTTCTATCTTTTGTCACATTTCACATCGTCAAAATTCAACGATAAGCGCCATTTTGTTTTTTTTTTTACATTTTTATGGACACCGTTAAACATCGATTCAAGGCCCATTTCAGCTTTTTGAACAAAAATCATATTCATAATGTAAGGCTGATGTAAGCGTAATGAATAGGATCAAGAAAGGGACACTTAGATAGTTTGGGCATGTAGAGCGAATGAACGAAGAAAGGAGTGTGCGAAAGTGAATAGAAGAAGAAGTTGAGGACGCCCGAGGAAGACATGGCACGATCAAGTAAATCAAATACTTGAATCGGGCCATGTAAAGATTCAGAATAACAGAAGAGTATGTATGAGACGATGTATGAATGTGAATGAAGCAAGGAGTGTGTGCCACGACAGAGTTGTATTGCGGTCCGTCTTCTCTGCTTATCCCTGCGGTGAAACGGCGTGATGGTTAGTTAGTTATACTTTCCATCTGATCACGCTTTGTTTAAAAGCTGAAATGAACCGACAATCGAGGTTTAACGAAGACCTTTTAAATGTAAAAAATAGCTTTAATCGTTTGGATTTTGACGATGTCACATTTGACATCATTTGACGAAAGTTCGAAACAACTCGCTTTTAGTTTACTGTAAGAAAAATGAACATGTTTTTTTGGCTTCCATTGTGCAAATAAGTGATAACGTTAGTGAATAAGTTCCATCCACACTGACAGCGAAATTAAAACCATAAATTTATAATTATGCTATAAATAGACAATCATTATTGGTTTATCGTTTCATTTATTTATTCATCTCAACCCGCCGTCAGTCGCCTTTAAAAAATAATAATTTATAGTGAATAATACCACACAAGAGTCCCAACCGCTCTCAACGGCCTAGAGCCAGTGAGACTATGGAATCCCCAATTGGGGTATTTTGTGAGGCTGAATGTAGTGGGAGGAGAAGGAGCTAGGAAAGAGGAAGGTTGGGAATTACCTGGATATTCAGATCTGGTCCCCAAACATGGCTAAAGCTTTTTCAAGCCACGTTCGATTTTGAATGGTGGTCTTTCACCAGGGCAATAGATAAAATATCTGCCACTCTGGAACGTGCCGCAAATACGATGCATATTTTTTTATATTAATTAAATGTATCACGACACGTATAAACACTGGTTTGTATTTTTATTTCGTAGGGAGACAACTAGTTTCCATGGCTTTTTGTGTGATGGACGTTTTCGTCACAACGTTTTTGGTACATAATTGCAGATCTGAAGCTAGTGAAAGAAACTTAGCCATATAGTACAATAAAGGAAGATGCCTTTAAACCTCTAGACCCGTGTATTGAATAAACAATCGGTTACGAAAAATTTTCCAAAATTGATTTAAGTAATCGTCCTCTTTGTCTGCCGTTGAGGGTATTTTTTTCCTTTGAACTTATTTCTCTTGGCGATGTTTCTTGAAAACATCGGTGAATGCTAATAATAATATTACTTGTAGGAGTGTATCACCATTCACCACGTCAAATAATAATCACCATCCGCACTTCTTGTAGTTAATTTGAATAAAAAATAAAACACTATCGCAACCACGAACAGGAAACCACAAAATAACATGATTATAATTAATCACACACAAAACAGGATTAAGGTAAAACAAGGTGCAGGAATTGAACAAAAATAATATTATTAATTTACGATCAATCTGAAACTTGATTTCGTCGAGTAGGTTCCTATTAACTATCCTTTTATTATTATTTTTAGGACAAGATTAAAATTGAAAAGAAGTGCCCTTATCTACAAAACACAATACCTGTTTATAGTCTGAAGTAATACAAATTTAATAGCTTTTTCGGTATAAAATTTCTAGGTCAGCGTACGGCAAATACTTTTACCACGCAAAAGGTCTTTTTCAATGGTTTTTTCAAGAGGTGATTCTAGATCCTTACATTTTTCTCACAAAATGATTTGTCACGTATTTACTCAATATTTCATCTTTTCGAATTATTTTTTTTCTTTTCCTACTTGAAAGGAAAGAAAAAATACAAGGTTTAAACAGGTCAATTCGTAACTAATGTGCGGAGACCACATTAAACGTATTTTATATTAAAAAAAAAATGATGATTTTTTTTATCAATGACATGTTTGAGTTTTAAAATAATAAATTTAAAATTCGTGTTAGTATAATTTGCGTTGCACAAATATCGCATTGTTTTATAATCCGCATTCATGACAATTTAAATTCAAATGTGTAGACCTCTTTGCTATTGATGCCTTTTTTCTTAATAGATTATTTATCATGTAGTAGTCAACCAATTTAAAAATAAATTAAATGGTAATATATACAAAAAACACATTTTTTGAGAAATTATTCCAAAGCAGTTATAAAAAATCATTCATTTACATTATAACGTCAAGAGTTTATCTGTGAAGCCATATTAAAGTTAATTAAAAAAAAATATTTAAGTGAACGAAGGTCACATGGGCAAAGATGTTAATAATAGATAAGTTAAAAAGTAGTGAAGTCAATATTATCTATTAAAATGATTATTATATCTTACTACTCGGCTTCGCACGAGATTTTAACTTTTTTTTCATATAACTGGTGGAATAAAATTAAGTCAAAGTTATTCAATTATTTTATTAAATACCTTTATTTACGTGTTAATACCAACGTGCGCAAATAATAATATTTCTAGGTACAAATATGGCTATCTATATTCCTTGTTTTTTATATCTAAAATGATTCATTCCAACGATGTTTAATCCATTATATATACAAGATTGATGTTTGGTACATAATCATTCATAAGAATATTTTTAGTTATTCTATCAACATATTTTTTAAACAAAACACCTGTTAATTTTTTGAACAGATTTATGAAAAGTGTATCACACTTAACAAATTAACAATTCATAATTGGTTTTCCTTGTTATAAATGGATCGGAAAGTAAAAAAAAAAACAGAAAAAACAAATAATTCACACGAAAGTAGGTACAATCAATCAAAATGTGCACTCACTTGTTTTGACAACATAAACGTGCATAGTATATTTACTTAATAGGTTGGAGTAAATACAAAAATAAAAAATTCTAACACTGAACTTCAGAAAAAAAAGTCATTTGAAGAAAAGTATTATTTTTATATAACATAATAGGACGAAGTTAAAAATTTCAAACATTAAAAACTCTTCAAATGGGTAATCAACTTTAACACTAGTTTCTTTGTCTCTCAAAACAATAAGTAGGCATTAGAAGACCTAAGGCTGTTTCTCAGTAACGTTAAGTAAGAATATCACTGCCAGGAGTGTATACATATGCACCGATACTCACAATCCTATGGTACGTGTTGTTCGTATCAACTCTAATTACGCGATCTACATCGTATAGGCGTGCTCTATCAATAATAATAAGAACAGTTTAACGTTTAAGGAAAAATCGAAAAGAATCCGTTTCCTTGTTGAATCCATTTTATATATTCACTACCAATAGGCAACTTGAGTCTCAAACATGACTATATTGAGAGGCGTATTAGTCCATTACATGTTCAAGAAATAAATATGTTATTTGCATATTTCGGTAATTCATTACATATTACGTCATCTAATTGAAATTATATGTTTATTTACACCCGCTAAAGATTTTTTTACACAAATTGTGTTTTTTTAAACAATAAACTTATAAACAGTGCATAAAATATCGTCAAAGAAAAGGAAAAACAGTATTGAATAATAGGTATATCCAGAGTTAAATAGTTTCTACAATAAATTACCAATTTAATATATCAAAAACATCGGAGAATTTCTTTTCAAGATGTTGAATTCGTCGTATAGGAGTGTATATTGTAAGGTTGAAGTAGAATTGTCACAATAATATGGTAAGTACAGTCTTGAACTGTCCTGTCTTTTGTATAAACTTCTATAAAGTAATAATTGCTTAAAAAATATTGTTCTTAATGAAGGTAAGGTAACACAATTCCAGCCCTCTGTCCCAGCGTGGTCGCGGTTTCAAACCCGTCGTGCGCAAATAAGTTTTATTTAATTAAATATGTGTCATCATCACACATTTAATTCATACATAATAAAATAATAAATGGTACATTTGCGGCACGCTCCAAAGTGGAAGATACTAGTATCGCCCTGGTGAAAGACCACCATCCAGAATTGAAAGATTGCTTGAAATGGCTTTGGCCACGTTTGGTGACTAGATCTGAATAACCAGGTACTTCTCAACCTTCCTCTTTCTCATCTCCTTCTCCTCCTAACTACCTTCTGCCCCAAAACATACGCTGGATGCCATATTCTCACTGGCTCTGGGTGGTTCAGAGGAGTTGAGTCTCTTATGCGATATTCACGTAATTATTTTTTTTAAATGTAGGTATACAGCACGTGATCTTTATACTCCATTTGTTTTTACAATAAACTAAAATCTTAAAAATTCTCGGTGGCAATTTAATGATTTTCTTTTCTGTGTGTATTTTTAAAACCGTAAAAAAAGTATGTATATTATTTCAATAATTTTAAATATCACTCATTTTTCGTTTTCGAAAAATTCACCGCATGCCACTGTTAAAATTCAAAACAGCGAGTAAATAACCTCATATGCTCACATTGCGCTGCGGTCGAAATTGGGAATTTCCGTCTGATTCAGTTCGCATAATATTTGTTTATTTATTCGCGCCTGAGACTCATTATTAAACTTGTTTTTGAACAAATAATAAGTTTACCTCGATTCGCTCACTTTGCGGCAAGGATCAGTTATCGCTAAGATGTCTCATAGCGTAGACGGTTCTGACTGAACTAAAACAAATTATCTAGAGCGATTACATTTAATTATTAGCCTTGAATTTTATCTGTTGAAAGATGGCAACTGTGCAGTTTTTGAGCATCTTTATTCTGGTCCAGTTTTTGGCACTGACCAATGGACGTAAGTGTTTACTGTTTAATATTATTTATTTTTTATCAAAATATTTTTTCACTAAAATATTTTTTCCTTCAAATAAGAAAATAAATGTAGTGATTATTTATCGTATTTATTCCGACCGTCTAAAATAGTTTATCGTATAATTATTAATTTACGCATAATTAATAGTGGCAATATCAAGATTTCTAATTTAATTTTGTTTTTCAAATCAAGACCACGTAGATAATATTTCCTTGGCATTGACATATACATTTATCATTTACGTGCGTACTTCTTGCAGTTATTTACTTTCTTAACTTTATAACCGGTTATTAAACGAGTCAGATGCTAACGTTATGAGTTATGACGTTATACGAAGCTACGTATAATAGTACTTGGATAATTTATAAAAAGTCATTTTTGCGAAACATCATCTCAAGGGCGATTAATATTATTTTATACTTTAAAAAAACAGCTCAAAGCTGAATAACCTCGATTGTATTTTGCAATCATTTCTTAAAAAAATAATGTTGTATTATATTTTCACCAATTAAAAATAAATGCTGTTGTGGAAAACGATTGTCTCTAGATCTTTATCTTATAAAAAACATGCAACAAATAATAATCTTAAGTATTGTTATTTTTACAGTTAAATATAACATTTCAAAGCTCAATAGCTCGTGATGGAAGTTAAGTTCTTAGTTAAAAGTAATTTTGTTTACCTAGTGAGTCCAGACAGAAAAATCAGTGCAATTTTAAGGACGCTACAGCTCATGGCTAGATACTATCCGCTACTTCAGCAAACGAACTTGGTTTTATAGTTAATAAACTAGTACATATTATCGAGTTTTTAAATCAATGAAGTTCAAAGTAGCGGAAAAAAAACGTACGTAAGGTTGATGTAGATCAAGGTTGATAGATTTATGGATTGTGTCATAAAGAATAGTAATAATATTATCCATATATATAAATATATAGATATTCTATTCAGTTTCCTGCTGTTATCATTAGATCATCTTAGTACTTATGGAAAGAAACAATAAATTTCAATTAGAATCTTTTATACTTTATGAATTGTTTATTATCCGTTTACAACCGTAGTTTTTTTGACAATAAATCATTTTCTGTGCGAGCACGTACGAGCGTGAACTTTTCAAATTAGAATTAGTTTTAATTAAAATTAGCAATTAAAAAATACATATCTTTTCAAATCCCTTTCTACCTAATAAAATTAACTATAATTATTGTTTTCTTATGCTTACCCTTTAGAGACAAGTGAGGTCAAACTTAACCTGTCAATGATTTGATAATATTTACTTAGCGTGATCTATTTTTATATTGGTACCTACATTAATGCCCTATAACCTATTTTTCTGGTTAACTTAGGTACCTACCTTGAAAAAACTTTATCAATTTGTACATCAATCCCATACTAAAAAAATACATCCATGTTTGTTCATAATAATATGCCAATGAATGGTTAGTATGATTTCATAAATTTTAAGAATCAAATTATTGCAACGATGCTATCCAACTGTTAAAATATAACAGTAATTTAATAATATTACGTTGATTTTGTGATATAGGTACATCAGAGACTTTTCTTCGTGTACTGTAATATTTGTGTAATCAAGACCTCAGAACAGAGGTCAAGACTAAATCAAATCATTATTTTGTTTTATTTTAATAAAACAGTCACGTAGCACAATAATTCACAACAAATCACTCAATACATTATAAGCAAGGTACGTGTATATATATTTTGAAATGAAAGGATTATAATTTTGCCATGCTTTATCAACCGTAAAAGTCTTAAATACTTTTCACCTGCAAAAACATTTTCTGCGAATTCCTTTACAAAAACTGAGAAATACTCAGAATTTATTCACGGGAATTCGAGCATTTTTTCCATTGTGATCATTCAAATGCAAGTGGAAGCCAAAATCAAATTATTTTCGGGTTACTTTACGATTAGACGTGCCGAAGTAGTATTTTTTTTTCAATCACTTATACTTAAATTTCAATTTAAATTCTTTCGTCTTTATGTACATATAATTTTTATGACTAGTAATATTATTGTGAGATACGTAGTAAGAGTGTAAACTGCACCTGTTTATTTTGAGACAAATTGGTGATTCCCAGAACTGCGTATTTTAGAATAACTAAATATCACAATTTCTGGTTTGATATGACTCCCATTGATATTGCTCCCAACCGTCTGGCG
Organism: Drusus annulatus; assembly: GCA_022651775.1. Lineage (NCBI taxonomy): Eukaryota > Metazoa > Arthropoda > Insecta > Trichoptera > Limnephilidae > Drusus > Drusus annulatus. Next base: position 242,622 of record JAGWCC010000466.1, read on the forward strand.
CCAGTGAGACTATGGCATCCCCAATTGTGGTATGTTGTAAGGATAAAGGTAGTGGGGAGGGGAAGGATATGGGGAATGGGAAGGTTGAGAAGTATATGCATATCCAGATCTGGTCACCAAACACGGCTAAAGCCAATTCAAGTAACGTTTCGATTCTGAATGGCGGTCTTTTACCAGGGCGATACTTACAGTATTTACCACTCGTATGCACGTAGATTATCTTTTATTAGACCAACATTGTTGAAATTGTTTTCTGTCTTCAAACAGGTCATTAATTAAATGTGAAATGAAAACACTATTTTTTCCTTTTTTGTTGTGCGTTCTCTCCTTACTGCTGAATACCATAAAGGCTATTTTACTTCATCAACTTCTATCAATACATTTTTCGTCTACTGGTATTTATTTTACTTCAATTTTTACGTAGAACGTAATAAAAGGTAGTTTTGAGTTTTTATTTACATAAATAAATAACTTTGTATAAGACAACAGATATTATTTTAACTTTTATAACAGACCGGTTTCGCTTAGCCTAAGCATCATCAGGGTACAACATTAAAATAAACAAAAAATACAAAATGTGCGGTTTTAAATACTTACAGATGGAGAAAAAATTATAAAATAAATAACAAAACAATGAAAAAACAATAGAATAACATTAAACAAAGGAACAGAGAGAAAGAGACAGATAATACGAATTAAAAGAGACGAAACGTCAACTGAGAAGGTGATTAAATAATAATGATAAATTTTATGAGTTTAAAGAAAATATTCCTAATACTAGATATTCCTAATAGACTACTAAACAAATTAACCTGATTATTAAAAAAAAATTAATGGCTCTTTTTTATATCTAGTGCTTCCAAATTACTTAACATAATGCCATGATCATTTTTGTGAAGAATATGAGCACCGGTGCTTTTATTGAAGGTATGATCTTTATCAATAAGTAGATTAGCGAATTTTGAAAAACTGTGGTTATTTAAACATCTAATATGTCCTTTGATTCTTATACTGACATTACGGGAAACCAAATAAAATAATAATTTATATGTTTATAATACCATTCCTCGTTACCTAGTAGAACCCAACGCAAGTAAATACGAAAACTTGTGTTTGAAATTAAATAATTAGAATTTATAATTTTTGTTTTCAGAAAACCGTATCGGAGAAAGCTGCCTCATCGGCTACACCTTGCAAGGAGTCTGTCAATCCGTGTATGATTGTGCTCCCATAACGGAGGCGTTGAGAGGAGGCCGTCCGAAAAAGGAAGTGATTGAAAATATGCGCCGGCTGCAGTGCGGCTACCAGGGGTCCACCGTTTTAGTCTGCTGCTCCCCAGAACTTAACTTCGCAACAGAAGTTACCGTGAGTAATACAAATATATTACGATATCTTAATAAAATAATGTTTGATGAGTCATTTCACGGCATATTTAATAACACTTAGGGGGTATTTTACCACCTCTCAGTAAGCTGTCGAGTAACTGTAGTTTCTTGATGAGCAACTTTCATCATCGGATAGCTGTAAAAACAGATATTTACTTGCCGGGTAGTGTTACTCAGCGGTGGTGAAAGAGACAATAATTTTATCAAAGGTGGTGAAATACCCTCTTAGTGTAGGTCTAACGGGTTTAATGCAGTTTCCGTTGCCTACTCTACTGTACTGTGTTCTGTAGTAGCTATAAAACCTTTAAACATTCGACACGATCAATGGCTCGATTAGATTTGTTAATTGACGGCTTCTTTGGTCGAGTGTTTAAAACGCTCGACTACGAATCTAGAGGTTGCGGGTTCGAATCCCGGCGCTCGTTAGTAAAATTTTACTCATTCAATATGTGTTATTTCACATTAATTTAATATAAACGGCACGTTTCAGAGTGGTGAATACTCTAAGTATCGCCCTGGTGAAAGACCACCATTCAAAATCGAAACCTTGCTTAAAATGGCTTTAGACGTTTTTGGCGACCTAATCTGTATAGCCAAGTACTTCTCAACCTTCCTTTCTTCCATTTCCTTCCCTTCTCCACTACTTTGAGCCTCACAAAATACCCACATGGAAGATGCAATAGTTCCCCTGGCTCCAGATGGTTAGGAGCAGTTGGAACCACTCTTAGTATCGTCCTGGTAAAATCAAAACGTTGCTTGAAATGGCTTTAGCCGTGTTTAGTGACCAGATCTATAGCCAGTTACTTCCCAACCTTCCTCTTTCCCATCTCTTTCCCCTCCCCACTACATTCAGCCTCACAACATTCCCCGATTGGAGATGTCACAGTCTTACTGGCTCTAGACGATTGGGAGCAGTTGGGACTCTTGTGCGGTATTCACTAAAGAAAATAATAAAATAGCCAGCTGCTTCTCAACTTTCCTCGTTCCCAATTACTTCGGCCTCACAAAATACCCAAATTGAGGATGCAATAGTCCCTCTGGCTCCAGATGGTTGGAAGCAGTCGGAATTTTCGAGCGGAATTTTCAAAAAAAAATAAAAAAAAAACAAATATAACTACGCCAATAACTTTTATTTAATTAATATGTGTCACAACACATTTAATTCATATAAAAATAATAACAAGTATATTTGCGGCACGTTCCAGAGTGGTAGATACTCTAAGTATCGCCCTGGTGAAAGACCACCATTCAGAATGAATCGAAACGTTGCTTGAAATGGCTTAAGCCGTGTTTGGTGAGCAGATCTGAATAGGCAGGTACTTCCCAACCTTCCTCTTCCCGATCTCCTTCCCCTCCCCACTACCTTCAGCCTCACGACATACCCAATTTGGGGATGCCATAGTCTTACTGGCTCTAGACGGTTGGGAGCAGTTGAGACTCTTGTGCGGTATTCATGTAAAAAAAAAAATATATATATATGTTTTCAGCTTCACCCACAAGATTTTCTTCCATGTAAAAAACGTATTATGTTATTAAATTAAGTGAACGTGAAGTTATTTGTCAGTGAAATGAATGTTGTCCATTTACCATCCCCGATATTAACTGGGATTATCATTTTTTCCTACATGATCCATGGCCGGAAGGGGAAAGTTTTTTTACCAAATTCACGTAAAAATATCTTCTTGAGGGGCGACATTTCGGACATGTGCGAAAATGCGTTTGCATCAATCATACTGCGTAGATGGTATTTTAGTTTGCAAGACCGCACTGTAACTTTCGAGTAAATGTATTTCAGCATTTTGCGTCGGAATGCTAATCACTAACTCTGTACAAAACTTGAGGAGTTCCATTGTTGAGCTGAGTTTGACACCCTCCTATGAATTGGAACCCTGAACAAAATGACTTGATTCTGTGCAGCAAGATGGAATCAATCTGATTGATTCCACCATCTTAACAGTTGGATTTGTTACCGTCTTTAGAACATAGATGTCGGGTTGAAAATCTGTATTTGTTCAACTTATATTTATTTTATATTTATTAATTTATGATTAACCCTTCAGCCCTAGCGGACAGTCCGAGTACACACCAAACACGTGATAAACATAATATGAACGCGGTCGACACAACGGAATCAAATATGGAAACTATTTTTTTTATTTAAAAGCTAATAGAGACGAACGAACTCATGTCATAATTAAATATAAATTATTTATTTGTAAAATTGACAATGGTATTTTAGACATACCTGATTTACTGAACCTTATTTCTTTTAACATTCCAACGAGACCTCGATACAAAATTCTATTTAGCTGTAACAATAACATCAGAACTGAGTTTATCAGATACTCACTTGTACCTAGATTGCATGTGGTTGGTAAACATACGCAGAGGTGGCTGATGTATTTAACTGCACGGAAGTAGATATAATAACGCTATAACATCATATCATATCTTTAATCAATATTTATTTAATGTAAACAAATATTATTCTTTCCTATTTTACAACAACTATTGTTTATTTTATTTGAGCAAATAATTTTCTTTTTTTCACTGTTTAATGTACACCTTTGTATATAAAAGCCCACTCAAGCGAATACATTAAAATAAATAAATAAGTAAAACATGGTTTACACACAAGACTTCAATGAAAACGTCTAATATCTAATGACAACTAATTTGATCATGATGTATATCCTAAAAAAATACATAAAAAAACCTTTTTATCTCATTTTGAAGGCACCGCCCACATTGCGCTCAACCCCCCGTCCTGCTGTCAACCGACCGAACACCCCCTTCGATGAAAGCCTCCTACCCGATTCCGGAACCTGCGGCGGCAGCCTGGAAGACCGGATATTGAACGGAAACCGAACGGACATTAACGAATTTCCGTGGATGGCTCTCTTGGGATACAGGAACAGTAAGTCATACCGGAAGAGACTCATTTCTATTTTAGCATTGATTGCTGATCTTGGGACTGCCCTATAATTATTAATGTATGATTTATAAGGTAAAAAATAAGATACAAGTGTTTTTATTGATTCCACTCTGACTTTTAAACAGAGTTCATTTGACCTTGTATCAAGAATTAGCTGCTAACGATATGTTAAATTATATTCCATCCTGCTTCTTATATTGCACATATAATTGAATATAGTAGAGTAAGACAACGTACAATATAATAAACTGTAATCTAGTGAATGCTGTGATTTTAAGTTGTGCGTACGTATATGAACGAATTTGTGTTTACTAGTATTCAGAACCGAAGCTGGATTATGACAATTTTAATGATGATCGAAAGTCCTGTTTTTTCGGTAGTTGTCAAGTATACTGCGACTCTGCAAGTCATCGTCCTGACGAGATATCTAAATCTATAAATCGTCTGTCTAAAATCCTTGATCCTTTTTTTATGTCACTGTTTTATTTGTATGTACCTACTAAAATAAAAATTAAGAACCAATAATAATTACTCAAACATGTGTTATTTTTCGTTTTTATAGAAACCGGATCCTTGGTCTTTGAGTGCGGTGGAGTGCTCATAAATAATCGCTATGTTCTCACAGCTGCACATTGTGTTGATGTTTCTCTCAAATTGTGAGTATATTAAATACAATTAAACAGGTACTCAACTAAATTCAATTTCGTTAGTGAAAAATTTTTCAAAATATCTTCCAAAAAAGATATAATTCGCCTTTTTATACCTGACACTAACACAAACTTATCAAATAATAATAAATAGAGACAAATCACTGTTAGCACAACATCTTCATTTATTTATATTTTTACTCATTAAGGTGGCATTCATTGAAAAACCCAGAAAGAAGCGTAAAATTGACCGAACTTTATTTTATTAGTAAAACATCATTTTTCTAGGGAACTTGTCCGCCTTGGAGAGTGGGATATTTTGACAAACCCCGACTGCATTGGACCCAGCGAATTTAGAACCTGTGCTCCTCCGCACAAAGAATTCAGCATTGAGCAAGCCATTGTTCACACCGGATTTTCGCAAAACAACATCAACAGGAAAGATGATATCGCTCTGCTGAGATTGTCGGAAGAAGTCGAGTTTACTGGTAAATATAAACATTAGTTCAAATTGTGTTTAATATTTAATCAAAACATAACCTTCTCTCAAGTCAAACCAGGTTATAAAATTATGGTGTTGTTTTTTTTGACGATTTGCTGGATGGTTATACGATATGGAATACTACCTAATAATTTGCTTATTTTTCAGACTTTGTCAGTCCTATTTGCCTTCCAACATCCCAAAGCGAAACTCTACGTAAGGACGATCAACTCACGGTGTCAGGATGGGGAAGAACCCTCGAAGGTATATTATTATTCTGTTTTTTTTTTTTTAAATTTGTTTAATTTATGTCCTTATCCTTATATATCAGGGTGCAATTGATAAATATAATATCATATTTTGTTTAAATGCTCCAATACGCTTTTGGGTTGATATAAGTCTCGCACTACCCACCTACGACAGTTTTTTTCTAAATAATTCATTAAACACGACCATTATAACTCACGGGTAAAAAAAGTTTTTGCAATAAATTCAAGAAGAATAGTAAAGCAATCTGGTGTGCATACATTTTGATTGGTCTCCCCTTTAAAACGAATTTATTATTTTTACTTTTATTTTACACATAAAATCCCTCTAGAATACATAAACGACATTTTTCTTATGAATAGCTTAAAAATGCACACTCGGGATAAAAGACGCAGTGATAAACGATTATGTAAATTTTATCTGGAGTCGATATGGTGGAAGATATATATAAATAGAAACGAGGCGAGACGACGGATGAATGTGAATAAAGCAAGGAATTTACTTTCCCTAAGCTCATCTCTCTTTTCTCCCCTCCTTCTTCAGCTTCACAACATTCCTTATGAATTTGTCCTAGTCCCACTGGATTAAAGAAGTTGGGTCTCTTGTAATCATATATAAGGAAGTGTTTTTCAAGATAAAGTTAAATAGTTGTCTATCTACTATCCTTATTACTGAGAGGGAATTGGAGAAGCTTGAATTAGTAGTTAATTTACATTTCGTATTTTATTTTCAATTAATTTTTATTTTTAACTAGCGAGTACCTGGCATGCTTTGCAAAGCCACTCGACAAAAAATGTTTGCGTTTTAATTCTTTTTATTGAAATGCTTTTGAATACACAATATTTCTTAATAGTGCTTGAGGTGTAGATCGACCAATAGCTTGTCATTTGGCTTCCATAATTAATTTACCATCGAAAGTAACGCCTTTTGACGACTATCACTATCTCTAAACAAATAAATAAAGAAACATTCACGTGAAAATTTTATTTCATTCCCAACATTTATGTTTAAAAAAAAAATAAATAAATGTTTTAAAAAATAATTTATAATTTTTTTAAAACATAAATGAAAAAAAAGTTCTTAATTTGAGACCTACTTGTGTTTTCCACCTTGAAAATATTCTACTAAAAAAAGCTTCGTGTGTGGAATATTTAATCTGTGGCTAACTAAAGTGGTATATCTATGGACTAACTTCAATACAACATGGCGGGTTCAGTGTTTTTAATACTAATTTTAAAACGTTATAGCAACAGTTTTACAAATTGGATTTCATTCGAATTACTTTCCAAACCTTTCCTGTACTAATGAGAACAAACTGTGCAATTTTTAACGAAATGAGTCGAGAATATCGAGGACACACAGACAAATTTTCTTTTTTATATAGTTAGGAAGAAGATTTAGACTGTAGTATCAGCAAGTTAATTCAAATATAATTTTTCAGGAGCTAAGAGCAACATCAAGCTGAAGCTGAGGGTGCCCCTGTTCGACAAGCCGTCCTGCGCAAGGCTGTTCCGCGTGTCCGCCGCCATTCTGACCCCCGGGCAGGTGTGCGCGGGGGGCGAGTTCGCCAAGGACACCTGCAGCGGAGACAGCGGGGGCCCGCTCATGAAGGTCATGCCCAACGGGGACTGGACTTCCGTGGGCATCATCTCCTTCGGAGCCGGCTGCGGGAGAGACGGCTGGCCGGGCGTCTACACTGATGTATCCAGCTACATGGACTGGATCAAACAAAACATTAGAAAGTAATTTAACGATACTAGCGAATTAATTAAGATTATTAAAGAATACCAAAAATGTTAAAAGTTGTATTTTACTTACCCCATATTGAGGAACAAAGTTTCTAAGGATACCTAATCGAGAATCAATGGGAAGATTTATGTAAGACCGGTCGGTAGCTGAGTGGACAAACGCGTCGGATTCTCACTCGGGCGTCGTGGGTTCGATTCCTCTGCTAACTAAGCCCTCCATCATTGCAAAAGCAATATTTTCAGCTTATTATAATGGTAGTAGAACTTTTTCAAATTTGTCAGATTATTCGTAACCAGGGAATGTTTCTTTCTTTAAAAAAAAAGACAAAGCAAAGAAAGGCAAGTGCAGCAGAAAAATTCCAAGCTGCAGCGTGCAGAGCAAAAGATACCCTGACGATAGCCAACCTCTGATAGTAGAAAGCACCAGAAGAAGACTCAAAGAGAGAAAAAATGAATCGAGAGACAATACGTCTCCCACTATACAGGCAGACAGAGTAATCGCGAAAAATCTGCCTAAAATATCATAACCTCACTACATACGAGTACATATCACTATTAATAAAGTGCGATGCTTACGGGACGTAAATAATTACCGAAACCGTTTGAAGTATCGCCACATCGAACCTATACGCTCGACACCTATTCAACAATTTTGGCAGAATTCTCAGAACTTCGCTGCTGTGGCGGTTGGCACGGAGTTCTAAGAATCGACTTCATCCCAGTAATTTTAAGCTTATTAAATGATTAATTCTTACTTTGACCGATAAAAATAACTATAACTGTAAGACTTATATTACTAGTTGTAGAACGATGTGAGGGAAAAATGACTAAAGTTGTTAATTCAATAAAGCACTTTGATTGAAGTAAAGAACTTCCAATAATATTTGGCAAGTGAAAATCTGTCGAGGGTCACCTTTTTAAATAAAAAAAAGCAGATGGAAATATGTAAAGTCAGTGCTCTCAAAAAACCATCCCTGTGTTTGAATAACTATGAAATGTTATACCCGACGGCGGCAAAAAACCGTCGAGTCTGGACGTGGTGTCGATAAATTTCATACTCCGGATGAAAATATTTATATGGCCCTAAAGGTAGACAGATTGTGGAAAAAGAGATTTATATTTTTTGTTTCGCCATCAGCCTTGTCGTCATAATACATGGCGCCAAGAAGATTTATGGAACGCGAGATGCTGCGCGTATGGAAACAAAATATTTTCTTGACCTTTATGTCGTTTTATACTTAACTTATACGAAGAGAAGAAAAAACTCTGTGAATGCAAGTAGTTTAGTTTATTTTGAGGTTTATATTTTCGTAGAAAGCAATCACTTTGTGGTTTGACATATTTAACGAAAATTAATGACCACGAATATTATTTTAATTTTTATGACCGACCGGTTTCGCTTAACCTAAGCATCATAAGGGTACAAATTTAAAAAAAAATACAATGTGTGCAGTTATACGAGTATATACAAGCAGAGGGAGAACACAATATAAAATAAAATAAGACAACAGTGAGAAAAAGATATTTAAGTTTTTTTTTTTTTTAATTATACCCTGATGATGCTAAGGCTAAGTGAAACCAGTCGGCCATAAAAAATAAAATGAAATCTGTCTTTTACAAAGTTAATGTATAATTTTCGTTAATTTAGGTTTATACAATATTTGTGAAATCATGACTCATTTTTTACGTATATTTTTTTAGGTTAGTATTTTGGAAAAAAACTATGAATTTTTTATTTCTTAGTTTTCAAATAAGTAAGCACTATTTTTGTACTCTCACGAAGTGTGGATTCTGTAATAATATTTTTTTGTGAAAATTTTTTACCGAATGTCCGTTTTTTTATAATTTCGGACTTACAACACCTTTCGTGGATAGGTATGCAAGTAAACAACACATGGGAACATTATGGTTCACCATGTTGAATATTTTTCTAAAGCTCATAGATATAAACATGATTGCTAAAACTAGTTTCCTAAACTAAATTCCGAAAAATGACAAATTAATAATAAAACATGTTTATTTTCCTGTACTGTGAAGAGTCGCAACTTAAATGAAGTACAACGCTGTGTATCTAATGATGAAAACCTTATACAAATCTGAAACGCATTTGGTTTAATTCCGGGTCGGTTTCATTATGCTACGGGAGCCATCAGTCTAGACCAGGGATCGGTAGTTCGTCAAGTGAGAAAAGTCAAATTGTCATGGAAACAGGATAAAAAAGGTATCAGAGAGCCACATATATGTAATATACATAATGTGTATAGGATATGGATTGTTCGAGATGTTTTATTTAATAAATGCATCTACGCATTGCTTTTGATATATTTACTTTATCTAGCAAATAACAACTCATTTTAATTGAATACATGATTGTAAATTTTTATCCGTTATTCTGCTTCTAAGTTTATTTTTTTATTCGGTTCATAGTTGAGAATGTTTGTTCACATATATATGTAGAGCCAAAGATTGTGAGAATACTAAAAGCTAGTTTTTTAATGCGTCATACGTATAAGGTATTATTGTTCCATGTATCAAATATTATTGTTTCTATTTTAGGCAGTTGTTTTATAGCTGTCCACGTATGTTGAGAAATTAAATTGGATTTCTTTCTTTGAGTTTTTCCAAGCGGCTGGTCAGATCTGTAAATTTGTTGCTCCACGTTCCTTGCATTTCAAATCTATTAACTGCATCTGGAGACAACCAGCATCTGTATCGAAAGGTGTTAAGTTAAGTTCATTGACATTTATTTTGAGAAGACGTACAATGAAAGTTAGTATAGACTTTTTGCTCTGAATTGTTGAAAACGTTCACCATAACTATTATTTTATTTTTTATAATACGCAGCTGAAATAAATCGCATCAAAACAACTGCATTTTTCGTCACGATATTGTCTAAACATAAGTTATAAGGCTGCTTGAGATGAGGTGAAATTAGATTTTATGTCGGAAGAGCCGCAAACGTCTATGCAAAGAGACGCATGCGGCTCGCAGGCCGCTCCTGCCGACCTCTGGTCTAGGTCAACAAATCGCAAATTATGATTGATCCCTATTAGAAAACATTTAAAAAATTTCACTCAAAATATCGGACATGATCCATCTTCCATCCATAAAACTTTATGTGCTTATTTTTAAAACCCAGCACTTTCAATAGTCAAGCGAACCAGGATTTATGAATATGGCCAGACAAAGTTAACAATCAAATACTTTTTTAAAGTGGAAACAACTTAAATTATTTTTTATTTCTTCTTCAGTCGTTAATTTGTTTGTTCCTCGACCTCTTGCGACAAAAAACATATTGCCTGTAGATTGAAGAAATCTATTTATTTGTACCTTATTGATAACTATTTCTTTGTTCTCATTTTATTCGGTGTCTACTAGTTTTTATGGCAAAGATTAAATAAAAACTTCCCTTTGGATTACGCGAATAAAGCGTCATGAAGATATATTGTGAAATGTGGGGTGACCCCTTGTAAGGTACACGCGAGGGTTGAGGGTTGCAGCGAGGGAGCACGACGGGTTCGAGGGGAGCGAGGGTTGTTGACAACTACTGTGTACTCCAGTACAAGAAGATGGATGTAACGCGATTGCTCCTGACTATTATTTATCGGACGTCAGATAACAATGACATAACAAATATAGACAAAAAAAAATTTGAAAAAAGTTTCTTTAGCTGTACTTTAATAACTTAATGAATAACAACGACAAGGGCTTATAGTGACAGAAAACTTTTGAAAAATGCTGATTGGTGTCTAAAATACAATAAATACTGTTGAGTAAATATTTCATATTCTTTAGCATAGCGAGATGAAATGTATTGGATATTATTGGGCCAGATATCTTAGAATCATAAGAAAGCATTGAGAAAGCGTCATTTTTTAGTAAAACTCAAGCAAGACGAAGGAGCGCAGGGAGACCTAAACTCCGATCGCTAAACGGTGTCGGGGGTAATCGCATCCTTGGACATAATAAACTGTAGGGGGAATGCAAGCAAAATACGAAGTGTTTCTAAGAGGTGAATAAGGGCCCTAGCACAAAATATCGATAAAGATTTTATCAACAATGTCGGTAATTTTGAATTCGACCGCAGATCGCCAACGAAGAAACGATAACTACCGTCGAATAAAGATGCTTAATGAATGATGATGGACGTCTCGCCGCATGGCCCGATTCAACAAAATTAGTGAACGGCTGTTCTCAAATTATAGTTTTTACTCGACGAAAAAGAAATACATCAACAACCAACTGGCTACAGATCACGAAACAAATATTTTTTTTTATTATTTCAAATGAAATTGACGCAATATTTTAACAAAGTTGATGTATAAAAAAAAATACACGAACTCAAGGGCGCTTTTAATGAAGAATCTGTTTTTTTTAAACAATTATTATGAATAAATTCAAAGAGTGACGTAAGTTGGATTCGTAAAACTGATAATTTAAAAATAATAACATCTGTTTAACAATGAAAGTCCTCTATTATAACATTTTCCTTATTTGCACGCTATCCTGTCAGCTATCAATCACGAATGTACTATTGTAATAAAATGTAGAATATCTCGTGCTATTAAAATTTCAGACCTCATTATAATACGGTGCTTCAAACCAACTATAGGGATCTCGATACGTCGACGCTTAGTAAACGATAACTATTAAATTCAAAAGTGAATCTTCGCATCGTTAAAATGAAATTACCGTGGATGTGCTTAGTTGCAATTGTCGTTCTTAATTATGCACTTGCCGCCAAACGGAAGCCTCAAGGAAAGGTAGTTATTTTAAATTTGTTTACACCCTCACGCTTTCATGGTGAAATTCCAAAGAAAAAACAACAATTACCTATCATCAAAATTATGAAAGTGATGTTAAAACAAATATAGGTGCTTAAAATGGGTACATTATTTATTTATTTTATTGTATACGCCCGAGAGGGCTTTTACATTAAAAGGTTTGTAATTGACAGTGAAAAAATGAGAATTGTATGCACAAACAAAATAAGGAATGATTGTAGAGTAGTAAAAAAAGTGTTTGAATACGTAATTAGATTATAGATTAAAGAAATATGTTTTAGCCTTCTTGTGTCTACATTCCGTGCAGTTAAATACAACAGCCACCTCTGCATATGTTTTACCAACTACATGCAATCTAGGAACAAGCGAGTATCTAAAAGACTAAGTCCTGATGTTATTGTTACAGATAAATAAAATTTTGGATCGAGTAGTTCTCGTTGGTATGTAACACGAAATAAGGTTCAATAAATCAGGACTGTATATAATACCCTTGACATTTTTATAAACGAAAGTCAAGTCACAAATAATTCTTCGATCTGAAAGTTTTAATAAATTTAATTCTTTCAAGTAGTTATAGTTTATATTTTTAATGGGTAGATTAAGTTTATAGTTTATGTTTCTCAGTAATTTATATTGAATTTTTCCGATGGAGTCGGAGTGGATTTTATAGTAAAGGGACCACATAGAAGAATTATATTCCACTTGACTACGAACTAAAGATGAATACTATATTATGAAGACCAAGTAAAAGTACATTTGGTGTTTGTATCAGTAAAGCATAAAATTTTTTCAGTATCTGTCTGGTGAAAGATCACCATTCAGAATCGAAACGTTGCTTGAAATGGCTTTAGCCGTGTTCAGTGACCAGATCATATCAAGAATATTCAGGTACTTTTCAACCTTCCTCTTCCCCATCTCCTTCTCTTCCCCACTTTATTCAGCCTTAAAATCAATATATATTCTGGAAACAAACAGTCAATACAAATAAAAAGTGTAAACATAGTAAAAATGAACATATTCTAGACCAAATAAGTTACATTAAATGAATCAAAGTAGATACGTACATAATATTACAGATTGTAAAATGAATAAATTAGATAAACATACAATTTTCATAGTATTAAGTGAGTTAACATGATTGTAAGAAATAAAAGTTTAGGTTTATGAATATATACTATACATTAAATACAATAGATAACAGTAGAATTTTACATAATGCATAGTATTAATTCAGTTAGCTTCATTTTATGTGATTTCAAATTACAGTTGAATATGTCTACATCTCGTAGGGTATTGCAGGTTTTATAGATATGTCATACAAGAGTTTTGCGCATATTTGGATTTACAGTGTGTTATTTTAAATAACCTTAAATATAAATTATGAAAAATATTTGAGGTATAAGATACAGAACGCAATTAAATTATTTTACTAAAGTATAATAAACTCTCAATCTCACAAATTAAACCACGATGCTACTGTTTTCAATAATAATTTGTCCTTCTGGATCATTTTCCGCAAAAAAAAATACCTTGCATAATTTTTACTGAAATTTGTTATACTTTTTTCAGCTTAGTTATGAATTGAATTTAAGTGATGGTGGGGTAAAATTTTGTGAGGATGCACAAGAAAGCCTTATTGACTTCAGCGCCTTGACGGTGGAAAGGGATACCCCACTGTCTACCGTTCTTTCCGGAAGCTTCGAATTTAATGCTCCAATAATGCCGGGAACTATGGTAAGTCTAACTAAATAAATGCTACTGGAATTCATTTAATAGAAAAATGCAAATAAAAACTTTATTTTGGAATGTACATGCAATTGTTTTGCACGTTAGATATTACTATCTACAGTATATATGTAAATATAAATGTAATATCGTGTACATATAAGTTTTATTTATAAAAATGTATAGATAAACGAATTGTCCTTAGCATTAAACCTTTGCTACTCTTCATAGAAAAGCAGCAGATGAAGTGGCTTGGATATGTACTCAGAATGTCAGATGGCCAACTTCCGCATAAAATACTGGCGTTGATTCCAAAGGGAAGACGTCCAGTCCAGACAATGTTGGGAGAGCAACTTCAGAGGCTGTGTGGGGAGAGACTGACCAGGCAGGGACCCTGGGGCCCTAGCACGAAACATCGATGTAGATTTTATCAACATTGTTGGAAATTTGCAATTGTTCCCGAGCCCTACTGCAGATCGCCAACAAACACACGACAGTTCACATCGACTAAATGAAGCATGTTTAGTCGACGTGAGCTATTTTTAGTGCGTAGACGATCTGCAATCATGTTCGGGAACGATTCCAAATTACCGACATTGTCGACAAAACCTTTATCGATGTTTCGTGCTAGGGGCTCTGGAGGCGTCTTGTTGAAGTGATGAAGATGATAATGACATTGAATGCACATAATTCAAGTTCATTTTTGCTTTCAGTTGATATTAGTTGTTGAAAAGGAAACGCCCCAGGGCAAAGTATACTGGTCAATGCCATGAAACTAGACCCCAAAGATTGTCCTTTACCCGCAGTAAGTCCTAGATTTAACAATTTATAGTATTGTGAATGAAAATTATTAAATATCTAAGTTAATTTCCTATTCAGCTTACGGTATTTTTTCACTAATGATTTCAATAGGGTCAAACATTTATGATCCTATAGTATATTAAAACCAAGTACGTTGTGGTTAGACAAAAAATAAAATAAATGTGTTTTGAATTAAACCACTTTATTGTATATATCGTCAAAAAGTTTCAATTACTCTTGAACTTTCATAAGGACTTATATCCCGATGATTCAGAAAGAAATCAAAATAGTTGACACTATGCGAAATAAAGTGGTTTCATACAAAACATTTTTTCTATTTCAAATCTTTAGTTTTTGACCGCTGTGTCACATTACACTTCATGTCAAGTTACATCCCGTGATTTTTCAGGGTAACAACCAGTTATATAAATATAAATTTATTTCACTTGAGTGAAGATTCGAAAATGTTTTTCCCTTTTAGAGAGTCTACACCATGGACGCTTTAAAAATTGATCTATCAGAAGCCAGCACTGTGTTAACACATGAAAATGTTGGCGATTATTCCGCAACCGTTAAATTTACCCACAAAGGAGATGGGCTGGACATCGTGGAGCATACTGTCGCTTGCTTCGATTTCACATTTTCCATTGCTGAAGTGAGGAAAGCAGCAGAATAAAAATAGGAAGAAGAGCTTGAAAATTCCCCGCAATCAAAAAAAAATGTCAACTTCTTTTGGATTAAAAGAATCAAAATTACTGCATTATTATTTTTTCTTACTGGTGATCTTTGTGTGAAGAAGGCATGGCGTGCAGTCCATAAATACAGAAAAGATACCCAAAAAAATGGAGCGTAAAAATAAAATTTAAGAAGAAAAAAATTGACAAATATCTGATTTTTATAACACAAAATTGAATGTTTATGTCATTCTCGTTTAACCTAAAGAACATGTTACTACTTAACAGTTTCTATTTTTTCAGTCGCAACCTGCCCTGGTTCTTACATGATACCCAATATAATAATAATATTTCGATAATTCGCCGTTTTTGTGAAAAATCACCTCAAGGACGCTGTACAAATCTTAATTCCTAGCTTATATAAATATACAGCAACATATTACCTGGCAGGCCACTTCTGGCAGGACACAATCACCATTTCATAAAACTTAAAATTTAGCTTATTTTTACATATTTATATTTATATTCTTATTTTTTTTTTACAAATAATGTATTTTTTGAGAGAGTAGTTTTAGCTTCATTAAATTGAATAATATATATGGCGCAAGTCAATAAAAAATGAAACCTTTATGGGTATATTTATCATTGTTTTAACTGTATTGGTTTCAAAAGGCTAGCCATTATAATACAGATAGTATTTTTTTCACAAAAAAGTTCACATCGAAACAAGCTTGTTTTGAACGATTTCAACGATGTTTTTTTACATTTTTATAAATTGCCCGATTTTTGCCTATAGCGACATCTGTGGAAATGTTTTAATAACATTTCTTCGCTCTTGTTTTTTTGGTTAAATATTTTTTTTTATTAATTTATTATTGATAATTTTGTATTTAACTTTGACCCAAAAAATGCTCTTTTAGCAATATTTTAATTTTATATTGATTTCATCATATTTCTCGAATGAGCTAGACACGTACGAACAAGTATCAAGCAATAGTTGAACAATACTGGAAAGGCCCGAATATAATATTATTATAGTCACAAATGATTTCGTAAACTTTATTTTGCCCTTTTGACTCCAAAAGTATCTATTTGCTAGTTGCGAACTGCATCGAACACGCGCCTAGCGACTAGCGGATCTATCGGTACACGGTGTGTGTAATTTTCCGATTGCCGTGTTTTCGTGTCTTTTATGAATGGCCAATTTTTTTTGTCGTGTCCAGCACTAATAAACAATAATTTATGACTACCGTGCATAATGAATAAAAACTTTTCGAATGCATACTACTTAAAATCACAAAACTCCAAATGTAAACATACCCCTTACTTATAAACGAGGTGTACATGTTATACGTGGTGTAAGGTCGGAATAACGAAAAACTTGCCTTATAACCATGACTTATGCGTCTATTTAAGGGCCTATGTCTGGTGTAACCAAACCAACGCTGAACCGACGCGTAAAACTCTAATAAGTAAGACGACAAGGGTACAGCACCAGAGCGCGCGGAATTTTCTAATACCGTGAAGAAAAGGTTAATAACGTATCCACTAGACCATATTTTAGTAATTTTAGAAGATTTCCGACATTACTAAATAGACTATTTTGTAATAATCGTGTAGGGCGAAATAATATTAGGAGATTAAAACTTAGGTTACTTGACGGTGAGGAGGTGAACATGGCATTCGTAGACACGAAGAACTAGAGAGAGTCATCAGGAGGTCAGCAGAAATGGCGCAACATATTAAATTGTGTTAAACAAATAATAATTACCGATTTATATTTTTTTACGTGAACCATCCCTACTAAGCATGGCCGTCTGTAGTGAGGAGCGGCGCAGAAGACCGAATCTGACCGGTGCGCAGGGAGCCGAAAAAATAAGAGAACGGCTGGGGAGAGTTTTTTGTACACACGGGAATGGACTGCTGAGAGACTCACTTCTCAAGGACTTCGCAATGGTTGTAGCGCTGATGAAAATAACTTTCCTAAGGACAATAGTTGTGAAATCATGTGTGTGCCTTGCAACAGGGATTTCTTTTTGGGACAAGGATATAGTAGAAGAAAAATGCATATAAATCAAGGTGGTTGGCGGTCTTTTTTTCAAACTTATTAGAGTAAGGCTAGGAAGTGAAGTGGAGTGACGGGATCTAGTTAAGTAATGATTTTAATATAGAATCGTCGAAAGCAGTATGAGAAATCTCACTGTCTACGGATACGTACGAGTACATTCAGAGGGCTTAAATTTATGTCTCCAATGATGCCAGAAAATAACGCAAGTGTTTCAAACTTTTGCCTTCACTAAACTTTAACAGTCAATAAAAAGTAATGATCTATGTTTTCAAATACCCAATCTGTTGAAGAGGATATTGATTTAGAGTAATAACAGTTTTTCTGTTTTCCACTTCCTTCAAGTATTACCTACGATTTCATATTTCGTTTGGTTCTGGAAATGGATTCAATCTTTCCCTGGAAACTGCTCTACTCCAGTCCCTGCAGAGTTATTTTTATAATCACCTACTTGTTTTCAAAGAGGAACAATTTTATTATTTGTAGCGGTTGGTCTTGATTGAAAACCAAACACTCCGCGGGGCAAAGTTTTAGCATACACCTTCGAATTTCCTAACACGTGGGAGAATATCCCCATGGAGGGAATGGCATGGAGTGTATATTGTCGTTGGAGCTATGAAGCCTTGGACCAAGAAATGCCCTTTACCCGCAGTAAGTTTAATTATGTTTTGGTTTATTTATAGCACGAAACATCGATTTGGATTTTATTTTATCGAATGTCGGTAATTTGGAATCGTTCCGGAGTCCAAATTCACACTGACTAAATTAAGCACGTTTATTCGACGTGAGTCGTCGTTTGTTCGTTGGCGATCTGCAGACGGGCTCGAGAATCATTCCAAATTACCAACATTGTCGATTGAATCCATATCGATGTTTCGTGCTAGAGCTCCTAATAACTAAATTTTTCAAATATACCTTTATTATTACCTTACTATTTTTTAATAGACCATTTATATTTACTTATTTGTTTCTTTCTTGTCAGTCTTTCAATATCAAATCGAAGAGTTGATTCTCAAAGAGATAAACAAATTGTTTTTTATTTTTTTGAGTGTACAAAATATGTATTTAATAATATTATAACTATTTATTGTTTTAAAGTTTATTTTGTAGAACTCCATTTTAATTTTTAGGTTTTTTAATTTTATTTAAACAATAATTATTATTATTTTAATTTTTTTTTTTAAAACAATTTTTAGTTAGAAGCTCTGCGTTGTAATTATTTTGATATTACTCCACAGTTTGATAATGCCCTCAGAAGGCGAAACAGCTGTCACCCGTAAAAATAATTACATTGCAGAGCTTTTAACTAAAAATTGTTTAAAAAAATTTAAATAATAATAATTATTGTTTAAATAAAATTAAAAAACCTAAAAATAAAATATTTGTAACTGTTTTTCGCATGTTTTCTTTGTGTTGGAAGTTCCACGCTTCAAATTGAAAATGTCATTTTTTTATTACGTAAAAGTCCATCACAAATGCTTGATTTTCCAGTGCTAGAATTCTTATTCCACAAAAAACTAATTCAAGTAAATTAATTCAGTTAAAATACTAAAAAAATATTTAAAAAAAAGTTTTTACTTAACTTTTCCCAGAATTTACAAGAACTTTGTAATAATTTCTGTGAAATTTATTTATTGAGTAATAATTTTCCACAAAACGTAGCAATTCCACTAAACAAATCTCTTTCGTTTGTGGTTCTTTTATGCCCAGTACGTACTGCATGGATCAATGTAGGTAGAATTATCGTCAATACGGCGCGGATCACACAGGCTCTCAAAAAATACCCTCATTTACAAATGCGTTAACAAAAGTGGTCAAAGCTTCCCTGAAGTAGTGGACATGTGCTAAGGGTGCATGTTCAAAAAGCAACGCACCCTTCAGAAGCCCAACCTCTTGAGTGAAAGAACACGTTTTATCCATTCGTTTTTCTATCTTTTGGTCCATCTGACCCTTTCTGCTTCTCCCGCAAAACTTTCCCTTCAAATCAAATAAAATAGAAGTGGGAGGCAGAGGTCGTCTCGAAATTCAACAACCTTTTTGATTTTACCCGTAATTCTAATGTTCCAATTTGTTTTTCCCCGAACATCCTCGTCTTTTTTTGGCACACCATTAGATTAATTTGACCGAGGGAGATCTGTAACTACCTGAAACGAAGTAAGTACGCTGGTGCCTGCCCGTCGTTGTGCTGAATTATTAATGAATGGAACACGTTCTTAACCAGAATTCAAAATTTTCAAAATGTAGCACTTGATGTGGGTACTTTTCAAAGTTATAAAAATAGGTTATATTCTAACAACTAATTTAGGTACGCAGCTTATAATTTTGTTTTTAAGGCTTTTTTATATTTCACTGAATGGAAAAGTCAACAAAACGCTTGATGTGGTGGTCTTAGTGCGTTTCAACATTCTTTTTTCGAAACTGTTTATCTTCTGAAGAACTAGAAAATATCGAACAAACAAAAAGGCGCAATGTATTATTTGTTGACAGATAAAACGGTATTGTAATGTTCCTGTTGGAAAAGACGTGGCGAGCTGAAAATGATGTCGCTGAACGATAAAGGTCTTAAAACGTTACGCAATTCGTGAGTTTTTTTGTGCATTATCACACAGATTATTGTTTTCGGACCGCCATACAACTCTGTCTTGGCATACACTCCTTGCATCATTCACATTCATACATCGTCTCATATATACTCTTCTGTTATTCTGACTCTTCACATGGCCCGATTCAAGTATTTAATTTGTTTGATCATGCTGTCTTCTTTGGGCGTCCCCGACTTCTTATTTCATTCAATTTCGCATCTTATATTCTTTTCACACTCTTTTACATTCGTTCAAGGGCTTCCATGGTCGAGTGGTAAGACGCTCGACTACGAATCCAAAGGTCACGGGTTCAAACCCGGCGTGCACCAATTACTTTTATTTAATTAATATGTGTCATAAAACATTCAATTCAAATAAAAATAATAAAAACCACATTTATTTATAACACGTTCCAGAGTTGTAGATACCCTAAGTATCACCCTGATGAAAGACTACCATTCAGAATCGAAACGTTTCTTGAAATGGCTTTAGCCGTGTTTGGTGACCAGATCTGAATAGCCAGGTACTTCCCAACCTTTCTCTTCCTAATCTTCTTCCCCTCCTCACTACCTTCAGCCTTACAACATACCCTATTTGGGGATGCCATAATCTCACTGGCTCTAGACGGTTGGGAGCAGTTGAGACTCTAATGCGGTATTCATATAAACAAAAAAAAAAAACATGCCAAACCACCTAAGCGTCCCTTTCTTGATCATATTAATTACGCTCAAATCAGCCTCGCATTCTTTCCGCATATTCACATTTTTAACACGTCCATACATGGTTTTACCGCACATACGCCTCAGAGATCTCATTTCCACAGCATTAAGTCTACTTTCATCCTTCCTCACCATGGTTCCATGTCTCATTGCCATACATCAGGGTTGGTGTAAGCGCTCCATTGTCGACTGCTAGCTTCGTTTATACCAAGTCTATTAGATACTGATTGATGCGTGCTCAAAATCATATAGAGTGCCTCAATAAATGTTTGATTAATTAAACGTAAGCTTTATTAAAATAATTTCGCTAAATGCTATTTATTTAAGTCCTAATTTAGGCTTCATCCAATAATTTACTATAGAAACTAGTATAAAATGAAAACGCAAATCAAAAGATAACACAGATAACTACTTGATAACCATTTCCCACATAATTCACTAGACAATAATATTTTCAATCAATCCTTTAATGGTTGAAGCAATAATTTATTCCATTGATTAAAAAAAGTTTTAATTTATTACCGCTCGCCAGAAATGACGCCCAATCCTTGATGAGTTTGAAAGTCAAAACGCTCCTCAAGCCAAAAGTCAGTTTTTATTCACATAACCCACCATAATCAAAGGAATAAAAAAAAAACCATGGGAGGCATTAACAAAGGGTTTTTTTCTCTTTCCACTCTAATTGTTTTCACATGTAACGAATGATTGTCAAATATTAAAGGAACAATTGCGCTTTATCCCCCCTATTATTATGTGTTCTAATCACATACGTTAGCAAAATTAAAAATGTTTCATCCATTTCTATGAGAACGATCGTCATTACTTTTCACGGCAGTAAATTGATGCAATTTTAATGCTATGGCATTGTTCGTTTATTATTCGCATAATTGTTTAGGTAGGTTGTTAAAAACAATTCAACAAGGATTGCATGTGATAAAGTGGAATATTTTCAGGAAACAAAGAATTCCATTTAATTCACGAACGGGAAATGTGTTTAGAACATTTACATGGTAGGTAATTTTTAAAAAATTAGATTTATAAAAAATATTTAATTATGTAGCGTGACGATAAAAAAAAACAAAAAATGTCAAAACTAGACAGCTGATTTTAGTCTGGTCTTCGAATGTGAATTTGTGATATTCAATGTAACTCTATGACTCATATTTTCATGCTATATGGTTGCCTATTTCATTAAAAACGTCTTTGAAGTAACAATATATGGAGAGAGAGCTAATTCTTTTTACCCAACCTATGCAAATTTGGAATAAATCACTTTCTCCGGGTTTTTACGTTGTACGCCATTAGAAAGAAAGAGATATCTAAATTTCCCAAATTATCACACCGCTTTCAGGTATTGTTAGAATGTTCTTGATGTTTTGATAAGCGAAATAAATGCACAAAACTCAACGGTTTATTAGGTTACATGCAATATTTTTGTTTATAATACTGTGACAAAGTGGTTATACGAAAAAAAAAAATATTTTGTTGACATGTGCTATGAATGGATGTATAAATACCCTAGACTTAGTCGTAGCCACGCCCAGGTCTAGCTGAGTCCGACAAACCTCATAAAAACTAACTACAGCAGCGCTCTCTCTTGTATATTATTGCTCTGAGGTTAAGTCTAAGTGAATTTCCGTGGCTTCCTAACATAAGCCAGGTGAGAAAAATATCACAAGAGAATTTTAACAGGCCAATATTTTTTTCTAAAATAACAGTATTTACATAAAGTGGATTCTGTCGATATTTTTTTCTTGAGGAGACTCGTTCAATAAATTGCCAACTTACAGCCGACGAGCGTGGACAAAGTTAATACTATTTTGTGTAGGTACTTATTTTTTTCGTTACTCTGTCCTAGCGGAGGTTGGCTGTTATCGAAACTACCACGTAGCAAACTGGAGCCCGGAAAAATCCTTTAGATTTTGCCTTTGGAGCAGTCATGCAAATTTCAAGTGATTAGGTATGGCGTCTTCCTTTACTTCGTCTTCCATAAGGCTGTCGTTCCGTTTGGGTGTTTTTAAAGCATTACAAAATGTTTGCCCTTGCGCATCAATCTTAACCTCAAAATCGATTATTTTTCTGTATTTTGCCGACCGATAAAATATCGCTCCCGGACAGGTAAAAGGGCTAAGGCGCTATTTCGATATGTTTACACGAGAGAACATTAAAGTTTTTTTTTTTGTTTTACAAAAAAATCATAAGTTATCTGTACCTGGTTAGATTTTGAAAGAAAAAGTTAACTCAGGTAACTCATTGCTCTCACTGTGTTACCAAAAGCGCCAAAAAGCTGAAAAAATTCCAAACTTATGTCGCTTGAGTCAAGCCTTCTCCCAAACGGTACAAATATTTTAGATGGCTGAAGGGCCACAAAAATCTTCAGAGTCAAATGGGAGTCAGTGCACTTGATGCAGATTTTTTTGTTACCAAAACTGCATATTTAAGTAATTTTTGACCAAGTATCGCTTAATTCCATTTGCCTCACTAGGGACGATATAATTTATTTATTTTATTTTAAAAGAAAGACAAACATTCCCGGGTTACGAATAACCTGACAATATTTGAAAAACTCCTACTGCCATCATAAGAAGGAGAAGATGTTGCTTGTGTAATGATGGAGGACAGCAGAGGAATTGAACGCACGACGCCCGAATGGGAATCCGACGCGTTTGTCCACTCAGCTACCGACCGGTCGATAGTATATCTACTTATTTCTGTGATGTGAGCGTAATGTATAGGATATATAAGAAAGAAACGCTTAGATGGTTTGGACTTGTAGAGCAAATGAACGAACAAAGGAGTGTGAAAAGAATATATGATGCGAAAGTGAATGGAAGAAGAAGTCGAGGACGCCCGATAAAGACATGGCACCATCAAGTAAATCAAATACAATAAATCGGGTCATGTGAAGAGTCAGAATAACAGAAGAGTATGTATGAGACGATGTATGAATGTATATGAAGCAAGGAGTGTGTGCCAAGACAGAGTTATAATATATGGCGGTCCGTCCTTTCTGCCTACCCCTGCGGGGAAACGGCGTGATGGTTAGTTAGTTAGTTTATTTCTTTGGAGTTCAACAAAATTGCAAATATTAAAATGAAATACGAATAAATAGATTTTCAAATTGAATTAATGTTTCTCAAGCAATTATTTTCTTTTCGTTTCGATGATAAAATTCAGACGCAATTACAAGTCGCCCGGTCTTCCAGATAAAACAACAAAAAAAACACGATGACAGTCGAGAAAACTTTTGTCCCTCTCACATTAATCAAAATCGCAGCGTCGTTGAGTGAGACAAAAGTAGCAATTAATTTTCGTAGAGTCTCTCTTCAAATGCACGGTGTCTAAACCGCAAAGACAAAGGGTCATTGTCGCCAAAAGTGCGAGGAAGACATAATTTATAGAGACAATAGACTTCTTCTTTCTGGATCCTTTTAATTGTACAAATAGTGATGCAACTGACTGCTAATGCACTCCATTATGTCGGCGCGGCGAATAGAGTTATTACTGTGTCTACTTCAGACCAAACACACAAACTCGTAAACCTAATAATTCGTTTGGTAATTTATTTGTATTGGATAGCTGCTACCTACTTTATCGAATTGCTAGGTAAAATACAAAAATTATGTAGAAATTAGATTTATTTGATTTATTTGATTTATTTGTAAAGTGAATACCACACAAGAGTTCCAACTGCTCACAACCGTCTAGAGCCAGTGAGACTAAGGCATCTCCAATCGGGGTATGTTGTGAGGCTGAAGATAGTGTGGAGGAGAAGGAGATGGGGAAAAGTAAGTTTGGGAAGTGCCTGGCTATTCAAATCTGGTCGCCAAATACGGCTAGAGCCATTTGGAGTAACGTTTTAATTCTGAATTGTGATCTCTATTACCAGGGCGATACTTAGTATCTACCACCCTGAAACGTGCTGAAAATATACTATTTACTATTTTATATTAATTAAATGTGACCTATGACATATATATATATATATTTTTTTTTAATATTTGCGCACGCCGGGTCTGAACTCCCGACCTCTGTCATTGATACTGACAAAGAAGATTAAAAAAAAACTTACAATTCGTGCCTTACTTTACGATGCAATACGAATTGCTTATTGAGTACAAGGCGTGTCAGGGCTAAAATAAGAAATGTCTAAGTATCGTCCCGGTGAAAGACCACCATTCAGAATGTAAACGTTGCTTGAAATGGCTTTAGCCGTGTTTAGTGACCATACCTGAATTTTCAGATGCTTCCCAACCTTCCTTGACCCCATCTCCTCCCCCTCCTCTCACTTTCAGCCTCACAACATACCCCAATTGGGAATGATATAGTCTCACTGGCTCTAAGACGGTTGAGAGAGCAGTTGAGACTCTTGTGCGGTATTCAGTTTAAAATAAATTTAAAAAAACATCTACGGTAGGAATATCTTTAGCATGGCGGATGAAAAAATACAAAAAACCACTAAACAAAAAAAAAAAATAAACTACCCTATTTGTCACGGAATAAAAAAAACTTATTTTTAGGGTGCCTTTATGCTTACGGTATGAGGTTAGGCGGAATGATTGACAAATCATTAATTTCGTAAAGCATTTTATAGAACAACGATAGGAAATACAGAAAAAAACAGTTCATAAACAATTTGTCAATGTTTCGTCTCTATCTATAATTGATGATAAAATCAGCGGGTCAAAAAGTAGCCAATACAACTGTAATTTTTTTCGTAGGATTTGTAACTAGGAAACAACCTGGAAAATATTTGTCTTTGTAGGTATATTCGGGATGAGGATAGGTAAGATGGTCGTCGATGTCCTTTATTGGACTTTCTTCGCATTCGTGTACTGACGAAGAGAACCCTAAAAGCAAGGGAAAAATGGCATTCGAGGCGTCCTAAAATTCATTTCCGGTTTGCGTTCATTAAGCTGTAAATTCGTTCTAATAATGATCGGCTTTTTATTATAATAGTACGAAATTAGTAAACTCACCTTGTATTTATTTATAAACTAACGGACAATTGTCCAATTACACAAAATAATATATAACACGAAATGGACAGAGAAAAAACAGCACATACATAATATTTAAATGAAACAATTACAAACATAAGACAAAATATACATTAGAAGGAACATTCAAATCAAAGCCAAGGTCTACTCAAAGTTTTGGTAGAGTCGTAAAGAATGACAAACATCATTTAGACTGCTACCAAATTTTTTAAGACCATGGCTTAATTTAACAAGTCTCGACATTCTGGACAGTGGAGAATGATACCCATAGTTAGTAGAGTGATGAGTGAGGAATAGCAATTCGTTGTTTCTGAGTCTACGGCAAGGAATGCTGAACTGGATGATTCGCAACAAAGAAGGTGAGTCAAATATACAATCAATAATTTATGTCGTGTAGAAAGGGTACCCAACCATTTTTTTTATTTTGTTCGAGCATCTATGAGAACAAAGAGAACTAGTATATCCCAAATGCAAATGTTTTCTATATTTGACCACCCCAAATCAAGCAGATTAAAATGATTAATTCGTGAAGTTTTATTATTATTGTAAACGATTCAGTTAAATATTCTGAGTTGTCATTCACGGTCAACTGATCTTCAGTGCGGTATTCCGAATTGCATTTAACACTGAATATTATTATGTTAATGCTCCCATTGAACTATGCAACTGGGAATTAAACGTAGATAAATGTTTGCTCTTTTTTACTGTTATTTTGGTCTAAGAAGATCATTTAGTGGGCAGTAAAAGTATGACAAATTAACTTTTTATAATTAACGGGATTTGCATGCGAAAGCCGACAAAAATAAGTTTTTTTAAAATTAATCGATACTCCTTCAATTGTAATAAAACAAAAATCCGTCTCGAAGGACCAATAAACCTTAAAGATTGCCCTAAAGTTCGAAAACTGTTTGTTTGAATACTTTATTACCTAGAGAAACGAACGATAATTGGGAATTCAAATAATTCAATCAAGAAACTTGTTCTGATAGATGGCAGAAACTGGGGCTATGCAGTTATGTTGGCAGGCTGGTGGTGAGACGGACTTTGCTCATAGCGTAGAATAGAGTTATTTGAAAAGCAAACTTAATCACATTAAAATGATGTACACTACTATGTCCAGCCATATAAACAACTTATCTATAGCTGATTGTATAAATAAAGTTTTAAAATATAAGTTGGATGTTAAAAGTACGTACCGTGTAAGTGTGAACTGAAAATTCAATGCAATTCTTGTACTTCTTACCGGGATAGCATAGAACGTATCAGAAATTACGACTAAATTACTGTTCTGGCTTTTGAAACTCACGATTAATCTGTGTAAATATCTACAAAGATATTTGAGCAGGTGGCCAAAAGAAACTAACGAATGATATACTTTATTTTTCTCTACAGCACCAACGTGCCCGACTGCATATTGATCTCTATATTATGTATGTACATAGTTACATAGGAACGGTTTTGGTTCACATTTACGACACATATTTTTTTTATCGCTACTGTGATAAGCAAATCAGAAATATGCGAACCCAAAGGCTTATAGTAAAAGAGTAACATTTTACACCCAAGTACCTGAAATAAATCAAGCAAATTTTGAGAATAAGCATGAGAAAACAGTTTAAATACATAAAAAATCAATTAAGACAACCAAAAAGAGAACCTTCATATTTAAACGAGTGATTTAGCACGTCTATTGCATACGAATTGCATTTAATGAAGACGTAACGGCGACACTAAATTTCAACAGACACCGAAATAATAGCTTGCGCGAACAGCGTAAGAAAAAATTACAATAATTCATGCACTGTTTTCTATGCTGCATTAAAATGCAGCTAGAACCACAAATGGGTGTCGTTAGGTACAATACGCAAGGCACAAGGGGGAGGGAGATGATATTGTTGCACGCTGCACCCAGCGCACCTCGCTGCATCGGTGCTGCAAAGAGCTTAGCAAGTACCTACATGTTATGTAGATGTGTGTAAAAATGTTGGTCACAGCATCAAAAGGTTTCTGGCATATTTTATTGAATGTGTTACGAATTAGGGTGCGACAAAGCGTTTTATTAAACGGGTCCCCTTTCAAATAAGCGGTGACCATAGCTTCGAGTGTTTCGGATATTTTAATATTTCAAAATACCAATCGATCGATACAATGCAATCGTACGCGTTTTCTGCTTTTTGACAAATCAAAATAGGTGAAAAAAACGAAGTATTTTTACAATGAATGTAAAAAGATTACATACACTTAAAAACAACACAACATATTAATAAATTTTAAAATAAAACTTTGATACAAACCCTAGTGAACTATTATCTATTAAAACAACATATCTTAATGTTACAATAAATTTTGGATTACTTGTTTCAATTGAAACGAGTAAAAGTTATTTCAGTAGGAAAGTTCTTTATCTCGGTACGCCAATATTACAGAAAAACGTAATTACATTAATAATTGTGTTATTTTTATGGATCTTAAAGAACCTTTTAACGTCCAGTTTTGAACATAGGTCTCCTTATTTTTTTTCCAAGTTTGCCAGTTTGGGCGGCTTTGTCAGCTTCGGATCGTCAGACCATCTCATCTGTGGACGCCATCCGATGATATTATCGTTCCGACGGTAATCTGTTAGTCGTTCCACATGGCCAGAATAGTTCCACAAAAATGAATTGTATTCCCTGAATAAAATATTTTGATAAAAATGATGCCATGTTTTTGATTTACAGTCACCCCAGAATTCCCACAGAGCCCACTTCTTGAACTCCCATTCCCAGAAATGTAACTTGTTTTTTTTGTCCATTGTACCCAGTCACCTCCCCTTACCCCGCGCCCAGAACACTTGAACTATTTTTTGTTCCCCTGCACCCTCTTAGGGTTACCTTGCCTCATGAGGCCAACAAAGACCAGAGACTCGAATAAAGAACAATTATGGTCGCCCTAATGGAGGACGTTAAAACGAGCTTTCGGGTGAAATGGTGAGGAAGAATAGACCAAGAGAGATGAATTTATGGTAAGAAAGATCTTTCGTTAGACTAAAAAAAGTGCAATTAAATCTTCCGTTAAAAAAATGGTATATTCAGAGATTACTTAAAGTAACGCGTTAATCTGTGAGAACATGAAATTTTGTGTGTCTCTGTGAACTTTTTCTTCGCGTTCATTAGCCTCCCGGTACTTATTGAGATAACCTCTGTTTTGTCAATTATTGACGACCTATTTGAAAAGCTCACTGTAAATCGCCAGCTCATATTTATTATGCGAGCGAACTCTGTTTCTAGACCAGAATCGAATATGCTATCAGATGATATTAAAGTCAAACGGCCATCCGTTAGAATCGGCAGCTATATAATCAAGCTTACCTTTTCCATTTTAAGTGTTGAGATTGTGAATTTGATGTCAGATATCTTAACGTTGCTTTTAATCCACTCACTCTAAAAACGATATTATCGACTCACAAAAAATGACTTCGTCTGACAGAGATAATGTGCCGGTTGATCTTTTATCATCCATTGATCACTTGAAACGGTAGATACGTTTTGTACTTATATCTCATCTGAAGCGCAAGGACATTTAATTTTTAACGTAAAGTGGTAATGTTAATTAATTATTTAATAATGAAAAAAACTCACGGACATTGGTGAAGTGTAGAGCAGGAGATTCAAAGGAATCCCGATGTGCTGGACTTATCTTCAGATACTTGTGAGCTTCTGAAAAATAAGAACAATTTGAAATTATTATTTTTTATTACTTTAACAAAATTTGAAAATAGAATGTAAATTTCGGGGATGAAGAAGTTCCCTGCATCTTTTTCTAGCCAATCACAACAATTTATTGAAGCTTTTGGATAGAACAAGTCACTGGGAGATTTTTCACTCCCACTATGAACAGGGAATAAGATATAGTAGATTTTTTAAAGTAGATACAGAGTTTTGCGAAATAGAGGTATCCGAATACTAGCTAAGAAGAATGGAGATGAAATATGTAAGGTATATTTATATATTTACATATATATACATAATGATAAAAGAAATATTCCCTAGCACTGTTAAACATTTTTTACAATACGATATATACAATATGCTCTTCTTGGCTAGTATTCCGATACCTCTATTTTAAATCTCACGAAACTCTGTATATATAAATATATATTTCTGCGTGCGCAAGGAAGAATGGAATAAGTTTAAAAAAACAAGCTTTGAGTTAAGTATGCAGAATTGTTCACAAAAAACGAAATTCCTAAATTTTGTTTTGGCTCTCATAAACACCTGGTTTTATTGACTCATTCCGTTCTTCCTTGCTCACACAGGTATACCCATCGAATTATTGACCGCCCCGAAATAATATTTTTTTAACCTTGTATTGATTAGATTTATACGTACACATTCATGAAAAATTAAAAATTATTTGTAAAAATTAAAAACATTGTTTCCAGAATTGTACCAGCATTTTCCTTCTACAAATTACAACAGCAAGTACCAACAATACTCGTGTAAGTAATATTAAATATAGAATTCGCCCTAACCGCGACCAAAGTTAATGTTGACAAACCCGGCGCTGAGTTGTGACACGGCAAGGAAATAATAACATTGCTGTCAAATAAAGTTTTGTTGACAAGTCTGCGGGCCATGAGCAAGCAGCCACCAGTCATATGTACCGCTGATAAATCCGTTGTATTCTCGCCCTCTTTCTCATAAGCGACGTTCGCGACAGAAAGAGAGGTTGTAGGGGAGCTCTCAGAGGCAGGATTGCCGAGTTCCGATCTCGGCAAAAGCGGGTGACGACAAGTGGGTGTCTCTTCGAGCAAACAACTACGCGGTTGCCGATGCTGAATGATGTTTGTGACAACCTTGATGTCGACATCTATTAATGCATCTTCAGCCAATACCGCTTATTTGCCTAGGCGTGTAATGAGGTTTATTAAGGATTTTTCTATTGACTCGATGTTTGATTGAATTGAGTACTTGCCTAGCATACAAACGCTAGTACTATGATTTCAGTGTTGCAGATTTATCACCATCGCACATAGTTTTTAGATACCAGATAGGAAAGCAGAAGATATTAAGACAGTTAAAAATGAAACATCACATCAGATAAGTAAGTACTTGTACCTATTCACCTGATCACCCGGATATTTTTTAGCAAAAAAGGATAATATATTTAATATTATTACTGTTGCATTTCAAAGTGATAATTTGTTAGGTTTTTACCTTCATGTTTTTCACCCAAGTCTCTACCTCCCCTACTATTTCACTGTATCGAATTCCGTGTGTGAAACAATTCAATATCGAACAGAGGAGTTTTGCTGTAAAGAAAAAAAAACGTGGTTGCTCGTTCGTTTCACTTGTTGGTCGGTTTGCTGTTTGATATTTAAAAATATAAAATAAATGTGGTGTTTTGAGAATAAGAATACTAAAATAAGTGTGTTTTTGTGATTCGTTTCGTTAATACAACTGTGTAAAAAGAATCTAGAACTTCAACTAAAAATACATTGGTGAGTGAATGGTTTCCCGTTTTTCCTTATTTCCATAATCTTTTCACAAGCTGTAATTAGACGCTTCCATCAAGTAGTACAGTTTACAGCCCACTATTTTTTTAATGCTGTGTTTGTTATATGAGCATTTAAATTCAAGGTGCTTCGAAAAACTAGCGTCAGACATAATACATGTCTAATATTCGTACACGGTTAAAATTTTCTGCATGAGAACTGACTAATTTGTACTCAATATTAAAACAAAACGGAGGAATATCTCAATATTAAAGAAAAAGTAAGTAAGTTGGCTATATTAAAAAAATATATAATTAAAAAACGTATATATTTATAATATTCGGCGACCATTACATGAGTAGGTACATGCTTAGTTTCATAGTTGTAACTTCCGAAAGTATTAAAACGCAATTAATAATTCAAAAATAAAATAATTTATTTTTTTTTTTGGTACCTACCTAGATGCTATTTTTTTTTTAAGATAGACAAATATTCCCGGGATATAATAACCTAACAATATTTGAAAAACTCCTACTGTCATCATAAAAAGCGAAAGATATTGCTTGTACAATGATGAAGGACTTAGCCAGCAGATGAATTGAATTGAAATCCGACGCGTTTGTCCACTCAGCTACTAACCGGTCGATATACCATATATACTCGTTTATATAGAAATTAAATCTACCACATTAATATTTTTTTTGGTTAAAATAAATTTGCAGAAGCCATAGAGTTTTACATCTTTCGGGAAAAACACGAGCGTTGAAATAAAAGCAACAAAAAACACGTCAGTTCATCTTAGATAAAAACCGTGATGCCTCTCATCTCACCTATTGAATAAAGCCTACACCAGCCAAACATTTGGTAGTTCTCTCCACAACATTATTCCTTTTATTTCTTCGAAATAATCAAATAAACCCATTTAACACGATATTTTTATACGCTGGTCCGATGATACAAATTTGATCCTGTCCTAAGACCGTATAAAGCCACCCTCCTCCTTGCTTTTATGCTCCCCCGCTACTTACTTCTAGTAATCTGTGAACGTTTCTACCCTCCTTAGAGGATATTCTGTTATAACACTGGAGATATAGAAAGTAAACAGTTAGGTGAGGTAAACACACGACTCTCTTCAAATAAAATAAAAAAACTTGAAAACGTACTTGAGTTTTTACCAATTAAGATAATTCAATTACACTGCTAGCTTTTTTATTTCGTGGAGTTCCATTGAAAATAAATATATTTTTAAATCAAACACGCTTTAATAAACTTAAAAGCTATGGCTAAATTTACCATAAAGCTATCTAAATGCATAAAACTATAGTTAAAATTACCTTATTGGTCCTATCTTCAAGTTCTGATCTGTAAATGTATTATCACGTGATTTAACTGTTTTGCTATTAATAATCGTTAACAGTTTGACGAAGAATTCAGAGCACAAAACTGCTGTCATCTGAAAGTATGTTTATATAGCAGCGGAACGTTAAACAAAGTATTTGATTCTTAAAATAAAACAAAATTCAAGGTAAAAGTGAGTTAAGCTCTGATGTATATTCCTAAACACAACTTTTTTCATTATTATTTTATAGTGGACGCTGCACAAGAGCTCCAACCGTCTAGAGACTGTGATACTATGGCACCCCTAATTAGGGTATTTTGTGAGGCTGAAGGTAGTGAAAATCGGAAGGAGATGGGAAATAGGAAGGTTGGGAAGTACCTGGCTATTTAGATCTGGTCACCAAACACGGGTGAAGTCATCTCAAGCAAAGTTACGATTCAGAATGGTGGTCTTTTACCAGAGCGGTACTAATTTTTAACGTTATGACACATATTAATTTAATTAAATTTATCTGCGCATGCCAGGTTTGAACCCGTGACTCATAGCATAGTATTCATTCAACGTCGTACCACTCGAGCACGGAGGTCGTCAAAAAACTGATCCTTCATCAAAGAAAATTTGGCGTCTTAAAATGTCATATAAATGTTTTCAATTACAGAGGACTTCAGAAGTGACTGAAATTAATCTGATTCTTGTCTATGGTATAAAAATTTCTGATTTTAATAAGTGATTTTGCTATAAAAAACTAAAATCTGAAAAGTTTAACCGATAACTAGTGGCGGCTCGTGACTTTTTTTTGTGCTCAAGTGCTAAGATTGAAATAAACGACATTATTGATGTTGAAGCGCAGTTTTTTATTTATTTTTAATTTTGGTCAAGTGAACCATTCAAATTGAAAAACTCTCAAAATCCTCATACATAAGGATATATTTTTTTAACAAAAATAAAAATCATTTTCGGCTGAAACAACATCAATAACGTCGTATTTTTTAATCTTAGCACTCTAACTCACTAAAAAGCCACGAGCTGCTATTGCAGAAAATATGCATTATAGAAATTAATCGGTGTTATCCAAACGACACGAAACAAAATATACAAAAGAAACTCGCCTCATATTATTTTCCTCGGCAAGATAATACATTCTATCAATGTTGAGCATGTGTATATATGGGGAAAGGCGCAACAATGCCTAAGCTTTAATAAAACTCGGAAACAAATCCGCATTTGCCGTATGACACTAAACACTCTTTTGTTGCCTGCTCTCCGGGCGCTGACAATGGAACTCGGGACGTTTATGACGTCATCACCGGAAACAAAATGGCGTGTATATCCTCCAGACCTCCAGACGATAAACCTTACCATAAATAGATTTCATTCGTCGTTGTCATTACTTATCTGAAATATGAAAAGAGCAGGACGCCTCCTCGAGCGAAAGTTTTTTTCCCTTTGAAAGACACGAAGGCAGGAGTATCTCCTTGAATACATTTAATCAATTTGACTCTCGTCTTTTGATATTCGCAACTTTTTATAATGAGATCCTTTTAAGTTTCCGTCGAAATTATAATTTATTAAAAGATGGATGATTTTTTATAATGCAGCTCGTTAAAATGTATACTTTGGCTCTCTATTACTCGCAATACCTCATTTTAAGAATATAATTTCGACCTTTCTAGCATTATTATGAATATGATGTTTTTTGGTCTCAAATTCAATGATGAATTTGGACGAAAATCACGTAACGTTTTTTGACACTATATAAACCACCAGTTTAATGAAATATTTGTCACCTACCGGTTAAGCTATACATAAGCTTTATCAGGATAGTATATTTTCAACCGAAAAAATTTCAGAGGAAATTTACATATTGGGGGTTAAATATTCAGTTGGGAGGAATTGGAAAACTTGATTGCTTATTATTCTCAAAATTAAAAAAAGTTTTTTTTTTGGTAACTTAACCCTTTGATCCCTGAACACAGATTGAGCGGACATTGATAAATTATTTAGGTAATCATCTGCTATTTATAACTTAAAAATCATTTCGATTTTTTTTGTTTGGTGACCAGATGTGAACAGCCAGGTACTTCCCAACCTTCCTCTTCCTCATCTCCTTCCCCTCATCACTACCTTCAGCCTCACAACATTTGCCATAGTCTCACAATTAGACGGTCGGGAGCAGTTGAGACTCTTGTGCGGTATTGATGTAAAAAAAATAATGTTAAAAACGGTTTTTGGTATAGAAGATACGTAATGTTTTATAGACGGGTACGAATTTGTACCGTTAGGTGCCCTTGAGGTGATTTTCCCACAAAAACGGTGCTATAAAACTTATCCATTTATTATTATTATAGGGGGTTTACTAAATTTAAAAAAAAATGCATCTTTCTTTATTTTTAATTCTTTTATATGATCGATTCCACTACCTAATTCATGTTTCAGTGGAACAAGATTTGCTACCCGTCTTCACCCTAAAAAAATATTTTAAAAAAATTGCGATTTTTAATAGTATTGATAAAATCTTTTCTCGTAGAAAAATATATAGATGCGTCTTATCTTACTTTGTACGATAAAAAAAAACAGAAATTTTGAAATTCACGACGGAAATGACGTTGCGAGCTGAAATTCCACACAAAACAAGCGGAAGCATGTTTACGACGCCAGACCTCACGACGGAGGACTTTTATTATTTCTGTTTCGATCAACAAATCAGTGTTTAAAAAAAACATCGGATGTAAAAAAGATCAAATAGGTACAATGTGAAATCAAAAGTTTTTTTATTCCTCGAAAGCAAAAAAAACTGTTTTAAATTATTATTTCATTTCTTGAAGTATATATTTATCGCCTGGACCGCCTAAGGCAAGCTCCCGAATCGGTTGTTGCTAAACTCACAAATAATAATGAATTCCCAATCAGCAAATCCAAGCGTGTAATCAAAAACACCACCACCTCCCGTCACGATTGTTTGCTTCTTCCCGCGACTGTTTCGTCTGTCGCATCGAATTATTATTTATTCTGCCGCTAGATGTGACTTGATATCACAAAGGCAGCCATCAATACCAGTTATTTTGTAGATGGAAGAATGTTCAAAAGAAGGTGATATTGTAGAGAAGGGGAGAGGGGTTAGACAAGGACCAACCAGGCTTATGATTGACGTTTGACTGGGAGTTTTGTGGTTCTTTATCGCATGGGATATACCATGATCAAGATAAACTCATGGGATTTATCAGCATGTGACATCGGATATACGAAAAATGCTACGAATAATTTGGTTTATTAATGAATACTATCAGAAATGAGCGTGTGACTACCAAAACGTTATTAATTAATGACTCCGAGAAGCCTAAACTTGTGGGTATATCGTATTTAATAAAATCGTTATGTGATTTGGTGTTTTCTTCTTTATATTAAATCTAACGGCCTTCGCGGTCGAGTGGTAAGACGATCGACTACGAATCCAGAGGTCGCGCGTTCAAACCAGGCGTTTGCACATACATTTTATTTGATTCATATGTATCATAACACACTTAATTATAAAATAATGAATAGTATATTTGCGGCGCGTTTCAGAGTGGTAGATACTATAAATATTGCCCTGGTAAAAGACCATCAATCAGAATCGAAACGTTGCTTGAAATGGCTTTAGCCGTGCTTGGTGACCAGATCTAAATAGTTAGATACTTCTTAACCTTCCTCTTCTCCATCTTCTTTCTCTCTACATGACCTTCAGCCATACTAACCCCAATAGGTGATGCCACAGTCTCACTGGCTTTAGACGGTTGGGAACAGTTGGGACTCTTCTGCGGCATTCACTTTAAAATAAAATAAAATATAATATTTGGTTTTGACCATTGTCTTTTTTATTTTCTGTCTTTTCTGTTTCATACTTGTGTTTTAGATTATTGATATTATTTAAATATTAAAAAAAAAACATAAGCATTAATTCTTTAAATTTATTTACGATTTCAAATATAATCGTATTTTTATTTCATAGGTCTAGGCGGCTATATTTAAATGTAATTGGTTTTACAATTAGATGCATAATTAAGTTTTCAATTGGGTTACCAATAAGGTACACAAATAAGATAACAATTAGGTTCACAATTTAATAGTCCACTAGAAAATTAAAGATATAATAAATCTATGGTTTTTTGGTACAAGCTGTTTTTTTTTCCGTTTTGTAATATCAGGCTAAATTCTCACAAAAAAATACTTCATCGAATACGATATCAAAATCCCTTCAAAATATATTATGTGGGAACAAATTAATAAATGAGGATGATGCTCATACTTATATTTGCTCATTCTGTATTGGTATTATGCCAAGTAAAACTAATATTTTAACTTACATCATCCTAATGCTATATTATTGAAATCACTAAAGAGCTCGTGTAAGAAACTCAGTTTGTAATTGGACGTTGTTATGCAGAAAGCGTCCAACCCACAATTTACCCAAATTGAGTTTTACATGTTTTCCTTTTGGTGAATACGAGATTTCGATCTGCTAAAAACATCCAAGCTCCACATGCAATAGATTTTTGGTAATTATTTTTTTTACTAACCCACATTGAAGATATTTTACCTAAATTGAACTTTAAAAACTTTAAAAAAGTAGGATAACAAAGAAAATACCATATTTTTTTTAATAGGGTAAATTTAAAATTTTTGTATTTATTAACTTTTTGTTTCTTACCTTATTTTTTACATTACCTACCTCACTAGGTCATAAGAACCTGTTCTGAGGTAAGTGACAGTGAGTACAACTAGAATAATTAAAAAAAAAGATATTTGTTACACAATGTTCTAGTTTGTCGTGGTGAAAAATTTCAAGTGCTATTTTAGGAGGTCATCAATTTCCTTGCGGTCCTTACTCATTAGCCATTGATAGATTATAAATGACCTATTTATAATAATTCTCATAAAAAAAAAAACCCTCATATTCACATAACAAATGCCGATTACGCTTAATTAATGCCTTTGTATCGTCATATTTTCAAAGGTATTTTTCTCAGTTTTATCTTTTTGGGGTTGTCAATTTTTGCATAACTGCATCTAATTATAAACTCATGCTCTGGACAAAGTCAACAGATTTTACAGTTTGTATTATCAAGTTAGTTGTAATTTTGATCGCTACACGGTTACCATAAAATTGCTTAGACCATTTTTTTAAATGGTTAAAGAAATCTGTGCGTAAAAATTGATCTCCCTTGATTTTCACAAAAAATCATTTCTGACTGATGAACATGTTACGGCGCTTCAATTGTGCTGTGTCTACAAAACTGCGTTAGAAATGGGTGCGTAATTGTATTAAAAATTCAATCACATTTAGGTGGCGGCAATGTCAGCGGCATTCACAATTTATTACTGCTTTCGCTGAAATTTATTTCCACCAATCTTGGCTTTCGATAAATGGAAAGGAGCGAGAAATTTTCCGAACCCATTATACGGA
The DNA here is from genome assembly GCA_022651775.1 of Drusus annulatus. Taxonomy (NCBI): domain Eukaryota; kingdom Metazoa; phylum Arthropoda; class Insecta; order Trichoptera; family Limnephilidae; genus Drusus; species Drusus annulatus. Next base: position 280,690 of record JAGWCC010000466.1, read on the forward strand.
AAATTATGGCATCGATTTCCGATCACCAAATTGACGACTTAAGTAGGTGCCGAATGACACTTATGAAAATATTGTCTTGTTGAAGCAACAGTAAAGTGCTGCATTTTTGAGTAGGTAGGTAAGTTCCTACGTTGCTTTGTAGTGATTATTGTATTTATAATTAAAATTTTAAAATAACTTGTAATTTAGATTAGGGTAACTATTTAAAGGTCAACACTAAATAATGACACTAAACGTTACTTTCTAGCATTTTTATACAAGCAATCCTACAAATGATGTATATGAAAATTTACAATGGGTAGTTAGAAAAATGTCCAGTGAATACAATTTAATAACTGTAATCCTTTAAATTCTATGAAAAAAATACTTGAATGTCAGTAAAAAGTGCAGTTTTAAAACCAGAAAAGGCATTTATGAACGATTTACCTAAAATTCTAGTATGTTTTTATAAAGAATTAAAAAAAAATCTGATTAATAACTGTATTTACTGGAAACCTTAGACATTCCTCTAACTAACCATATAAAATTATCAGATGAATCGTTTGTAGTATTGATTGTACTAAAAAGCCAAAAGGGGTCTTAATAAAAAAACAATTCTCCAAATAAATAGTTAAAAATAATATGTAACGTTTAAAAATATATATATATAATTCCCTATGGATAATTTTAATTTATTAAAATAATAATATAATACAAATAAATACCCTTCTTGGTATATTATTTTTAAGGAGTTGTGAAAAAAAAACTTAATCCGGGAAGGATAATATTTTTACAAAGCAGAAAAATTTAAAAAACGGAGTACAAAAGAAAAAGGAGTAAGCGAATGAATACATAAAAAGAGACTGATAAAAGTAGAGATTAATAACTAAAATATCATAATTAGAATAAGAAAGATATTTACACACAGAGATCTTTTACAAATAGGATATATCACTGATTAATAAAATTGACGAGAACTATTAAACTTAACTTTTTGTGTTTTTGCCAATATTTTTTTGTTCGCAACTGGCAGTTTTAATTATTTGGGTAATGCGTTGTATTGTGTACCTATATGCTATGTATTGTAAGGAGTTGATTCCAAATTTAGCTGTGAGTAAATGACAATAAGTGTATTTGATTTTGTGATGAACGAAATTATCTTTAAAAAAATAATAACCTAATGAAATTAAAAAAATACTCAAAATCATATTTTAAATATGCCCAATGTTTAAAAACCTGTTCACATCGTATGGAGTAGCGTTCCTGTCAAATCCATCATTTTGACAAAATATATGAGGAATGTTGTTGATGTCAAAGTTGTTCTCAAGCCCTCATACTAATTACTTATGCGGACTTGAAAAACACGCAGATGCTGTCACGTTATCTCCTAAAACACATCAGTCTGTGAAAGTAAAATGCCTGTTGAGACATAAGTGATTTATTGTTGTTACAGCAACATCAATTTTTATGATAAAAAATTTATTTAAGAAAAACGAACAGAATTAACGGAAAAAGGGGGTGTCTTATTGCGATAAATTTGACGACAGAATTAATAAAATATTTTTAAAGATTATTAAAACAAGTTTGCATATTCAAGTTGTTACAGGACCTACCCGACATACTTTAACCGGCGATCTCTGAGCTTCAAATAAAAATGTATATGGAATCTTTGGTCTCCAGCGACATTTTTTTCAATTAAAATGTTAAAAAATCGAAAAGGTATTTTTCTAAGCTCTATAGCACATAATGAAAATTATATTGTAAAATTAATACCGTGACGTCGACCTCGAGAATCCGGAAAGAAAAGTTGTGCAAATTTTGCAAGGGTTTTTTCTGCTTCTGTGTTCCACAAATGTTCTGCTTCAAGAAGATGTCTGATTCAATCTAATTATAAAGTAATGTTTTATTGATTATTGAAAGAATATTAACTATCTTCAAATTAAATGAAAATAGAAAACGACAAAGAAAAAAATAATAATAATAGGTTGTGACCGAGACTCGAACTCGGAACTCCCACTTTATCCGGGAGCGCTACATCTAATGGTTTAATTTCAACGGTTCTGTCTAATGCAATCTAAACGTCTTTCGGACAGCCGTTAGTTTTTATTAACGAAAACTAGTACGCAGCATCTGAGTCAAGTCCATAAATATATCTGACCCACTCTCTTAGCCCGAGATATTAACGCGTGCGCCATAACGGTCTAAAAGGATTTAATTTTCACGCTATATTTACAATCATAACTCTCGATCCAGCGGTTCGAGATATGAAAGTTATGTGTGGGCAATTTTTCATCCATTGTCCTCGTGCACTCTTGTTGTACGAATATGCACTCGGTTCAATATGAATTCATAAACAGTTGACGTGTTATGATGGCTGATGGCCCAAACCGGTCATTGGCCATTCAATGCTCGATCGCCCATTGTCATGATAATGCTTGAAATGCATATTATTGTTCAATATCCTGTTATGGGCGGCACATGGCTCCCTGCCGAAGGTCGTTTCTCATGAATATTGGATCTGACGGAATTAAATCTTTTTACCTTAAAGGATTAATATCCTGATTTTATACTGCATATGTACCAGTACCTACAAAACGTGAAGTTAAGTAGTTTGGCTACTATTTTCACTTATAAATCAATCTTATAGGCAGTATTTGGATGTTATCATCATCAGAAAAAAACATGTCCTTTTTAAAAATGAGGTTTATGTCAATTAAATAACTGTATTTTAGTTGAAGACTAAAAAATAACAAATATATGTTAAAGATGATAGGTAATATGAGAGGTATAGAAGCAAAGGCAGCAATCTTTTTTCATCCTTAAATTATTTCTCGAAAAGTTGATAAAGCATTTTATTCAATTTTATATCTTGAATATTTTGATACATACAAAGGTTAGTGTTTCAAATTGTTCCTAATTTAATGTACGCAAAAAAATTAATACACAAACTCTCCATTTCCTAATAATAATCATTTAAAAGTTGACAATGCTACAGAACCGTTTTTGTAGATAACTGTCTTTGCTTATAAGCCCCTCATATGTACTCGTACATTGCAAATTGATATCACCCACTATTGTAAAACAAATGTTTTTCTAAGGAATGTTAAAAAATGACAATAAAATATAACATTTTATCGAAGGAAGCAATCACTTTGTGGTTTGACATTATAATTTAAATGAAAAAAAACTAATTTAATTTTAGTTTATATGTGTATATTCGTAAAGAAGATTGAGGCCAACCGAAACCGGTCGAATGCAGAAATATATAAAAATGAAATAAAGTGACTCAAAACAAAAACAAAAACATTTTTCATTTAAATAAAAATATAAAAATGCAAGTAAAATATAAAGTTACACATTATATTCGCACGTAAACAAGATGGAGAGTTAAATTTCATGATAGTTTTTTAAAAAAATTTTATTGTTTTTCGAAAAATTATCATCCCGTTAAACTACAATAAAATAGTTTGTCAACAGGATATTGAATATAAAGTAAATATAGATGATCTTATCAATTATCAATTTATAAAACATATTTTTAAAATTCATACATCTTTAAGAAATTGATATAGTATTACACCATACCATGATGCACTGTGCAGCATAATATAGTACAACAATGACATCTGAAAAATTTCTTAATGTATTTTTTTAATAAAATAGAAAACGTCCTAATATAAATTATTTCTACTTAGGAGCCATACCATGTTACTGTGCAGCATAAAAGTTATTATTAATATAAAATATTTACATTTATAATAAAAAAATTTAATAAAATTAAGAATATTATGTTAACAATCAATTAAAATTACCTGAGATAAAGAACACAAGTAGACGGGACGAAATATGTTAAATGCATACATTTTTCCACAAGGCCAAAAATCGTAAAAATCACTTTTGTACCGGGCCAAGAAGCTTTATTGTAATATTTCATTTTTATATTAATGTTTGTAGTTTTTGTGCTTGATTTGTAGACCTCCATTCAATTTTTTCATATTTCAATTGAATTAAATTCAATATTATTATTAATAGTTCTGTTAGTTTAAGTTTTTATTTTTTAGTGACAGCTGTTTCGGCGCTTATACTGTTACTAAACTTTAACGAAACAGCTGTCACTAAAAATAAAAACTTAAACTAGCAGAAATATTAATAATTATATTTAATTTATTCCATTGAATTATAATACAAATAAAAATATTTCAGTTGACATCATTCATGTAGATATGAAATATTATAGTAAATTAAATAAAATAGCATTTAAAGTTGGTGAATGCATGTACATATAAGTTTAAAAACTATATTAAGGGAGTACATGATGATAATATAATCTGTAATGATAAACTTACTAATCATCGCGCCGCTTCCTCGCAGGGGTAGGCGGAGAGGACGGACCGCCATATAACTCTGTCTTGCTTCATTTACATTCATACATCGTCTCATACATACTCTTCTGTTATTCCTACTCTTCACATGATCGTGCCATGTCTTCCTCGGGCGTCCTAACCTTCTTCTTCCATTCACTTTCGCATCATATATTCTTTTCACACTCCTTTCTTCGTTCATTCGCTATACATTCCCAAACCATCTAAGCGTCCCTTTCTTGATCGTATGTAATGATAATACTCTAATTTGAAATTAATAAAATATTGATTGTTTCTCGTACATAGAATACATAAGTTACGAAGAAAATACAATTTGCAGAAACGAATCGGAACAAAAGGAACGAAAATAATATTATGACTAATCCTGAACATACTGTATAATATTTTATACATTAATACAATTACAGCTTCACACTTTAAGTCGCTTTTTTTACTGTTTTACAAGAATCTCAAACATTGACAAGAAACATTTGTCAGAAGCGAAAAAAATCTTTGAAAACTATCGTTATGGTTTAAATTTATTTCTGTCTACGAAATACCATAACTGTGACAACATAGTATAAAACAGTGGCCTCTTTAAACGAATGACATTTCAAAGAACTGTATTTTCCAGAGGTCAATCTGAACATTAACAAGTCCTCGTAATTGTCCATGAAAGTGGTAATTTATCATACGAACTCCATGTTTACGCTCCAGTTGGCGATCTCATAACACGACAAGTTTAGTTCATTGTACAATCTGAGGGAGAGACTTTTATTAAAAGGCCTTTTATTTTGATAATGATGCCCCGTCTAGGTGCGAGTACACCCTAGGGTCAGCACAATGGAGGATTAACTACCTCCTGGGCAGGTATTAAACGGACACGTTTATCGAGGGGAAGATAAAAACACGGAATAAAAACATGTTTTTAGTTAGAATTTTATGCGAGTATAATATCTACCTACGCGAAACAAAAGGTTAACATGAAAAAAACTCAGCAAATTTAAGTATATTATTTTTTTCGTAAGAATCAATCACATGGTGGTTGGACATTATATTAAATAAAAGAATACTTTGTTTTAAAACCACAGAATTTATTATTAATTAATTTATTTCATATATAAATTCAAAATAGGATCTTTGTCTGCCCCTAACATAAAATCATTATCTTTCTATTATGTACACTTGTTTATTTACCAATTCTTCCGTAATATATATTAAGCACTTTCAATATGTTTTCTTCCTTCTTTGTATTATACACTGTCTCACTCTATCATTAACTGTTGTACCTACATATACCTGTTAACTCTGTATTTTTTCTTTAGTTATTATATGTGCCCTGACGAAGCTTGATCCAAGCGAAACCGGTTGGCCTTAATCATAATAAATTCTGTAATTTTAAAACAAAGTATTCTCTTATTTGTTTATATTTATTTATTTATACACTAACGAACTATTATCCAATTACAAAAAAAAAACAAAAGACGAAATAGAAAAAAATAACAGAGAATGAACAGCATGAACATAATATTTTAATGAAGCAATGACAAAAATAGACCAAAAATATCCATTCGAAAGAAAATTCAAGTCCAATCCAAGGTCAAGTCAAGGTTGAAAAAAGACAAACATTATTAAGACTGGTACTAAAATTTTCAAAACCACTGCTTAATTTAACAAGTCTCGACATTCTGGACAGTGGAGAATGATACCCATAGTTAGTAGAGTGATGATTGAGGAACAGCAATTTATAATTTTTTATTCTACGGCAAGGAATGTTGAACCGGATATGTTGCAACAAAGAAGGTGAGTCAATAATACAATTAATAATTTTGAAAATGCCAATTAAATCAAAGTCTTTCCTACGCTTTTCTAATGAAGATATTGTTAGTGTTTGTTCAATTTCATTTATGAATAATCTATTAACTAATCTCCATGCAATGCCGCGTAAGAAGCGATGTTGTACGGATTCAATATTATGAATATGAATAGTATAGCCAGGAGACCAAAAAAATGACACTGACATATCAATATGTAAGTGTATTTAAAATTTAATATGCATACCATGTGCCATATGCAATGTCCCAGAGTTAGTTTGCTGTTTTTTAATAGTCTTATACACACATGCATATACACCTATGTATGCTTAATAATTCTACCTCTTTGTTTGTTTGTGAATTCCTATTTTGGGCCTTCACCCATTATTGTCGAACTTAGAAAATGTTTTCTTTGTTTATATTTATAATTAAGTTTCATTTTCTCTTCTTAATACTTATTAGCCCGTTTTTATGCTGTATTTTGTAATCTATTTAAATGTATAAGATTGATTACTCTGTACTGTGTATAATTGTAGCAAATCATGTAATGTAAATTTCCCTTGTCCAAGAGTCGGTCTTTACAACTCATCAGGATTGCTATGTAGAAAGATATTATGGCAATAAACAAATACAAAATAAATTTGTACATTTACGTTAAGATCCTTGACTACCAAATTCAAAAGTCGCGGGTTCAAATTCCAACGTGCGCAGATAAATTTTATTCAATTGAAATGTGTTATTTCACATGTTATTCAGAAAAAATAATATCTATTATATTTGCGGCATGTTATATTCGTATATATATAATATTCGTAGTATTTAAATCTAGGTACAAGCGCGTGTCTGAAAGACTCGTCTTGATATCATTGTTACCGCTAAATAGAATTTTGGATCGAGTAGCTATCGTTGGCTTATGAAAAGTAATACGGTTCAGTAAATCAAGGCTGTTTATGATATCATTTCAACATCTATTATATATATAATATGTAAGAACTGTCAAAATATGCCGTTAGTGGTGACAATAACGCGCGTTACATAATACAGACATAGGATCCTGTTATAAAATAGATACGGTACCGGTGGACTTGTAGATTTTGAGTCGAGATATAACGAGAAATGTAGGTTACTTTGCTGTTAGTTTTTGAGAGGGAGCTATGTCTACACACAAGTAAATCATTGCACAAAAGAAAAGGATGCACTCATTCAATGATGCATTTTTTTACAGTTATATTATGGTTTCATGTCATACGTATTTAAAATAAAATTTTATGACAATGTATTGCTTTAATAATATAACTGTAATAACTTTGTATTAGACAAAATATTTTATTTAAATTTTTATTACCAACCGGTTTCGCTTAGCCTAAGCATCATCTAGGTACAAAATAAAACTAAACAAAAAACACAAAGTGTGTGGTTATATAAACATACAGAGGGAGAACAAATTATAAAATAAAATAACAAAACAATGAGAAAATCATAGATTAACATTTAAATTATAACAAAATAACAGAGAGAAAGAGACAGATTCTATGAATTTTAAGAAACAAAACTTCAACTGAAAAAGTGATGAGTTTACAAGAAATATACTTAATATTGGACAAATTTACCAGATTATTAAGAATACGCCTATTTATTTTAAGGTACTCTGCTTATCGTAAAAAAATATGACGATGGTATCAATGATGACCGTGGACCAGCCACTTCTATGAACAAAATTTTAATGCAAATCAAATTTTCTTATCGGAAATTGTCAATACGACAACCACACTACGGCCAATTTCAAGATCACGTCCCCGCCATTCCGAAAATACATTTGGCGACATCTTGTTTGCAACAATGTTCAGGTAAGAGTGTTTTCTCTGGAATTGCGAATAATGTAAGCAAATCCCTGTGTTATAAAAGCATGAAGACTTCTTGGCAATCATAATACGGACTCCCCGAGGGCCCTCTCTACCCCTTTGCCTCCCCACCATCTTGGAGAAAGAAGTGTAGAGAAAGTTGCCATGGCTACGGGCTAAGCATATACACCCACTGAAAAGAAGAATCAAGTTCTTCAAAATGTTTAATAAAATTGCGAAAATTCTCATACATTTCGTAACAATTCAGGAAGATAATTATAATATACATGTACGAAATAAACAAGTGTAAGTTATATACAGTAATAATAATAGTGCTACTCAATAATTTTATTTATTTGCATAATTTTTTTGTTTGTTTTAAAGTGGCTCTATTTTGTTTCTATTTTGTATTTATTATATTTTATTTTATTTTATATATCTTCTTTTATAAATCTTTTTTTATATTTTCTTTTATTTTTCATCACAGGTGAACTCCTAGCGTGGAAGACAATGTATATAAAATATTGTAAATAAACATGAAGTTAAGTAAATAAAAAAAATAAAAAAAAAACTAAAACCATATATTTCACATTGAAGAATATAATTTCTGCGTAACTTTCTGGTTTGAGCAGACATTTAATTTTTATCACATATTTTTAATGACAATATCACCTACTTTAATCCACTGTTTCAAATGTGTCAACTGTACAATACTTTATAAAGTGACGATATGGACATTTATATAAACAGCCCTGCATGTTTCAAAAATAATATAAGCAGTAAACAAATACATCGTGAGGAATATTGGTTTTAAAAAAAAACATTATGTAATTTTATTTTATAGCTCCTTCATTTAGTGACAAATAATAACCATAATCGGACGTAGTAGTTATGCAGAAAACGTCCAACCCACAATTTGCCCAAATTGAGTTTTGCATATTTTCCTTTGGATAAATACGAGACGTTTGAAAACATCCAAGCTCCAAATGCAATAGATTTTTGGTAATTTATTTATGATGCACATTGCAGATATTTGACTTAAAATGAAGTTTAAAAACTTTTTCAAATGTAGGATAACTTAAGAAACACATTTTTTTTTTAATAAACACATTGATAGATTATAAATAACCTATTTATAAAAATGCTAATAAAGAAAAAAACACTAATATTCACTTTATAAATGCTTTTTTATCGCCATGTTTTCAAATGCGTTTTTCTCAGTTTTCTTTTTGGGTTGGATGCTTTCTGCATAACTACGTCCAATTATGCATGCTGTGAACGTTTTAAACTTGATTTTTAACATTGACGTACATATAATACTATTTTTATATTTCGAATCGTGTCAAACAATCTTATTCCCTTGAAGCTTTTCAGCCAGTTGTTTAATATATTTTTAACTAGAATAACCTGAAAGATGGCATTGTATTTTTTTGAGACATTTATCAATCGGTAACTTTTACTCTTAATCGGTAACATAAAATATATACACTAAAATATTATTGAAATTTAACCCTCAGCTTAAAATTTTGCAACTCCACGCAATTAAACAAGATTTTTAAAAAAATGTAAGAGCTTTACTATAACTCAAGAGCAAAAGATGTTGACGAAACTTTCATGTTTGTCCTGCATTCTGCACAGTTCCATAGCACAAGCCATATTACCAATACAATAGGTACGCCGGTCTCTTGCTCGCTCCTGTTCCCCTGGCAGCCGAGCTTATCGGAATATGAGAGTAAAATACATTTTTTTATTAAAATAAACATTCCGATTTAAGGAGATTGAGTGGAGAGCCAGACTGTTTTTTTATCCACGAAAAGAAAGGGATTGCATTCGTTCGGATCCAGTAAGAATAAAAATACAAAACTCAGATTAAAATTATAGATTTCTGCCAGCCGAATTTCGCTGTTGGATAAAGATTTTGTGGCTTTCCACCCTGTCCTTATTTCAAAGACGTACGTACAGTAGAAAAATAATAATCATAGAGAATTGAAGATTATTGAAAACTATAACTATATTTTTGAAATACGAGGCCTGTTCAAAAGAAAAGGTGAATTTTGAATTTTCTGCGTACATTCGATTATCGTTTTTTTTTCTTATGTTGGTACACATATGTTTATCATACATGTAGTTTATATCAAAAACTTTTTCTTTTGAACCCCGTCTTATTAAATGTATTATTTTCTCACAAGTATTTTTTTTATTTGTGCAGGTATTAGGTGAGTGAGCGATGGGCCCGATCCAATGTTGATTTGCTAGTAAGTTTTTATTTTTATCTTTTTAAAGTGAATACCGCAAAATAGTCCTTACTCCTCTCAACCGTCTAGAGTCAGTGAGACTCAATTGAGGTATGTTGTGAGGCTGAAAGTAGTAGGATTGTTAAGAAGTACCTGGCTATTTTTACTATTATCTTTCCTTTTATCCTTCTTACAGCGCCATTGAGGTGATTTTAACAAAAACGACGCTTTACAAATTATCCAAATATTATTATTATTATTGTTCAGATCTGGTCACCAAACACGGTTTAAGTCATTTAAAGCAACAATTTGATTCTGAATGGTGATCTTTCACCGGGGGGATACATTGAGTATCTACCAATCTGGTACGTGCCGCAATTATAGGATGTATTATTTAATATGCATTAAATGTGTTATGACATTTATTAATTAAATAAAAGTTAATATAAAGTTATTATTAAATAAAAGCTGGGTTAAAACCCGCGACCACTCAACCACGTAGGCCGTCAAGTATTTCTAGAAGATTATCACTGTATTAAGTGATTACTTCGACGAATGTAACAATAAACAAAAACAATAGGGTTTGATTTCCTTCCTTGAATCGACAATTATCTTCATTCAATGTAGAATATTGTACGACTCCGAGAATTACCGCTATCAAATGAATCACTTAAAGAGAGAATCAGGAAACCGTCGAAAAACGGTGAAGATATCGGAGATATGATCTATGTATCTTGTATCATCTATGCTAAGGTTTGGAAAATATTAAATCAAATTTCCAAATACCATATAGCAGCAATGAACCGCTTGGATGATGTTTAAAAAATATCGATTCAGAAGGGATTTCTAAGGCATTCAAAAAGAAAGCCTCAGTAAAGTTGTAAGAATTCTCGGTCGAGACATTTTTAGAAACTATAAAAAGTGTCACTTTTTGTCATTTGAACAACTATATCAATTTCAGAAATAGAGCCAGCGACGAGTTACATATAAAATACTCAAATGAATTAAAAAAAATGTCAATTTAAAAATTAAATTCATCTTTCTACCATAGGGTTCATGATATTTTTTATTTGTATATCAATACCGTTTTAGATTTCTATAAACCTGGTATCAGTGATTGTATGGCATCATATTTTAGGGTAATTTGTAAGGCTAATGGATGTGGGGAGGGAAAAAGATGGGGAAGTGGAAGGTTGAGAAATTCCTGGCTATTTAAATCTGTTTACCCAACACGGTTTTTTCATTTCAAGCAACGTTTTGAATCTGAATGTTAGTCTTTCGCTAGGGCGATACTAAGAGTATCTTTCACTCCGGAACACGTCGCAAATATATTATATTAGTGTAAATTAATTGTGAAATAACACTTTTCTATCAAATAAAATTTATTTGCGCTGATGGAGCTTTGAACCTACGGACTCTAGATTCGTAGCCAAGGATCTTAACTGCTCTACCATGGAAGTCGTCAATAATCTAATAATTAAAAATAAGTTAATAATTTCGTTAAAACTTCAGTTTCAATATAAGATTTAAAATGTAAATCGTAAAAAAAATATGATATATTGTTATTTGTAACGAAAGGATTATTTTAACCAATGTCTAAATAGTGACGTCACGAGCTAGAAACACTGTTTGTTTAGTTAATAAATAATTTCTATCATTTCCTTGTTCTTTGCAGAAGAAAACCGTTCGCATTAATTTTTCATTAATTGAAGGTCAGTCAATAATATATGAGAAAGTATATTTTGTGTTTATACTGGATTTGCTTGCATCACATACATGCGGAGTGCTTTGAGATATCATGGAGGGTCTGGAGGTTGTAGCGATAACTCAGTAGGTTAGAACAGTCTCCCAAATCCTGGTTAAAGCGATCATTATAGAGGGTTCTATTCCGAATAATTTTATAACTAATATGTTTTCATTGATTGTGTACTTTTGTCCCATGTCCAAAAGTATTTACATACATACTGCCGCAACATTTAAAAAAAATCTATACTAGTCGTTTTCTCTCTGAATCTCTGTTTTTTATATAAAACTGAGTATAAACTAATCAGATTAATGTCCACAAAGTTCCTGGTCATAATAATATTCCCCGCAGCCGGAAAGCAATTTTTAAGGGAGTCCATTTTTTATTCATCATTCTGTTTGCGAACTTGTTCTTGCCTCTATCATCTTACGTACTTTTTGCAGGCACTTTCTTAAGTCCCTTGCAATATGCAGTATTACCATCTTGTAGGTAGGTTCCTACGTTTATAATAAGGTTTTGTAATATTGTCGGCGTGCAAGATTTTTTCCTTTTAACTGTAGGTACCTACTTTGTGCAAAAACATTTAAAGTGATATTTGAAAAATTCTAATTCCATGAAGTGCTTTTGCATATTACACGCTTTGTGATCTACAGACTGTCTGAATAAATAATTTCAAAGGTATTCCAGTAGCTGATATTAATATAGTAGTCAGGAATATTAGTATCTACCTGAATCCTGCTTCATCTGCATAATTCAAAATAAATTCTTAAGATTTATTAACTTCGGAATGGGCTTATTAAGGGAATCTAACAATTAAGATTATCTTCTTTGTCATATTAATTTATTGAGATTGTCTGAACGGAGAGTAATTACCGACTTGATTTGCTTAAACAAAATCAAAAATTCAATGATTGACAGCCCTGAACTATTAAACTTGATTTCATTTCATGTTCCTAGCAAGACGATTACAAGGCAGTACCTACCGTACTATTGTAGCAAATCTGCTTCAATCTCACAATTCAACACGCCTATGCGACGAATTTTGCATCTGGGAAACATATACTCCGATGTCGCTGATATATTTAACACGTCAATATCAAACTATAAGTTTAATTTAGTACAATTGTTGTTATCTGGTAGAGCTAAACTAATAGTTAGACCTATTACTTAATATTATTTATTTCCTTTCTTTTACAATATTTTTGAACATTATATTAGTTATTTTTGTATCTGCTATTTAATACTCTTTTTTTTATTTTTTCTATTTTACACAATTCTTGCACTAATGAGGTTATTGTTTTGAAAAAAAAAAAAAAATGTATTTAAAAGCCAAAAACGGGCGTAAATAAATAAATAATTAAATAACTTGCTGATTGATATTTGAGTAGTACCAGATAATGATAATAATAAGTACCGCACCATTTAGCCGCAGAGAAAATGAAATGCCATGCGAATCTGTCCTGTTCAAATTTCTTTCTTCACACGATCATATTTGTACAAAGTCTCATGTGTGCTCTTTTGTTTTTCGGTCAATTAAATTGCTGTCACCTAATATTTGATTACTCGATCGAGCTAGGTATTCCCGGAACGTCTCCGACTTTTTCTCTCATCCATTTGCGCGTCTTTTCTCCATCTGTCCGATCTGCATGTTCAAATTTCTTGTTCATCGGCCTTGGTTCTTTTTGAAGCTCCTCATTTGAATGGCCCCAAATAATATGACCTACATACATAGTGTACGAGTCTTCGCATTGTTAGTTTGGTGGATATAAAAAAAAACTGCTATCGTCAACAGCATTGTAAGAAGAGTAAAGTAGAATTTTTCGAGCGTACAAACCAGCTGATCGATGCTGAAAATGCAGCGAAAAATCTACAAATTTAATGATTTAATAACCGATAGTGAAATACAATAACCGACGCCTCCTGTATACTATATTGTACAGCGGTTCATAGACGTTTGAAAAGTTGAAACATGTGATAGGTGACACGTTGGACTTTGTTGTTGTTTCAATAATACTAAAAAAATAATTTTTATGCCGTAGCCGTAGACGACTTAGTAAAATTTTAAATTCTTCTGCTAACAATCTTAGCGTCTGGTGCCGCTTTGAAAGTTTCATAAACATAAACACCCATATTTATGTAAAACGCTTTAAAAGTTTTGGCGTTCTCTTAACTCTTCTTTTCATTAAAACTAGGCAGATAGGGAATAAATTACGGACTTCTTATCAAAGTTCATTTTTAGTGAGATCTTCAGCGTTATATGATTCAATGAAAGGTCTAAGTAAAGAGATAAAATAGATGTAATACTATTTGACCATTTTTTGGATAGATATAGAAGTAAGATAATAGATAAAGCAAAAAGCTGATAAGCACTTCAAAAACAGTTTTTTTATGTATGTTCAAGGCATGTTTTACATAATTTTTGTATTTTAGGCACAGTTTTTCATATATGTTCAAGACATGTTAAGACTAATAAGAGATACATTTGACAAAATAATAAAGTGTCTTTGTGTGTGCAGAGTGTAAAGTTTGGGAGGTCGATAAATAAAATAAATAAAAATCTGCATATTCAATATTTTTGTAAAAAGCTAAAAGAAATAAAAATGAAAATAGTACAAAAAAGATGCAAAGGATGATCGATAACAAATTGCAAAGTCCTTTTTTCCGTTTAAGGGAACCACTAGAACTTTATCAAGAAGATGATTTTATGTACTTTATCTTCAAATCACCTTGCAAGTTGAGTTGCGTTGAGGGTTAAGAGATATGTAAAGAGTTCATGTTCAAATAAAAACCAATCAATTTCACCAATATGATTTGAACATGTTTATTATAACAAATAAATATAAATTAATAACCTTTAAAAGAGTTATTTTTAATTGCTGTGTAAGTCGAAATAGGAGGAATAAATGTTGCAGCTAAATTGAGATTCAAAAAGGAGTTCTTAAGAGCAAAATATGGCAGTTGAAGAGTGGTTGTAAATGTTGTATTTTTCTCACTAGGCTATGAGTGTGTATTTTGATGGGCATGTACTATCACAACCTTCAAAATTTCATTGATGAACCCTTCTTAGATATTTAACACGTCTTTGTAATTTAAATTTACATTGCCTGATGTCCGATTGTATCGGTTGAATTTTTTACAACAACTTTTTGTGTCGAAGGGGGGATACATAGTGACACTGTATCGTATACTGCAACTGCGTAAATCGTATTAAAACATGCAAACCGGATATATAGAGAAATTATGTGCGAATGGATTAGAGAAAAAGTCGGAGACGTCCCGGGAATACATGGCTCGACCAAGTAATCAAATATTAGGTGGGAGCACTTCAAGTGACCGAATAACAGAAGAGTACGCACGAAACTATGTACAAATGTTGATGAAAAAAGAATTGTAAAAAGTACAGATTCGCATGGCGTTTTATAAAGGGTGTGGTACTTATATAGTTTGACTATTACTCAAATATCTATCCACAAGTCATCTCTTAAGGGTAAGTATATATATTATGCAGATATTTGACCGGTCGGTAGCTGAGTGGAGAACGCGTCGGATTCCCACCCGGGCGTCGTGCGTTCAATTCCTCTGCTGGATAAGTCCTCCATCATTGCACAAGCAACATCTTCCGCTTTTTATGATGGCGGTAGGAGTTTTTCAAATATTGTCAGGTTATTCGTAACCCGGGAATGTTTGTCTTACTTAAAAAAAAAATTTACTTACGGCAGGCGGGGTCGAATGGTAAGAAGCTCTACTATGAATCCAAAGGTCGCGGGTTCAAACCCAGCGTGCGCCAATAACTTTTATTTAATTAATATGTGTCATGGTTATCGAGATACCGGTTCAAAGTAAAATGTGTGAAGAACGTCAAAATAGTAACGTAGTCGAGTGGTAAAACGCTTAACTACGAATTCAAAGGTCACGGGTTCAAGCCCGGCTTGCGCAAATACATTTTATTTAATGAATATGTGTCATAACTCATAAAACATTTAATTCATATAAAATTATAAAAAATATATATATTTGCGGCACGTTCCAGAGTGGTAGATACTCTTAAGTATCGCCCTGGTGAAAGACCACCATTCAGAATCGAAACGTTACTTGAAATGGCTTTAACTGTGTTTGATGACGAGATCTGAATAGCCAGGTACTTCCCAACCTTCCTATTCCCCATCTCTTTCCCCTCCCCACTAACTTCAGCTTCACAACATACCCCAATTGGGGATGCCATAGTCTCACTGGCTCTAGACGGTTGGGAGCAGTTAGGACTCTTGTGCGGTATTCATATAAAAAAAGATAAAGCAGGATACAGGTAGGTACTGATACACCTGGCAATTATATTACTATCAATTACTGGAATATCTTTGAAATTGTAACATGCAAAAGCACTCCTTGGAATTAGAATTTTTCAAATATCACTTAAAATGTTTCTGCACAAAGTAGGTACCTACAGATAAAAGGAAAAAAAAACGTAGGAAACTACCTACAAGAAAGTAATAATGCATATTGCAAGGGACTTAAGAAAGTGCACGTAAAAGGTACATAAGATGCAACAAACCTGTAAGTGTCAACATTAGTTGCCGTAACATATTGACTGCATCTAAAACAAAGAAGAAACTTGGGCACTCTGAGTGTTGAGCTTGTCTTTCCGGGTATTTCAATTCTAACCGAAAACTGTGTTTTATGGACAATCGCAAAAATCGAAAGAAAAATCACAGAACACCTCTGACACATAGGTATGTACATACATACATAAAATCTTGAAAGTAATTATTATAACATTAATTGAAAATATCTCCGAACATTCTGACGCCATATTAGATAAACCGTGTACTAATTTACAGCTAGCACCAAAGTTGGTAATGATTAAACGCGCATTATGAGAAATGTGAGTGATGACGAGAAACGCTACCGAGGTTCTCAAACTATTTTGGAAGGCAAAAAAGGCATATTTAATGTTTAACCTCAGCACCAAAAATGACGCTAAACGTCACTTTGTAGCATTCTAATACAAGCAATACTAACTAACTAACTAACCATCACGCCGTTTCTCCACATGGGTAGGCAAAGAGGACGGACTGCCATATAACTCTGTCTTGGCACACACTCCTTGATTCATTCACATTCATACATCGTCTCATACAGACTCTTCTGTTATTCTGACTCTTCACATGACCCGACTCGTAAATTAAGTGTTTGATTTACTTGTTCGTGCCATGTCTTCCTCGGGCGTCCTCGACTTCTTCTTCCACTCACTTACGCATCGTATATATTTTTTTCACACTCTTTTCTTCGTTCATTCGCTCTACATGCTCAAACCATCTAAGCTTCCCTTTCTTGATCCTATCCATAACGCTCACATCAACCTTTCATTTTTTCCAGATATCCACATTTTTAATACGGTCAAATTTGGTTTTTCCGCACATACGTCTCAGGGATCTTAAAAAAATAGGGTAGTCAGGAAAATTTCTAAGGTTTCCAGTGAAAAACTATTTTAATTGTTATCTTTAAAATTCTATTAAAAATATAATAAAATGTAATTAAAAGATGCAGTTTGAAAACTAGCGAAGGCATTTTTGAACGTTTTACTTAAAATTTCCATATGCATTCATAAATAATTAAGAAGATAAAATAATTTCATTTTCTGGAAACCTTATACATTTTCATATCTACCCAATTAGAATCAACATACAAAGTTGCAATATTGCTTGTATTAGAAAGCCAAAAAGGGTGTCTTTTTTGGGGCTGACCCTTAACGATTCTGAATTATCGTATAAATAAGTTTTTTAGTGTTATGGGAAAGTACAAATTTATAAGTTTTATTTTTAATTCCACCATCAACCACACATAATGGGGTCTTTTTCATAAAATAGTGTTGATTTTTCAAAAAAATAAAATTAATAAATAGTGTCTGAGCACTATCAATATGTAGAATACAAATTTATGAAATCCATACTAAAGGAAAGAACATATTACTTTTTTTTAGAATTCTTTTATTTTCATAGTGAATACCGTAATAGAGTTCCAACTGCTCCCAACCGTTTGGAGCCAGTGGGACTATGACATCCCTAACTGGAGTATGTTGTGAGGCTCAAGGTGGTGGTTATGGGTAGAAGATGGGAAAGAGGAAGGTTTGTGAAGTATCTGGCTATTCAGATCTGGTCACCAAACACGGCTAAACCCATTTAAAGTAACGTTTCAATTCTGAATGGTTCGTGATAGGGCGATAGTTAGAGTATCTACCACTCTGAAAGGTACCGCAAATACATTATTTTGTATGAATTGAATGTGAAATAACACATATTAATTAAATTAAATTTATTTGCGCACGCCGGGATTTGAGCACGCGACATTTGGATTCATAGTCGAGCGTTTTAACTACTCGACCACCGAGGCCACCGAGAATAGAAATAATCACTTGTAATTCTGTTTATTCGCCAATTCTTTCTTTTCTGAAGATTATTTTCTTTGAACATTTAAAAAACAATTTTGATTTAGTTATTATTTTAACCCAATAATGTATTTTTACCATCACTGTTGACATCAACTCTGAACGCGTCCCTCAGTTTAAATATCTCCTCCCTTCCAAAATAGGGGTGAGAATATTCATCTCTCTACGGAACAGGGATGTGGCTAAGATGCCCAAAGGGCGGAGTGGGGCAGGGGAAGGTTCACGCCGCCGATGTTAAATTGATAGTCTAAGTTTGATAGTTAAAATGCGCCCAGGGCTTTACGGTATTATAAATGCCTCTCTTCAATGCCTCCATGTTATAGCACATCAAATTTATAATGATTGCTTCTCTACACAAAGAGATGATATCGCAAGAAAATTACAATCTTCGCATCTCATTCCAATATAAGAAGACCGTGAATAATAATAGTGAAGACCATGAATCCACTTCAATATCCGTTCAATTTTGCTCGACTGAAATAATGTGTCTGTTTTATTAGCATTCAAATAAAAAGTGCTTTAAATAACAAACATCATTGGTCTTTTAAAATATGGTACATTTTCGAGAGGCAGCGAAAAATCGTATTTTTTGTTTTATTCCCAGCAGAGCTTTTAAATAGTTTATAGGTATAAAAAATATCAGCTTTTCAAAATGTAATAAAAAAAGTAACAACGCCACAATATAATATGTTAAAAAATAATAATTGGGGAATGTTGTGAGATTCAAAGTAGTGGCTTGGGGGAGAAGATGGGGAAGAATAAGTTTGGGATGTATCTGGCTATTCAGATCTGGTTGCCAAACACGGCTAAAGCCATTTTTAAGCAACGTTTCTATTTTGAATGGTGGTCTTTTACCAGGGCGATAATTATTGTATCTACTATTTTAAAACGTGCCACAAATATACGTCCCCGACTTCTTAACATAAAGTAGTTTCACAAGTGAAAAGTACCTCATGAAAAGCAAAAGAGTTCCATTAAATAAAATGTAACCCCTAAATTGCCATTACTTCAATGCATAACTCATGGAGATAAAATACCTTTCAAAATTCGTGCAATTAAAAAATAATCCGAGCAAATATGACGCGGATTCTTTACCGTCACACTGGACCATATAATTAAGATAAAGTTTAATTATTGCTAATTGCGGTTTTATTTTTAATCCGGTGCAATTAGCATATCTGCAGGGTGCGCCCCCGCCCCCACCCCAACTCGGGGCAGATTTGTGCGTTTATCTGGTCATAAATATTGGAAGATAAGAGACTTAAAAAATGCAAAAAAATATGCATAAATTTTATCTGCCACCGGATTACGGTAGGAGATTTCGCATAGTCTGCAAAGTTTCCTAGAAAGAGTTTTCCCGCATCCAAATTGTCTGTTTCGTTTACCAAAGTAGTTATTCATTAAAGCAGCTTTAGTTTTTTTTAATAAATCTGATCAAGAGTTTGTTCTGTTCATTAGCTGATAAAGCTTTTTGGTTTTAACGTGGTTTTGCTGGGATGGTGCGTTTGACGTATTCAATAATTAAAAAGTACGTGAAAGTTTATAAAATAGTTTTTAACGTGATTATGGTACCCGCATAAATATAATGTTCATTTGTATTTATTTTGCAATTCAACACGGTTACAGTGCTTTGTTTTCAATCGTAGGTATGAATATATTTCAACTAAACTACGTAAAGATTTTTTTTTTGAGTAAGGAAATCATTTTTCATGTTTCTTCTTTTTGATATTTTTAAATATATTAATTAGATATTATCACATTGGAAAAAAAGATTATTCTATAATGTATGTAAAAGTTGGTATTCCAGAGAACCTCTTTACTACCACATTAAATGTTGAAGATGGCATTAGAGTTCCAAAATGGTAGAAACTACCATTCAGAATCAAAACATTGCTTGAAGTGACTTTAACCGTGTTTGGTGACCAAATCTGAATAGCCAGGTACTTTTGAAATATCCTCTTTACCATCATCTCTCTCTCCCGACTACTTTTAACTTCAACACAAAACCTACTTGGGTATGCCATAGTCTCACTGGCTATAGACGGGGGCAGTTGGGACTCTAGTGCGGTATTTCACTATAGGAATATCCCTAGTACAGCAGACGAAAAAATACAAAAAACCATTAAACAAAAATAATAAACATCCCAGTGCTATTATGCCATCTCCTTCTCCATACCACTAGTTTCAGATATTTGAAGATTCCATAGTCCCACTTGCTCCAGATGGCTGGGAGTAGTTGGGACTCTTGTGTAGTATTCACTACAAAAAAAAAGTTGTGGCCAACGTAAAAATTATTGAAAAGTGATTAAAACATTTTATTATCTCTTTTCAATCAAAATTAATATTCGACATCAAAATAAGAAGATTTACAGCACCCATAAAAACCTTAAAAAATATATTTTAATGGATTTTTTGCGATACTCAAAAATCTGATTCGTTACTTAAAAAAGAAAAGTATTTATTCCAGTGCGTTAGCAAAGCTACCGCTGAAAACAACCAATAAATCGAATATATTTTGTTAATACATTGTTTTTTTTTAGTCAAATAATAGAGTTACAAACATGTATCCTTCAAAACCTGTAGGTATACGAATTTCATGTTGAAAATTAACGAAAAGTTAAAAAACACACGCTTTGTACCTACCCATTCAAAATAATAACCTTCAATTAACGAAGACAAGCGTCCGCGAACGGCTCGGGGGGTGAAGGCCCATAGGCCATAAAGAGGGTACCCAAGGTGGGTAGTTCTACCCCTATAATCCTGGCTAAGTCCGGCTTGCCCAGGGTTATGAATATTTTTACACATATTTCAAATAACCGCGAATTCTCCCAGCGAAACAAGACGAAATTATAATATATGGGAAGTATTTTCTCAATTTAATAAAGTTGGTAGGTACTGAGCCACGGCGTAATTTTTGTAATAAAGGTAGGAATTCCATGAATATCGATGAAAAAAAAATCTAAAAAGAATTTAATTAAAGACAGAATTTGTAAATATAATCAGCAGCTGTTTTCATGAAAACAATGTGTTTTCAAATTTGTTAGATATAATATTCGGTTTTACCCGTGATTAACAATCCTGTTTACATGATTCCCAAAAATATAGCGAATTTCAAAAATTGCACGTTCCTATTGAACATTTTTTGATGGTTAAATAAAAAAATTAAAAGCTTCTTAGCTCTGAATGGAAATAACGGTGTCAAAAAAAATTAGCTTTGAATACAATTTTCAAATCGATTTTAATAACGCCAGAACTCGCTCACTCGAGTGCTTTTTCTGCTTCCGCGCATTTTTTCTTGCTTCTTAGTTAAGGTTATAATATTCCTTAGAGAGTATCAAACATTTTGGAAGCATTCAATAACACGTTTTATTAGAGGAAAATAAATAATACGATTTAATTTCGTTCCGGGAGGTAATATAAAAAAAGTTATAAAAATCACATTTATATCACCAAACAAATTTAAGTCAGCTAACACAAAAGCTCACAATTAACTGAAAACGAGTTCATCAACTTCCATCTAGCCTTCATACGTTGAGTGTGGCGATAAACATGAAAGTTTGAGGTAACCAAACAAAATTGTATAGAATTCTTTAAAAAGTTTTATTAAGTTAAATAATAAATACTTGTTTGTGAATGGCCACCTTGTTCAATACAGATTCCTTTCATATGATAATGACTAATGATATACTTTATGTGCGGGCAAAGCACCTACCCTCGAAGCCTTATTGCAATACGGCCAACACCTTAGAAATGTAATTTAACTTCGCGACCGGATAATAAATTACGAGGCCGAATTCATTAGCTAGTGAAAAAGTTTATTTCCGAAAAAGGCCTAATAAAAGTACACCTATTCCCTGGCCTAGGGGATATAAAACATTTTCGGCAAATTACTACGCGGTAAAAATTATACGAAAATGCCGCTCGGGTGGAAAGGAGAAAGCGAAATAAAACCAAATGAAAGTAATTCTTATAAATGTTGTTTGTATATCAGTTCTGTTAATACCGTGTGGTAAACATATATCTTGGCTCCACTGCTTTTCCTTTATTAATAATGCTAAGAATGATTTATTTTCTAGCTTTTTATCGCTTTATTAAATTGTCTACGGAATTTCATAAAGGTGTCTGCCACATTTATCAAAAAACACAACGAAAAAAGAAAATTAAAAACGTCGCAGCTTTATTTTGAAAACACTCCGAGAGTAGTTTCTTCGTCAGGAAGACATACAAATAAAGTGAACTGACACATTATTTCGATTTATAACTTGATGTTGCTTCTTAGAAATACCTTTTCAGATATATACAAAAAGGATTTTCATTTAACCTTTTCTATATTTTCCTTATACCTTTTGAAATAGAAACTTTATGAAAGGCAATGTCTTACAAAAGGTTAAACGATTATTTTCATGGAAGTCGAGTTGTTTTGACGTATATATAATATTTTATAAATACCTAGGCCCAAAGCACGTAACACACCGCACTCTTAGCTGCTTGAAACTATGTTTAAAAATCCTAGAAACCGCCTTTAGAGTGCCTACTCTTATATTTTAAATACCCATTAACCTCGCATCAATTCACAATTTTGACTGTAATCATAGGCGTAGAGTATATTATCGTGAACGTTAAGCCGAAGTACCAAATGTAAACAGAGTACCCTCTGGGGCGCAGGACCCAGACTCAGTTTGCCTATATATTTTTTCACCCCCTAGGCAAGTATCTGATAGCTGGGTGGGTACCTGGCTGTATCGTATACATTAGCTAATTTGGACGGCTTTGCGTTCGTTTATTTGGTTTTGCGTTATCCTGCGCCGGACCGCGCGGTACTTATTAAGCCCACTGGGATCCTCTCTCCCCGCTCTCTGCTGCGCGCCTGGTAACGGTGACAAAAAATAAAATCTGAAATGTTTTTTTCATTCAGTCTGCGTCGACGAATTTGCAGGGGAAATATCCAGATTTTCTGGAAAAGGGTGTTCTCGTATTTCGGACTCAAATCAGGGTAGCATTTTTTTTTTACATTTTCTTATTTATTAGAAAAAGGAATTCTATAAATTCCGTACCTGATATATTCGACACATTTTTTAACATTGTTAATAATTGACAACAATTTTTATCATTATGATAATAATAAAAAGTGGCTGATTTCTAAAGCGCCGTTTGGCGAAAGAAAATCACCGAGGGGCGCTTAACTCAAAACTTATCACTATGACTAAAAACTAGTGGCTTATAAAAATGTAATCACAGCTGAGACATATAATTAGTTTTTTTCAATTAAGACTTATGACTAGTAACTTAAAACTAACATATTTCCATTTAAAAAATAAATGTGATGATTATTTCCAATGTTTTCAATCATGAAGAGTAAAAAGCTAAAGTAGAAAAAAATAAATATTGTTAGAAAAAATAAGTAGAGTAAAAAGTAAAGCAACCATGACGTTTAAATTTTCTTATAACCTTTACATAGGTCCCTAACTACAAAGTCATTGCATAAATTTTATTCTTAAACAAATATTTTTGTTAAATTCACTAGAATGCACTTATTTTAATTTTGTTAATTATGCTTTTATTTTATTTTATATAACGAATCGGAATATAAGAACGAAAATATAATTTATCGAAGGAAGCAATCACTTTGTAGCTTGACATTATAATTTAAATAAAAAATATTTTATTTTTAAGCCACTTTATTTATACACATATAACAATTCGACCAGTTTCGGTTAAGCTTAACCTTCTTCAGGAACGTATATATATAAACTTATAACGTTTATATATATATACGTTCCTGAAGAATGTTAAGTTTAACCGAAACCGGTCGAATTGTTATATGTGTATAAATAAAGTGGCTTAAAACTAAAATATTTTTTATTTAAACGAAAATATAATATTATATATTATTATCCAGAACATAATGTGTAATAATTTAAAAATTATAGCTTTCACACTTTAAGTCGCCTTTTTTACTGTTTTACATTAACAATAAACATTTGTCAGAAGCGAAAAAAATCTTTGTAGGTAATTATTACAATTAAGACATTATAGAAATTAAATGAAAACCCGTACATGATACACCTTCCGTTCGTGGAAAAAAAATATGGACAGTAAAAAAATAAATAAAAATGATCGGTGTATTCTGTACATGCGGAAATTTCCAGGTTCTTTGAAAGAGTGAAACTCTATTCAATTAAGCAGCATAAGAAACCTCGCGAATCACACATTGTGTCCTTCAATGGCCAATACGTTATGTGTAGAATACTTTCAATTTCGCCGATGAAATTGAATGTCTCAAATTGAATGCCGATCCATCTCCGTTACCGTCAGGGAATGATTATCGCGTTGTATGGACTCTACGTCTGGCCAATAATCAATTGGTATTATGTTACCGGTATCGTTATATCTTTTGAGTGAAAGGTCAACGTACCCCTAATTTTAAAATAAGTTATGATATCAAGGGCGGTCATCTCCAGACAATTTTTCAGATGGTAAGCTTTTTTTTCTCTATTCATTATAATAGTAGAAATTACAGGTGTTTTTTCCCTTTTTAGACCACCAGAATAGGCACATGTCCTTCAAGTAAGCTTAAAGTAATGTTGTTGATATTATCGCATTTTTATCATTTTTTTTTGTAGAAAATAATCACTTTGTGATTTTACATATTTTATGAAATGAATATACAAAGTTATTTTATCATTTCCTTAATTATCGCATTGTTACTTTTAATCATGAACAAAACAACAATAATCAAAAATTTAAGAGCTAATTCAAACATTATTTAATGGTGTCCTTATGCAAATAAACAAAGTTTTGAAAAATGTAGTACAACTATGTATTAATTAAGTACCATACTGTTTTGAAAAAAGTTACCCTGACGATGACCGTTTATATCATAATCTGGTAAAACCATTTATGACCTAATTAAAAATGCGGCGATCCATAAAGAATGCAAGGCTGCCGAAGGCGCAATTAAGGGCCGCTTATATTGTATCTATGAGACGATATATAATAATAAATGAATAACTTCTGTGGTACCGTTTTCGTGGGAAAATCACCTCAAGGGCGCTTTATGTTTTATTTATTTGTATAAATGTGAATGAAGCAAGTGGTATGTGCCAAGTTAGATTTATTGGTGGCGGTTCATCCTATCTGACTACCCGTGTGGGAAAACGTTGTTGAATTATTTTTTTTAAATCATAATGCTGAAATAAGATTTAGGTACTTACACAAATATTTATGTACATAACACATGAATAGTGTCATCAAATAACGGACACCAACAAAACAATTTAAAGTACATGTCTTTCGCAAATTATCATCATACATACATTCACAAATATATAAAATAATAATGTTTTATACAATTTTTTTACATCTATGTAAAGTTTTTGATAGGCTAAATTGCGCTACATAAATCAACCAAGCATTATTATTATTATTAAAGGTAATACGGAGTGGTAGTTAAATAAACCAACCACTACATTGTAGGTACGTAATCTGAGAGCAAGTTTCGCTATTGGTCATATTCCAGCGAACTTCTTCTCCGAAGGCTAATCTCCGAGGACCGGAAATGTTCGGCGTAACCTCCACCCTTTGTCCCTTAACTTCCGCCGCCCTGTCGAACAGAACACAAAGCTCTCTTAGGAAACACTTCTCATGAATTACGTCGACATGAAAGGGCAACAAATATTTTTCCACTGGTATTAACTAATAACATTTAGGCTTTTGTGGCGGTCTCAACGTCAGGGCAGGATATATCGACATGTCAAAGGCAGTATAATAGAAGCCTTTATCGAAATAGACGTTTTGATTAAAATTATATTACCTTTCAAGAACGAAACGCTCATTTTTTTGTTAAATGAATTAAAAATGTGTTTTTTAAAGTTTTTTGGAGTAAATACGCGACATACACACTCGTACATATTTTCTCTCAACCTTCTAGAGCGAGTGATGATATGGCATCCTAAATTTGGGTGTGTTGTGAAGCTGAAGGTAGGGGGGACGGGTAGGAGATATGAATGAGGAAGGTTGGGAAGTATCTGGCCATTCAGGTCTGGTCACCAAACACGGCTTAAGCTATTTTTAGGCAACCTTTCGATTCTAATTTGTGGTCTTTCACCAGGGCTTGATACTTGAAGTATCTACCACACTGGAGTATTCCACATTAAAAAATGAAAAAAACATTAACATTAACAAAAATGGTTGGTTTTAGAAAAACTTTTGCTTAGTGAAAGTTTCTTATTACGAATCCATCCGCTGATTATAATTTTTTTAAATTTATTTAATTTATAAAATTTTGGTGAGAAGTTACTATTTCTGAAACAAAAATTCTTGCCTATTAATTTGAATGCATGACCACTAGCATTCTTCCTCTAAATGAATTTCCAATGACCTCTCACCTTCAATTGGGGTTCATTCACTGGTGCTATTTGAACGGGTCGAATTTGCAAATGAAAGGCTTCTCATACTTATTGCAGACAAAAGCCGAAATCCAAAATAACGAGCTACCCCATTGCCATCTACCCTTAGCACTGCATGTCATATAGCAGAACCGTGTTCGGCCTTTGAAATAGAGAACCCGTACCGACAACTGTATTATTATAATTATCAGAGATTCTGAAAAACTTGTCAACCCTCACAAAAATTGAAAACGTGTAACTGCCTGCATGGAACTTTTTTCGTTTAAGAGATTTCCGATTAGTGGAATAAAATTATTTCGGTTTTATTAAAACGGTCGGACAATGTTCTTGGGTTACAATGTAATCTTACTTTGACGGTGTTTAGTATTATGGTAAAGCCGATATTCTAGATTTAGAAAAATTTCTTTGTGTCTATTTTCAATGATCGTGGTTATACTAGAAAAAAAACTTCATATACGTAGATACTGTACGCTAGAGACACAATAAAAAACATTATTCTTATATAATATTCGTTGATATATAAGGAATAATTTAAAAAAAAAAACTACTTTTTAGTTATTTTAATTTGTTTGCTCTTTGGAACAAAATCTTTATGTATTGTCAAGATGACAATTATGAAAAAATATTTTCCATAAATAAGTATTGCCAAAAAATCTGATAAGAGCTATAAAATAGATATTATTTATATTATAACTAACTCAGAAACCATCACGCCGCTTCCCCGCAGGGGTAGGCAGAAAGGATGGATGGCCATAAAATTCTGTCTTGGCACACACTTTTTGCTTAATTCACCTTCATAAATCGTCTCATACATACGACATGGCTCGACTTAAGTATTAGGTTCACTTGATCGTCCCACGTCTTCTTCAGGCGTCTCCGAGTTCATCTACAATTCTCTCTCGGGTCATATATTTTTCTCACACTTTCTACGCTCATCCGCTCTACGTACCTAAATAAGGTAAGGCTCCCTTTCTTAATTCTATTCATTGCCTTTACACCAGCTTTGCATTCTTTCCGGATATTCACATTCACACGGTCACATATGATTTTACGCAGATACGCCTCAAGGATCTCATTTATACAGCATTCAGTCAAATTTTATTATTTTTCTGCCAGTTCCATACTGCTATCAGGGTTGGTATAAGCACTCCATTGTGGATTACTAGCTTAATTCATATTCCATTGATATATACCTATATATAACTAGAATTCTGGATAACTTGAGTGGTACTATTTATACCTAATGTGATAGATACGTACAGTTATGATTGAAAGGTTATAGGTACATATAAATTCAATCATTAAAATAAATAAATTATATGTGTAATATCGGTATTTCATTTTTTTAATAAACAAAAAAATATATATACCGGAAAGCATTATTATAAAGAAGATATGACAGTTTTGTGTTGAACAAAAAAATTGTACCAACTCAACCTACTAACTGAGAACGTTGTGGCGTTCGAAAGAAGAGTGGAATAAAACCATCAAAACCAAAACCTTTTTTTCCTCATAGAATTTCCTACTGGAAAAATACGTGAATCGTTAGAAAAGTAGGTATCTTCATATGCACTCAAAGGTATATGAGGCCAGAGTCCATTTTTATTTCCAGAAGCTGGATGGACGAAATCCAATTTTCCCGCAATTAGTTTCTCAGTCCAGTAGAATTATTTTCACAATGGATAATCATTTGGAAATCCTTCAGGACTTGTAAATTCAATGAGAATAAGCGCCAGCTCACTGGGTGTGCTTTGTGTTTTGATTTCTCTATTATTTGACAAATGATTTCTATATATACGCTGTATATTCTAGACATACGATTTTTATATATCATGATTCATCAGAAAATGATAGCGCAATACGAACAAATCATGAGTTATTAAATCTAAAACTGTAATATGTTTATGTAATGTTCTTGGCAAATTCATGTCTACGTATGATAATGATTACGTTGTAATTGATTTTTTTAAATGTTTTAATTAAGCAAATACTTTGTTTTAAACCACTTAATTGATTTGAACTGTCCACCTGTTTTAACATATTGATAAATATAAGGCAGAAGTACTTAATTATTAGGTAATAGTACAAGGAGAAGACATAGGTAAGGCGTGTGTAGAGGAAACAGCGAATGATTTTTTTATATTCGTAAAAAGCATTAACTTTGTGGCTTGCCATATTTATAAATAGAAAATATATACTTTGTTTTTAACCACTTTTTTTTACTTTTTTTTGAAAAAAGTGGTTAAAAACAAAGTATATATTTTCTATTTATAAATGATTTTTTTTTTTGAATGGTGCATATTCTAAGTATAGCCCTGACGGTCTCTATCGACGAGTGGTAAGACGCTCGACTACGAATCCAAAGGTCATGGGTTCAAACCCGGCGTGCGCCAATAACTTTTATTTAATCAATTTGTGTCATAACACATTTAATTCATATCAAAACGTTGCTTGTAATGGCTTTAGCCGTGTTTGGTGACCAGATCTGAATATCCAGGTACTTCCCAATCTTCCTCTTCCCAATATCTTTCCTCTCCCCACTACCTTCAGCCTCACAACATGTCATCCCCTATTTGGGGATGTCATAGTCTCACTGACTCTAGACGGTTGGGAGCAGTTGAGACTCTTGTGCGGTATTCATATAAAAAAAGCCCTTGAGAAATACCACCATTCAAAATCTAAATGTTGCTTGAAATGTCTTTAACCGTTTGAGTGACCAGTTTGAAATAGCCAGGTATTTCATCACTTTCTTCTTCCTCACCTCCTTCTCCTCACCATTCCTTTCAGCCTCGCAACATATCCCAATTGGAAATTCCATAGTCCCACTGGCTCCAGATAGTTGGCAGCAGTTGGGACTCTTTTGAGGTATCAACTTTAAAAAAGGAAAAATAAATGGAAATTCAATTATTTTAAGGGTGCTAAAATAATTGACAGTAAATTTTATTACATTATATTTATATATTTTCTCATCTCCTCACTACTTTCAACCTCACAACATACCCTTATTGGGGATGCCATAGTCTCACTGGCTCCAGAAGGTTGGGAGCAGTTGAAAAAAAATACAGTTTATTTGAATGACAAAAAATCCAAAATAAAGTTAGCTTTTTTTATTTATGAAATCTATTTGACGATTAAAATAATTCACTTCATTTATTAATCTGACCAGATATCATTTGGACACTCATTTAAAAAATAAATAAATTTGAAATTAATAATTCATTGTTTTGTAAAAAACATCTTTTAGATTTACATAACACATTTACTGACCAATCATTCCAGGAACACCCTATTTCACTGAATAGTGTATGCACGAATAGCCCTTCACAGATCAAAGCCCTCTACCGCTGTGGCCCTTAACACTCCCCGGCCCACCCCCGGGACTCCGCGCCCCTGTGCCCTGTGATGTCCCTCGGAACACCTTCACCTTTCCTGCCAGTGTAACCTCCGACTCCCGGAGTGACAAAAATAGCTTCACTTTCCTTTATACGAAAATCTCGTGAACGGAGATAAATGAACGGATGATTTAAGAGAAATGAAAGCTTTTTATATTTATAAATCAATGAAAAATTTTATCAGTCAGCTAAAAATAAAAAAAATAAACATTTTAAAAAGCTTTCTTTTGTGAGTTTTTTTATGTTTTTTTTTTAGCTTATGGCTTCGGTATAACCTCTCTTTTATGCATCTTTGAGAAAAAATGGGAGATTTTGTAAGTCACTAGTTATAAGTCTCCGTTGTTAGGCACTAGTTATAAGCCTTCATTGCCAGTCACTAGTTATAAATCTTAGTTTTAAGTCACAAGTTATAAGTTTCAGCTGTTAGGCACTAGTTATAAATCTTATTTGTAAGTCACTAGTTAAAAGTCTTGGTTATTGGTCGTAGGTTGGATAAATTATCTTGTAATGCTCCTTTGAGGTGATTTTTTTAAAACGACACTATAGAAATAATCTACGACACTATAAAAATGATAAGTACAATCTATTATCATTATTATTATATTTTTAAAACAACAATAATAAAAATAATGTTTGGGTTCTTTGTAAAGCGCCGTTTTTGTGAAATATCTTTTAAAAAGCGTTGAACATTATGTAGATACTGAACACGTTTGTTTCTAATTAAGTATTAAGTAAGCGTAATGAATAGAATCAAGAAAAGGACGCTTAGATATTTTGGGTAAGTAGAGCAAATGAACGAAGAAAGGAGTCTTAAAATAAAATATGACGCGAAAGTGAATGGAAGAAGAAGTTGAGAACCCCGAGAAAGACATAGCATGATTAAGTGAATCAGGCCATGTGAAGAGTCAGAATTGCAGAAGAGTATGTATGAGACGGTGTATGAATATAAATGACGCAAGGAGTGTGTGCCAAGATCGAGTTGTTGGGCGGTCCGTCCTCTCTGCCTACCCCTGTGGTTAATTGGCGTGATGTTTAGTTAATTAGTTAGTATATGGTAAATTTTAGATGTTCTTCATACTAAAAAGTACTGTGATTATTTATTGTTAAATGGTCAATCTTCGAAATGTGAAAATTAAAAAATATATTTTTTAAAACCAAAAAAAAGTCAACATCTAAAAGTAGTATTCTATATTTTTTTTTAAATTGTGAAGTTATACAACATTAAAAGCCACAAAAAAATTTAATCAAATGATAGCATGTTATTGATTCTAAATACCGATTACGGAATGGTCTTCCTGCCCCTTTCCAAAACTAAGATATCTATAATTGTGTTCCCAACTTCACCCCGAAGCGTGAAAATTATTTGTATACCCAACGTGCTCCGCTGGGAAAATTCGTTTGACCGCTGCGAATTGATATTCATTTTAATTTATAACTTGGGGTCACTCCCGCACTTCAAAGATTTCAATGAAAGGGAAAACTATAATTATAGTTTGACAAAGAGAAAGTAATTGAGGGATGCTGGGATTCGTTTTACAATTGAAATTAATTGATTTCATCTCCTCCGCTCTATAAGAAATATCCACCACTCTAGATAATGAAGCTCCGGGCACTAATTCATATCACTTTTGTATGGTCAGATAGTTTATGGGGGGAAAGTGTGATTTATTTTGTATGTAAACCTTTGTGCTTCGGCAGTATAATGGTGTTGTTTTAACAACGTTTTTTTTTTGTCTGGAGCTCACATAAACATATATTTGTATTTTAATTACAGTTTAAAAAAAGGTGAATGTAGGAAACTCCACAAATGGAGGACTGAGCCGCAAATAAAAAAAAATGTCAAAAGAAACGAAGCTGCTAGATTCGCTTCTCGTCCAGAAATGAGTGCTTATACCAATTCTGATGTATGGCAGTGAGGCATGGAACTGGCAGAGAAAAGATGAAAGTAGACTTAATGCTGTAGAAATGAGATCAGTGAGGCGTATGTGCGGTAAAATCATGCATGACTATGTATAGCTAAATGAAAACCATGTATGTATTTAAAGCGCCCTCGAGGTCATATTTCTGTCACGAAAATGGCGCTATATAAATAATAGTCAATAATTATTATTTATGACCGTGTTAAAAATGTGGATAACTGAAAAAAATGTAAAGCTGATGTAAGCGTAATTAATAGGATCAAGAAAGGGACGCTTAGATGGTTTGGGCATGTAGAGCAAATAAAAGTGAGAATAAGAGAAGAGAATGTATGAGACGGTGTATGACGGCCTCCATGGTCGAGTGGTAAGACGCTCGACTACGAATCCAAAGGTCGCGGGTTCATACCCGGCGTGCGCCAATAACTTTTATTTAATTAATATGTGTCATAACACATTTAATTCATATGAAAATAATAACAAGTATATTTGCGGCACGTTCCAGAGTGGTAGATACTCTAAGTATCGCCCTGGTGAAAGACCACCATTCAGAATCGAAACGTTGCTTGAAATGGCTTAAGCCGTGTTTGGTGACCAGATCTGAATAGCCAGGTACTTCCCAACCTTCCTCTTCCCGATCTCCTTCCCCTCCCTACTACCTTCAGCCTCACAACATACCCAATTTGGGGATGCCATAGTCTCACTGGCTCTAGACGGTTGGGAGCAGTTGAGACTCTTGTGCGGTATTCATGTAAAAAAAAAAAAAAAAAATGAGTGTGAATAAATCAAGGAATGTTTGCCAATACATGGTTGTATTTGGAAAAATTTCTTTTAATTTTTATTCCCTTATCCTATTTGGGTCTTGAAAAAGGCACTTCCAAATGTCCCCGTCTTTTACTACTTCGGCAATTTAAATTCGCAGTAGGCCAAGCCTCTTTTCGCAGAGCCTCTGGAGTTGCTTCTCACAACTTTGCATGTGGTGGCCCACTAGACGTCTTCCCTCTGGAATCGCACTTAGTATTTTCAGGCAAGGTTAGTCTTCTGTCTTGTGGCATTCTCAGTACGTGGCCAAGCCACCTCAATAGTAACTTTACCATGAAAAACAGAGCTCAATGTTAAACTCATCTCGGATCGTCGAGAAGAAAAATAAACAAAAGAAAATAAATGAAAATAATGCTTTGTATAAGACCACGGATATTATTTTTAATTTTATGGCCGACCGGTTTCACTTAGCCTACGCATCATCAGGGTACAATATTAAACTAAACGAAAAATCCAATTATTCCTTTATATATACAAACAGAGAGAGAATAAAATACCAAATAATAATGAGAAAACAATAGAAAAACATTTAAATTTTGTTTAGTTTAATTGTGTACCCTGATGATGCTAAGACTAAGCAAAACCGGTCGGTCATAAAAATTAAAATAATATCAGTGGTCTTATACAAAGTTATATTTTCAATTATTTGAATGTGCCTATCCACAAATTGATTACTTTTCACCAAAAAAATAAAAATATATGTTCATTTTAAGGTCCCTTCTCATCATTCCCCAAATTGTTTTGACCCAGAATTAAAAAAAAAATAACATACGTACACACTGTTATTTTTATTTTAGTACATATAACAGGCATGATGCCCAAAACATATATACATGAGTGGTTATTTAATTGGAATATTTAACAACATTAAGTAATCAAGTAAAAGTTTATGAAAAATGCAAAAGTAAATGAATAACAAACGAAATCAAAAGAATAATATTATACATGGTAGAACATAAATGAATGTTGTGATTATTTATATGTAAGTTTATTTTTAGTATTGATTATTATACGTTATTATCATATTGATTTGACATTCAACATGCCAATAACCTACTGTAGAATAGGTAACTAATAAAAATGTTGCCAAAGTCAATCAGATAACCATTATGGATCATGGGTTATTTATATGCAACGTAGGGACAATAAACCATCAAAAGTAGGTAGTTGGTGGGTTCAATGATGCTCCATGTTTTGACAGCTACTCTCAAAGAGCTGCATGGTCAATTTAGAGAATTAGCTTTCAAGTAATAATTCAATTACAGCCTTGGCAACGGGGGCCATTGGCAGTGGCCCTTTACACTATCCTATTAAGGGACAGGGCTTTTGTTTCATGAAACCTATTAGACCCGAGCCTCCCCCACGATCACCCGACCGTGTGTTTGTAAATATACTACCTACCACCCGCCACCACCCACCGCCTAGCGCCGAACAAACACAGCGGCCACTTTAAAAGATTCGTATTTTCGTAGATGCCGAAAGCAAATACACGATGAGCTCTTTAAATATTTGAATTATTCTTTAATATGGATAATAGATTACCTAGGCAATATACGGCATTGCTTGCCAGAGTATTATTTTTTGTTAAAAACTGCACGTTTAACTCATTTTTTAAAAAAGTGTGGCTTAAGCCATTTTGCCTTTCCAGCGACGATATATACTTTTCTAATACTGAACATAATAAATTCATAATTCAAGTTATTGAAATAGGATTCGTGTCTAAACGCACAATTAGGCCATGTGCTGGACCGGAGATATTATGTTTCAATCATGAGAAAGTTCCCGACAAACCGTTCCTTTGATATCAAATGATTGTAATAATTACATTCATTGGGATATATTCACTGTAGGACCCCTCGTGTCCACAAAGGGTTCGGCCATTCGGAAGTATTATTGTGTCGTAGATGAAAAAATAACAACAAAACCCACTGACGTTTCTTTTCTTCGGAAACTTTGTCTACGGACATGTCGACGAAACGAGCGGGATATGTAATACAAATAAAGAAATGAAATATGATATCATTTCGTATGGTTTCTTTGTGTTTGGCTTTGTACGGTCTCACTGTGCAGGGTGGCTACTTACTACTTACAATAAGCTATGGTCACTTTTGGAAATAATGAGTTATGCTTTTCAGATGACGATTCCCGCTGGCCGATGGCGACATACCCCTTTCTCATTCGAATGAGTTTGTATAGTTTAAAAGCATATTTGATAATGACTACCGGACTTTTTATTTATTTTTTAAGGACTATTTTTACTGATATTACCGACTTTGATTGGATTAGAAAATGGTTCCCATTTGAATTAAAACGTACATATTATTGATTAGTAATACAAATTTTAAACTTTTTTCTATTGTTTTTTTATTGAGACCGGACCAGTTTCGACTTGTTACGGTAATCTTCAGACTGGTACATTTATTGCTTAAACTACCGTTTTTATACATTTGGGAATGTCAGGGGTGCATAACAAAATTTAACAATGCTGTATTAATTTTAATTTTCGTATTGCAACATGATTATATAAAAGTTAAAAAAATGTTTTAATAATCATTGAAATGGGATTTCACCACGAATTAAAAGTAAGTTGAAAAAATTGAAATATTAAAAAGTACTTATTTTTTTACCTGGATAATATCTTCACGAAAAATAAAACTAAAAAAATACAGACGTTGTGTCCATTTTTAATCAATTGACACGCTTTGAGAAATACAAACTTAATAATTAAATAATAACTTTGTGTAAGATCACAGATGTTATTTCAATTTGTATGAGCGATCAGTTTTGCTTGGCCTAGGCATCATCAGTGAACAAAATTAAACTTACCAAAAAATTCAAAGTATGCGGTTAAATGTGCACATGTTATAAAAATTCAAATAAAATCTGTGGTCTTATAAAAAGTTATTATTTCATTTTCATTAAATATGTCAAACCACAAAGTGATTGCTTTCTACGAACAAAACATTAATTTTAAAAATATATATTTTGTATCAAATACCTAAAAAAAGTTTAAGTTTTTTTTGAAAGAGGTATATGTAAGATCATAACAAAATCAATTCCTTGAGTATCGGTTAACTAGCGAAAAATTCAAATGAAAGCAAAATACAAATTAAAATTGATTTTGGCAGCATGATATCGAGTCGTTTCTACAAATAATTCTATAATAAAACAGATCCGTTTGCGAAAGTTTTCTGCCAAGAATCGTCTTGATCTGTTCTAACTTGAACATAATATTGCCTAAGCGAAACTCAACTTATTAATATTTAATTTTTAACCTACTTCTCTGAAAATTATACTGTTGCCGGAAAGGCAAAAAGGCTGAAGCGCTATTTCGCAAAGTTTACACCAGAGCACTTAACTTTGTTGTTGTTTATTTTACAATAAAATTCATTATTCTTCCGTACCTGGTTGGAATTTGAAATACAAAACTAAATCAGGTAAGTCAATGCTCTCATTGACTTACCTGACGCGACCTAAGCTAAAACAGTCCCAATCTTGTGTCGCTTGAGTCACACTTTCTCCCAAATGGTAAATTTGTATTTTTTGATGGCTGAAGGGCCACAAAAGTCTTCAGAATCAAACGAGAGTCCGAGCATTGGACGCAGAAAAAGGAACTGATCAAAACTGCATATTTAACTCATTTTTTACCAAAGTGTCGCTTAAGCCGTTGTGCTTTTCCAGCCACGATATTTGCATCATTAATTTCTCAAAAGTTTATTTTATTCCTCTGACAAAAATGACAGGCAACATAAGGAACCGATGTTAAAAAATGGATTACAAAAGGGGATTCTCTTTCATTAAAAAAATCTATTCAATTCCGAAAAATACTCGCATTACATCAAATAATAAGCCAACAAAAGCAAACGCCAATCACTATTCAATAACAATTTGACATCAAATGCAGTCATGTTACAAAAGATCGGCTTATTACTGGGACTAGAATCGAACTTTATAAGACGCTGGGGCATACCATTTCGATTCTTGAAAGAGATTAGGCAAATAATACCCCCAACCTCCTCCAGCCTCTTGCTCTCCCTGGTGGTTACCTTGGATACAAAGACATTATGTGCGGTGAGCCTAATTTGCGTACTAGGACTAGAGGCTACAGGGCATTCCCAAATAAGAAGATACATAAAATCAATCTTTATAATGTTTACATTAAAGCAATTTTTCAATAGGGGATCATTATTTAACGAATTTTATAAATCAGAAAACCTTTAAGCGCAATGAATAGGATTAATAAAGCGACGCTTAGATGGTTTAGGCACGTAAAGTAGATAAACGAAAAAATAAGTCTGAGAAGAATAGATGATGCAAAAGTGAATGGTAGAAGAAGTTGGGGACGCCCGAGGAAGACATGGCACGATCAAGTGAATCAAATATTTATGAATGTGAGTAAAGCAAGGGTGCGTCCTAAGAGAGAGTTGTATGGCGGCTCATTTTCTCTACCCACCCGTTTGAGGAAACTGTGTGGATAGCTAGTTGGTTAGTTTTAGAAAACCTGAAAAAGTGAAAAATACCGAAAAAAATTTCATTGCAAACGCCATTTTTAACATGATGCATGGAGCTTTGAAATATCGATTTAGCTGTCATTATAAAAGATAAGGCGACATGGCGTTTGTTGAATATTTTTCGCTGTTTCAATGAACAAAAAAGATTTCTTAGAACAAATGTTGAAATAAACTGAAAGACAAAATAACTTTCTCTTTTTAACTGTCAACTCGCAGTAGAATTTAATGTGATCACTAATATACTCAAACGGGTTAAAAGATGAAACCGGGCTGGTCCCAAATTGGTAAAAGTGCATATTTCACGACGCCAAAGCTCATTGACCGAGAGTTTTTGAGTGACGTGTAAACAGATCTACTTTATGGATAATATATAACAGTAACATATAAAATATACAGTTGACTTCAGCTTTCCTGTTACTTCTACACTGCAAGACGAAGTTCTTTTTGAACTCCCATCTTCAGAAATAATTTGAAAGTTTCCTCAACATTTTAAGAAACGTGAAAGCTTCTGTAAAAAGCCCCGGAAACTTGTCAATATAATCGTGATAATTCTATATGAAGGTTGGTCTTCCCCAAAATATAATATAATATTTATTATATATATCTCTGGAAACTTATTTATGTTTTGTGTGCTAATCATTTACTCCATTTTATTTCTGTATCACTATTATTTCATACTATCTATTGCATAGTTATGTAAAAGCCCATAAAAGTGTTTTTAATAAAATAAATAAAGCAGACTTCCCATGTATCTTTGTCGTTCCTTACTATATGTAATCAAATATTCGTTATTTTCTTTAGTACCTACTTAATCTATATGATGTTGTAGGTACTACTGGCATAATATTTAATCATATTCCAAAAACGAACTCCATAATTCAATTCTATTCACATTCAAATTTTGAGAAGCCTTACTGTCGATTCTGCCAGGACACAAAGACATTAAGTTCGCTGTCCCAAATTTGCGTTTATTGTGCTTGTTTGATCTGAAGACGTAATCCGTAATGACCGTCCGAAGTGCCTCGGGTGATTCCTAACCATCCCCTCTGTGCACTACCCTCCTGGTAGCCCCAGTCAAAAACCTACCCCTAATATGGCGAATTAGGCGCGGGATTCAAAAGCTAACAATGTTATCTGAACACACGTTTAAAGTATGGTATTTCACGTCAACATAATTTACCTATATTCATGTTATACATAGATGTTTTTGGACAGCTTAAAAAAGATCCTTTATCAATGGAGTAAAAAATTCTGATTTCTTAAAATGTTGATTTTAATACGCTCTGTTAGATTCCTATGTAATATTTATTTAACTCAAGTTAGATCACATCATTTTGTGTTCCAATATAAAATATTAAATAACTATGCAGACACGATTATTTGTAACATACTTTTCTAATGACATTTTTTAAATTGAAAAATTTAAAAAAATATTGGGTCATAAAAAATAAACATAATATACCAACATGAATGGTTATGGCTAAGAATTTTTCTTAGTTCTTTATTTAATTGACGAATATTGTCAATTGCAGAGATTTCTGGTGGAATTTTATTATATAGTTGGACGGCCTGAGACATGAGAGATTTCTGTGTGCTTTATTTTTTTCTTGTTGGCAATGTAATTTATTTTGTATTTTCATTCCATGTGCATGTATCTCATAATTATAATGTATCATTCCTTTACATTTCTTAGACATAATTTCTATAATAATTTTATGTAAAAAATATAAACATTAACATACATGATTTGCTTCAGCGTCATAAAATTAAGCTCTTTGAACATATCTCTAATCTGTGTATGTATGTAGTATTGTTTTTATTGCTTTATATTGCAGTATTTATAATTTTTTTGCTTTTTTTCTTCATTGCAAATAAAAATAATGCTAACATTGTAATAATTTGTAAAATTTGCAAACTGAATTAGCTAGATTCATTGATAATACTTAAGTGCCATTTTTAAATTTAATAAAAAAATCGAACGTAATAATTCCATACGTCCTAATATATACCATCAAATTGGAAAGGGTAATCTTCTCAACCCCCCGTAAATACAACTCCACCAATAAGAAGAAGCCGCCCATATATCTCACGATTCAAATTTCAAGTATCAATTAATTTCGTATTGTTACATCACGTCAACCGTGAAATAGACTGGAGAACTAATAGGCAATCAGTCATACTTGTGCACTGTGTACCAATCATATTCCCTTCTTACTCCATCTCAGTTCATGCATCGTGAATCGGAGATGCGTTTGACCGAAACATATTTGCATACTTATTTGGTGGGCTATTTCACTGGGCAATCGTTGATATTATATATTATGTTTGTCTTGCAAACATTAGTTAATAGTGGGTTTCAATCAATGACAAACAACTGGTTTTAGTGAGTATGTTGTTTAAAGTTTCAAGACTAAAACTCGTGTTTTCAAGGCAATAATCATAGGCTATGAGTTAGAACTCATAAAATTATCTTGTTATTTTTTAATTTTCCTCAAATATGTCAAACCACAAAGTGATTGTTTTCTATGAAAATATGAAATCTCGTTTATTACGATGCTTCTTGATTCTCTTCTCCTCATATTTTCGTTGGTTGTACATAAGAAATTGTGTTTTTACAACTAATGCGTATCTGAGAATTTGGGTAGGGGCGTTATCACAAAAGTTATTTATTGCATTCAGCTCCAAATATGTTTTTTAGTACAAATCTACATCGTTATTACTGACTTAAATCTAAAAAAACCGCGATTCCAGTTTCCGTTAGCAGAATAAATCCAACCTTTATACAACACAGCAAACAGTAGCGCTTTCCCTGTAGATCAGAGTAAATATCCATTAACTACGAGTCATAGAAAAGAATGAAGTGGTTGGCGATGGAGGAGGCAGGGGAGGTAGGTGAGTTTGAGGGGGTAAATATAAATCCCGCGTCCCTGGTCCATGTAACTAATGGTCAAGTGTCCCAAAGTCATTGAAAAGCTTGCGAGCATATTACGGCCTCTTAAACCAACAAAATGTGAGGTTTAATCAAGTCGAGTGATGGTGATTTTTTTACTCAAGAAGTTTTCATTCTAAAACACCTTAGTTTAATGGGTGATAAATAATTTAGCATGTAAATATCCTCTGAAAGCGTCACGCAAAAGACGAATAGCTTAATTTTTGAGGCAAATATCAACAAATTTAAATTATTTTTATATTTTTTTAAGAGTATGTCATTATTAAGACCGTGGCAAGCTATAAACTCTCTCTCCAAGACAAGTTTTATTATTAAAATTATTTTTTTTAACAAATTGTTCACATGTGAGTGGGAACAATCCATTTATATAAAAATCTCTTCTTTTTTATATGTGAATACCGCACAAGATTCCAAACTGGACTTTATCATCTAGACCCAGCATGACTATGTCATCCCCACTTGGGGTGTGTTGTGAGGCTGAAGGTAGTAGTAGGAAAGGGAAGGAGATGGGAAAGAGGTAGGTGTAGAAGTACCTGACTATTCAGACCTGGCCACCAAACACGGCTAAAGCTATTTCAAGCAACTTTTCTACTCTGAATGGTGGTTTTTCACCAGGGTGATACCGAGAGTATATTCCACTCTGAAGGGTGCCGCAAATATATTACACAGTAATTTAAATGAAATTATTGTCATACAACACAAATTTGTTAAATAAAATTGCGACCTCTGGATTCGTAGCCGAGGATTTTAAACTCCTTGTTCACGGAGGCCGCAATAATACAAAGAAGATACATAATAAATTAATAATAAAAATAAAAATTTTGGTAGAAGAATATATCGAAAGGGAATACAAGCAAGCCAAAGAGAATACAATCAAGTACAAAGGTATTTCGATATTAAAATAAATAGGTAAATTTAACATCAGAAAATAGAGAGACATACACATTTTAAAGATTTATTTCGATCTTTGGTTGCTTTTGCGAGGTTCAGGAAACTACGCTACTGATATTTTTTATTTAAAAACTTTATTTTCTGCTACAAATCTAATCTAACCGAAGTAAGCAGCACAATATTGATTTATGGTGCATAAAAAATATAGTTTTTCTGGAAGGCAAAGAAGCAAAAGCGATTTCAAAATAAACAAAATTATATGCATTAATACCAAGTATTTTTTAAGATGTCATGTTAATTAATTAATTTGAATCAAAATTTTATATTTATTATAAACTATGATTTTACCAATATCATACCTTCTTAGTGTTAAACTTTATCTTTCTCCAAACTATTACAAAAAAGTAAAGTACAAAGTAAGTATATTATGTCTGTACATAATATAATTAATTATAATTTCTATAGATTATAATGTAGGTGGTTAGTAATAACATGGAACTTAGGAATTAAGATTTGTGCCGCGCCCTTATGGTGATATTTCACATGCCGATTATCCAAATATTTTATTATTATTAATATCAACAACCAATTAGGTAGATACTATGTAAGTCTAGCACAGCTATATACCTAGTTATTTTCCTGACAAAATTGTAACAAAATTAAACATCAATTGGAATATTTCACAAAAACTCAATTTTCCCCAGTCGTACAAATCATCTCCACAGTGGGCAAAGAGCGAAGAGGGCCTAGCCTAATAATCCACTGGCATTCTGAGAAATATGTTTTATTCGAATTTGCAGTTCGCAGTAAGCGCCGGCTCGGCTTCATCCTCTCATCTGCTAACAGGCTTAGTTTTGCTCTTTCACCAATTACGCTAAGCTCTCGCCAGAGCTCTCCGCTGTTCAATCCTCTAACGCCGCGCCCGGCGGAGGACTACTAACGGGGAATTTGAGAGCGAAAGAACACAACAAAGTGATTAATTGGAAATTGTAGAATATGATTGGAGTTTATATCACTTTGTCTAGTGATAACAGTTTTCAAAAATCTTAAACATCAAGCGTATTTAATATACACATATCAACACTAAGAAGATTCATACTATTTTGTGATTAGTAATGAAAGTTCACAGAGAATAGTGAAATGTCTAATAAGGAAGTTGAGTAAAAAATATAAGACTTAAAAAAAATATGTGCATGTAGATCAAAAACACGGATTCTGAATAAATATATACATTTCCAAATTATTATTTTTGGAATTAATAAATTCTCCTTGAAAATTGGTTAAAACGCCATAAAATATAAACGCTTCATGATAAGTCGAACGACCTCCTACGTCAAATGTACCGTTTACGTACTATGTGATGCCGTCTTTATGGCGTTACACCATTTTTTACGTAAAACTGCATTTCTTGGAACGATGATAAATTGCAGTAATGCTTTTATTTTTTACACATCGGTACGATACAATAGTAATACGAATTATCTCCTGACATTTTAGAAGGTTTTGTTAAATTAAAAGCGGTAAAATTAAAGAAAAAACACAAGCTAACAATATACGTGACTGAGAGCTGGATAATGACAGTTTTAAATGTCAAAGATAAATACAGGACATAAAAAAAAATCCAATTGTAAAAAAAAAAATTCGTATGAATTGTTGATATTTAAAAAAATACAAAAAATCTCGTTAATTAAGTTAGACGGTTAAAATTAATCAAAAAAATGAATTGGAATTCCTTGTTGAATATTTACAAAAATCCAAACCAATTGCCTTTTTGACGGTACGGATGATGTCACACCCCGCCCTCCGCTCCCTACCTCTGAGATACTGCCCTTTTGGCGGCGTTTAAAAATTCTAACTTTGAGAATTAATTTAATTTTGAAAATGAACTTTAAAATAAATAAGTTTGAAGGTTTAATTGATAAAAAAATTCAATGTACTCAAATTCCTTATTGAAACAAAATAGTTAAATACCTAGTTTCCAGTTTTGTATTTAGATAGTTACTAGTTTCTTTCTTGCGATTTCGAGTGTGACAGTTGAGAAATCATTAAAATAAAATAAAATTGTTTGAGATATTATTTGTCAATGCTTTCTAAAATATGTATCGCTAGATACCAACTGAACGAAAAAATACACAATGTGGTGTGTAAAAATACATCGGTATTAAATAATGATCTCACGATATCA
Source organism: Drusus annulatus (assembly GCA_022651775.1). NCBI lineage: Eukaryota > Metazoa > Arthropoda > Insecta > Trichoptera > Limnephilidae > Drusus > Drusus annulatus. Next base: position 324,180 of record JAGWCC010000466.1, read on the forward strand.
AATAATAAAACAATAACAAAAGGGAGGTAATTAATTACCTAAAATATTTTTTTTATAAAAATAATATGCAGTACTTTGATTCTTAGAAATTTTGTTTTTTTTTCACATGAAAATATTTGTACTATATGATAATGTGAGATTTATGATTCTTAAAAAAATATTAATTTAGTATTGTTCCCCCATAAATAAAACACTTCTTACGCGACTTTCTCTCTTTACCCATATTCTGTATAATACCAGCGTGTGATCCAGGCAGAACTCATAGCCCTCGTTTCATACCACGAAATGAAACGGACTTATCCACTTTCTTTGCACCAACCCCCGTTCACCTTCATGTTTTACCCATTGATGGTGAATTCAAAAGACTGGTGCCTAGACTTACAAAAATAACCTCATAAATCAAGTGAGGAAACTAGATTTTCAGATTGAAGATGATTTTATGAACATGCATTGTGTGTAGTTCAATGATATCACATAAATTATTAATCTTCGAAGTATCAGAAAAAACATACTTAATACAATAATTATGTGTATTTAAATTATTAAAAAAAGAAATGGACCAATAATCTCAAAATTAAAGTAGTGAAAAAATAACTTTGTAAAAGACCACAGATTAAAATTTAATTTTATGACTAACCGATTTCGCTTTACCTAAACATCATCGAGGTACAAAATTGAACTAAACGAAAAATTCAAAGTGTACGGTTTAATATACATAAAGATGGAGAAAACAATATAAAATAAAATAAGGGGACAGCGCGAAAACAAAAGAATAAGTTTTAAATTTTCACAAAGGAACAATGAGAAAGAGACAGATAATGTCAGCTTATTTTGCGAGTTTAGAGGAAATAAAGCGTATATTGGACTTCTATACAAATTTAACTTTCTACGAAAACATAAATCTTTTATTTCCTAATTTGAAGGGAATAATGTAATCCTGTCCATTCCACGCAGTATATAATTTTACAAAAAAGTGGATCAACCAAAAATGATAGTGGAATTTTATACCAATGTATTTATCAATGTTGGAATCTGGACTGGACGGGTTTCCCTGACGAAAATATTCTTAAAGATTATTTTTTTCGACAAGAGACGGTTTTACAGAGAAGAGAAATATGTACCTACTCAAAAAAACCGTTCAGGTTTTTTTAAACTAATTCACACCGGGAGAAATTATTAAAATCAGAGTTCAAATAGTAAGATTGATTTAATTTGATTCCACGAAGATTTCTTTAAAAAAAACGAATGGCTTAAACTCAACAATGCAATAAGCCTATGAAAGGCCCACCTGTTGATTTTTATCTCAGTATTCACAAGTTTCAGATATTATTGGCCAAATTATTTCTCTTTCGTTGTAAGGGAGGTTTTTTATCCCAGGTGAGGGGCTTCCCATTAATGCCAACGCCACCGTAAGTAATCGGGTTTCTGAGGTATTTAGGAGTCATTTCATCTATTACGTTTAATCTTTCTGGCGATATAACGAAGGCTGAATGATATTCAGAAGACGTGAAAAGTGATGGAGATGAAAGACGTTAGGGATCACCTCAACACCACCCGCCAGGAGCGTCATAATAATGTATTTATTATTTCCCTTCATATTTGGACTTTTGTGATGCCTGTGGCGAGTGTACCAACGTAAGATTCAACTGAACGCAAGTGATGTTTTTTAGCAATTTGATTATTATTTTTACCTAATAATATGTATTCATTATGAAAGAAATCAGCAAAATAATAATGAAATCTTTTAAAAGTATTTATAAAAACAATCACAAATTCCACCCACGAGAATAACCCTCATAAGAAAATCTTTTTTTTACACCACCTTTATTAATCTTTTTTTTGTAATTTTATTAAATATTTCACGTTATTTTTTAAAGTTATTAAATAGGTGACATATTACATAAATATATAACACATTACGATCTCTCAAACTAGGTGTATGTCCGTGTAATAGTGGGCTGCATTCTATATAAAAGTATCATCTGAAACATAGCACTGCTCAGTAATAAGATAAAAACAACCTTGGATTTAAATTCGAGATCTTCCGATATCATTGATTCAAAGCAGCATTTAAACTACCGAGCTACGGAGGTAGTTTCAATAGAGTATGTAGAAAATAAAGTTTGTTAAAAAATTCTCTAAAATAAAGTCCACATTATTTTTTCTCTGTTTGTTATTAAGGTAATTGAGGAGTTCCGTAAAACCATAAAGATTTGACGTAGTCATTTTTTTTAAAATTACAAGTTAAAGCCAACTACGCATAAGAAACTGGCAGTCCATTTGTTAGTTTCTCCTATATTTACAAACGGATTACAATTGCCTTGTAGCACAGACGTCAGCTGGGAAAGCTGTCCTTTTCTACCGGTATTTCAATTGAAGATGCTCCGAAGAACTTGCGTCATTGGTCCCTTCGGCGCCGGTGCATAGTCGAGAAACTTGCCGAACGCGCGCTTAACATTTGAACATGGTTGAAATACGATACATGAGAACGGGTTGCTTCTAAGACTCGTTCTTGTGTTTAACAGCTCGGCTGTGCAACGATTTGCCGGCTTTTGTGTTTCCTTCCTTTCACAACGTGGGCCTCTTCAAGACCCAAGTTCACTCCTTCCTTTCCTCAAAAAGACCGTCTACACAGCCTGCATCCCCAAAGACGGCATATTCTTGTGTGGAGTTAATGTAAAAAAAAATATTTTTTTGTAAAATAAGCTAACAGTGCACTTCTGATTTCTCCGCTTTAATTTAAACTAGCAAATCGCCAATTTGCCATAAAAAGCTGCCAGAACAATATGAGACCATGAAGACTTCATGAAGCCCGTCGAGGTGCAGCGGTCCCCGGCTAATATCTAATTACCAATCAGCCAGATGGCGCTAGGGCAGGCACCGCAGCTCCGCTGATGCGAAGAGCAAATGAAACGGAGACCGTTATGTATGCAGTCTGCGCTGCAGAAAGTAATTGAAACCGTTTACCTGGAGTGTGGAATTACAGCTTGTCTGTATTGATAAAATACAGACAAGCTGTAGAAGGTTGAAAATGACTTTTCAAGCTGTCTGAAAATTTGTGATTTTTTTTCAACACCCCCTCAGCAATAAAAATACATTTATCCTGGAAAATTTGGTGATATTTTCACCCGACGTGCGCTTAACTGGAATATGTCAAAAAGGAATACATCACTTTTACAAAGTGTTTTACAAAATAATTCTCTATTTTGTTAAATTTAGCTCCTTGTAAAACACGCAAAAGCTTTCGAACCTTAGTTAAAGAAATATTTTATACTAGTACTGTACACATTCAAACACTTTTACAAAAGTATTATAAGTTTCGATCTTTTTTTACGCAAATAAACTATTATAAATTTTAAAATAATAAAGGTCAAAATAAATGTTCAACAAAGAAACCAACAACAAAACAAGAAATAGTTGAACATAATTGATAATAGTCGCATGCTTTTGAATTGAAAGTGAGAACAAAATATAATAAAAAACGAACCTTTAAAAGATGCTGCCTCTTCAAAATGTTGAAAAACGGTGTTCTGAAAGCAAAATATAAATATTTCTAAAAATGTAACGATGGTATGATTTAAAATTTCTGTAGCTTTGATTAATGCTTAAGGTGATTTCAAATTATTTATATCAGTTTAATTTTACTCGACATGTATAGAATATCAAGTTATTTATATTGAAATAAATAGGGATAAATGAAAAGAATTAACATCGCAAAAAAAAAACATATTTTACACCAAGCTAAATTCAATTAATTCTAAGTTCCACTAATTAAAAATATAGCTACAAAAATATATATTATATTGACAAGAGTGTTATTGAAAAAAAGTCAACATAAAACGAGATACAATATTTGAAAAAAAGTAAGCTTGTATCATAATGCCAAAACAATTAAATATATATATATATATATATATATATATATATATATATATATATATATATATATATATATATATATATATATATATATATATATATATATATATATATATATATATATATATATAAGTATAATGTGTAATGAAAATTCTCTCAAAAGCTACTAATATCTATCAAAGTAAAAATACATTTCTTGTAGCCTTTTGATCAAATTACATTGGATCGTCATTATGACTGACATAAATATCAAGGATAATATTGAGAAAATAAAACAGCTGCCACGAGTTTGTTTTAAAACATAAATCCGCCGGGAATAGACTGAAAGCAATCAGATTGGATTTCAAAGGATTTTGGTTTCTCCGAGTGGAAGTTTACCTATCTTTGACCTCGCCAAAAACATTACTTATACATTTACTCTCTTTGTGTGAGTAAATGTATACTTCTTTAATGTAAAACTAACACTTTTATACATCATCCATTACAAATTAAAATAATATGTTAAATCCAAATACAATTAACATGTCTCGGAATATATTTTTTTTTTCAGTTTATCCGTACAAGAGTTTCAACTGCTCCTATGTGAGACCATGGAATCCTCAATTGGGGTATGTTGTGAAGCTAAAGGTAGTGGTGAGGGGAAGAATATGGAGAAGATGAAGCTTGGGAAGTACTTGGCTAGCCATTTCAAGAACCGTTTCGATTCTGAATGGTAGTCTTTCGGTAGTATCTACCACTTTACATTATTTATATGAATTAAATGTGTTATGACACATTATATTTTGATGAAAGTTATTGAATACACTTTTTATTATTTATATGAATTAAATGTGTTATGACACATTATATTTTGATGAAAGTTATTGATGCATGCTGGGTTTGAATCCGCAACCTTTGGATTTGAAGTCGAGCGTCTTACCACGGAGGCAGTCAAATTGATAAAATAAACTAAACCGACAATCTACTGGCATGGTTTAGAGCTAATTTTCATTTTTTTAATATTTGGTTCGTTAATTATCATGCAAATGGATCAAAATTCACTAGATCTTACTACCTCTTTTGGATACTGGCTTCGACTTTATCTCTTTTGACGTTATGAAATGTATAGGAGTACCGATCAAATATCTCCATTGTATAGTTGGATGAATCGAATGAATTTTCTCCTTGGTAAACGAAACCCAGTTTTTCCCCTTCCAATGAAATTCTTCATTTTTACTTGCATTAAAGTAGAGTGATTATATTTCAAAAGCATGTTGGTTTACTAGTAAGCTAATTATTTCACCTGACTCTCGATTCACCTGTTTAAAGAGTAATCTTCATTACATGTATTAAGATTTGCTTTAAAGTTACTAGGTTGTCGACAAACCATTAGGTAAATAAAATGTAACGTTACTACTACCTAAATCTCAAAATCTGCATTTTTCAAACAAAACTAGTACATATAATATCGTTCACTGAGTATAAAATAGTTATTCGGGCATTCAAAAAATGATAGTCAAATGATATGGAGGTTTTTTTTATTGTTTTAACAAAGTGTGCGTGAATTTTAGAAACTTTTGATCGTTAAATACCGTTTGCCTACGATCAATTACATATACATACGAGATATATATAATCATCAATATTTGTACCATCTCATTGTAAGAGCACGTGCTTATTAATAATGTTTATCATTTAAATCTATTTTAAACACCACCATATCATATACTTATATTTACGAATATAATATAATTTAAAAAAAAACAAACAAAAATATTGTTTTTGTGTTGAATTTGTAGAAGTCTATTTAAAAATTGAATTTTTTAATTTTTTTTAAATTTTCATTCTTATTATATCAAGTCCCACCAGTTTTAGTTTCCGTATTTAGTGACAATTTTTTCAGTGTTCAAAGCTATTATCAACCCGTACAATAAATAAAAATGTCACTATTGTTTTGACGATGTAAAAATTCGTGTTTCGCACTTTTTTACACCCAGTATAATAAAAATATTTTTCTCACACTTTGGTTATCCTAAAGAAACCGTCAAATCACATTAGGCATTGGTCGGTGCTCACGACGATGAAATCCCTCTTTGGTATGGTAGTGCGAGGTAATGCGAGGTAATGCGAGGTGGTGCGAGGTGATGCGAGGTGGTGCGAGGTGGCGCGAGGTGGTGCGAGTGTGGGTATAATGGCTTTGGCCGACTTCGCGCCTTGCCCCCGGGGAGCGGGCTACGGTGGGCGGGCGAGTTGGGGGCCGGGCGGGAAATTACTTTGTAATTGCAAACGGGCTATTTCGTCCAATTGCGAGAAAAAATCTCACTGTTGAATTCACTCAGCTTTCTTAGTTAGATAAAACGCACATGAAAAAAATGATTCTCTTCGGAAGTCGTAGAATAAATGTGTCGGATGAAAGTCATCTTTTAATAGGAGGTAACCTCCGTAGTCGAGTGGTTAAGACGGTTGATTACGAATTCAGAAATCACGAGTTCAAATTCTGGCGTGTACAAATATTTATTTATGTAACACCAACCCCAATTCCAAGCCTTCCCCTTCTTCATCTCCTTACCCTTCCCACTACTTTCAACCTCACAACATACCCCCTTTGGGGATGCCTCACTGGTCTCACTAGCTAGAGTGCTAAAGTGCAAGATTCTCTTAGTATGGCGCTAGTAAAATACCACCATTCAGAATCGAAGAGTTGTTTAAAAAGTCTTTAGCCGTGTTTGGAAACTAGATCCGAATAGCCAGGTACTACATCCCAGCCTTCCTCTTCAATCTATTTCTATCCCCTTTCCACTACCTTCAGCCTCTTAACGTACCCTTATTTGGGATGCCATCATCTAACTGGATACAAATGGTTGGAAGCAGTTGGGACTCTTGTGCAGTATTTTTTAAAAATAAAAACGCTTGCTCAACAAAATACTTTTGTCTATAGAATTCTGCTGAAAGCTCGGTTAGCTTATTTCTCATGAACAAGGCACGTAGCAGAAAGAAACAGTTTCAGTGGAACTTTCAGCGGTGAAATTTCATGAAGGCTGTGTTATTTTGGTTACATCTCTCGTTTCTGAAAATTTTGTTGAATTGCTCATGCGGCTTAATCAACAAGTTTTGTTCGTCATCTACAAACTACTGGCTAGATGACCGGTCTCCATAACGTAGTGATCGACACATTTACCGTCGGGTCGAAGGTTGGTGGTTCGATTCCCAGAGAGGTTATATAATTTTCCTCAAATTCTTAGTTTTTTATTTGCCTTTTTTATTTTTTTATATGAATACCGCACAAGAGTCTTAACTGCTCCCAACCGTCTAGAGCCAGCGAGACTATGGCATCCCCAAATAGGGTATGTTGTAAGGCTGAAGGTAGTGGAGAGGGGAAGGAGATTGGGAAGAGGAATTACCTGGCTACTCAGATCCGGTCACCAAACACGGCTAAAGCCATTTCAAGCAACGTTTCGATTCTGAATGGTGGTCTTTCACCAGGGCGATTCTTTGAGTATCTACCACTCTGGAACGTGCCGCAAACACACTTTTTATTATTTTATATGAATTATATATGTTATGACACATATTAATTAAGTAAAAGTTATTGGCGCACGCCGGGTTTGAACCCGCGACCTTTGGATGCGTAGTCAAGCGTCTTACCACTCGACCATGGAGGCCGTCATTTCCTTAATTAATACAGTGGTTATTTTATTTGTGCAGAATGAAGTATATGTATGAACTTACAGTCTAAAATCAAAATCTCCATTTATTCAATTTGATATCAGATTGTTGAATTCAACATTGTGTTCATCGGCTAGAATTATTTTAAAACTTTCGTTGATTCGTCACTGGAGAAAGTATTGTTGCTGTGGGACTAACAATCGAAATGGGAAAGTGAAGGTTGGGAAACTAATAAGGAGTGTCTGGATTCAGCAGTCAGAGTTCGGTTTGTTGCAGCGAGAAATAAAATTAATGATTTCAGATTCTCAGCGAGGACAGGCTATTTGTTCAGTGGCGACAGAGCAGCCTTTGTTTACTGGCAGGGACAGGCAGAGACAGACATTTCAGAGTGCAGAGTACAGAGAGATGCAGACGGAGATGCATGCTCGGTCGTATGTGGGAGGCGGCTGAAGTGATTGAAAAGTAAGATGGATGGTTTTCAATCAATTGGATTAGATCTATTTAATATGTCTGATCTGTAGGTGTGTTTTTCTTTTCGCCAATTGCGAATGCTTTTCAATCTTTGATTCCAATTGTTTGTGCACATGATATGGAAATAAAATAAAACCTACCTTTCTCTTAAATAATATAAATAAGCAAAATGTATTAAAAAAACCATCGAGAGGTGACAACATCACAGTCACTGGTCCTAGGACAAGTCGCGGCCTAACTCTCAATGGAATGAATACGAAAATAATCGTGTATAAAACAACATACCTCTAAAGCTGTAATTCTATTTGTCTAGAGCACCAAAAAGCCTCAAAAAGTGAGCTGGGGTTTCATTAAATATGCAATGCTTTTTGAATATGTAATTTATAGAGTCAAACCCTAGCGGTTGCCGAAGATGCCCCGTGATTCAATTTGAATAAAAAATATACATTCTCGGGGTTCTACAAATTAAATACAAAAAACTATTTAAAAAATGTAGAATCTCTATGCTGAAGCAACAAAAACTCTTAAATAGTAAGTTCTGCTGTCATGAAATTTGTAGAGTTTTTTCTTTTTTGAATTATAGGCTCAACACAACTATTTTTAGTTTTCAAAATTATTAATTTTATTTTTTACAGTAATTCCACACTGAATGCTTTGAGGGAATTTTTTTTCCCTGATAGCCTATGTCATCTTTGGAAATGCTGTGTGGAGGGTCTTTTTGAGAAAAGGTAGGGGTGAACCTGGGTCTTGAAGGGGTCCATGTTGAAGGAGGGAGGAAACACAGAGGCCGGTAAATCGTTCCACAGCCGAGCTGTCGAAAATAAGAACGAGTCGTAAAAAAGAACCCGGCTTCATGTATTGAATGTCAACCGTGCACAAATGTTGGGCGCGCATTTGGCGCATAGTTTCACGACTATCCACCGGTGCCGAAGGGATCAATAACGCAAGTTTCTCGGAGCATCTTCCATTGAAATATTGTTATCATGAGCTATGGAATTCTGAAATATTGAATTGTCAAAATTGACAAATGTTAAATTGTCTAATAAGTAAATATTATTATTTTTAGTTTTGAAGAAAAATAGCAAAAAAAGGAAGTAACTAGTAGTTATATATTATTTAAAATGTTTATGATTTTACGTACCATTACGTAAAAAATAGTTTATCCGTACATATTTTAGTGAAAGTTGAAAAAAATATTTCAAATAGTAACCCTGTGTGCGGTTTCAGAGGGAAACATAATTTAAAGTTTATTCGGTTTTTCGACCATAAAGATAATTTCAGTTTGCTGGATGTTTTCCCGAAAGCTTTATTTGCTTATGCTTTCCCCGTTTCCGTTCCAGGGAAAGTTTTAGCATTAATAAATATTTCTAAACCTAATACTTACCCTACTTTATATGTTTAAATGAACCTAACGTTCACACATTAATTTATTATGGCTTTGCTAAAAAAGACGTATTTTTACTTAGCCAATAGGCATTTCTCGAGTAAAGCAATTTATCGCTCGAACTGTTCCAAAAATGTTACTGCGGAATTAAATTCCATACAATTTGGAACTGAATAATCTCCGTCAGATGAACACTGATGTAAAGTAGAAACATAAATTTCTATTAGGAATTTATAAGGGCTGTTCTATAAAAAATGTTTTAATAAATAATTTTGGATGATTAGAAATTAAAATAAAAACTTGTAAAAAAATCATAAAAATACTCTCTAACATTGAGGTTCAGCTTTATTTAATAAATACAGATTTTTGTCTGGAATCTCAAGGTTAACGCAAATTTTTTTAAGGTGCTTAAAAAACTAGCATAATATTTTATTTGGCAGTCAGCGAAGGTTGGAGATATGCATTTTAAAATAAGTAATTAAAAAAATCCAAATTTGAAAAACGTTTCGTAAGTTGTCTGGCTTTGCATCATATTTGCCTACCCTTGCAAATAAATATAATGGTGGTTAGCTAGTATGATGTTAATTGATACTTTTTCATGATTTGCCTATTGATCATTCCACTTTAAAGCAAACGCAAATAACTTCCACACAAACCACTTCTAGATGGTGTCGGAAAACTGCATTCACGCTTTGTTGCTGACTTTCGACAAATATATACACAAATAAAAACAATTGAGATATTTTAAATAAATAACTTTTACTATGAGCTTTATTAAAATCGCTTTTTTACATTAACTCCACACAGGAGGCCTCGAGGGAAATAATTCCCCTCAAGGCCTATGTCATATTGGGGATGCTGGATGGAGGGTCTTTTTGAGGGAAAGAAGGAGTGAACCTGGGTCTTGAAGAGACCCATGTTGAAGGGGGTAGAAAACACAGAGGCTGGCAAATCGTTCCATAGCCGAGCTGTTAAATATATGAACTAGTCGTAAACGCGACCCGTTATCATGTATTATTAATAATAATAACAGGGAACTTATATGTCGCTGTTTTGTGATATTTCACCTCAAGTGCGCTTTATACTAAATTAATTATGCTAATGAGACTAAATAACAAGGAGAAAATAATAAATAATGTGTATACAAATTAAAACCATCTAAAATCATGATCGTTATCATAAATCATGAGAGAAAAGGTTCAGATATGGGTATAACAGTGCATGTGTACATCAACAAATTGAAAAAAAAACAATTTACCAGAAGCTTAGGGTATAAAAACCGTATTGAAAGTCAACCGTGTACAAATGTTGGACGCAGGTAGGTACCTACTGATATGTTATTTTTTAAGTTTATCAAAAAAATCTTACTTTCTGAAGATTTATAATTTTTTATGTTCAACTATGTATAATTTGTTGGAATTGTTTAATACGATTTTAGATCAATAATCACTGAAGTATACCCGTCGAGTAGTCGAACACCCTATTTCTCGATTAGCCCTGATAAATTTATCGCCATAGAGTTAGAACACATTCGCCACATCCCATCGCCTACCATCTACCATCTATAGCTACTTGCTAGGTTGGTGGGTACCTTCGCTTCAAAGGATTTGAAATATCGCAGGATATTTGTAAGGGATGTACTTGAATGTACTTAATGATATCGGGATTTTATTGAACATTGAGTGATTCAATATATACTAACAGCTGTAATAAGTAAACATTTTAAATAAAAATAAATTAATCACGATCCTAGAAAAACTCCTCATACCTATAATATGAACTACAGTTGAGATGATATGCAGGTAAGTGGCGTAACTCACCAAAACACCTGAATGAAGATAAGAAAAATATTATCCTCTTTATTTACAAAGGATTTTTAAAACGTTTTATTGAACAAGTCCTTATATAAAAAATACGCATTTACATCAGCTAGATGTTTTTGGATTGAACCAAACAATGATATTAAAGCAAAATTTACATAGGTTTTACTAATAGTTTGTACCATTAAGGGTCAGCACTCAAGAATGACGCTAAACGTTATTTTGTAGCATTCTAATACAAGCAATAATAAAAATGATTTATCTGAGAACTATCTATGGGTGGTTAGAAAATGGTCTGAGTTTTCCAATGAATACAATTTTTTTACTGTAATCCTTTAAATTCTATTAAAAACGTGCACGTTTGAAAACCAGCAAAGGCATTTTTGAACGTTTTACCTAAAAATTTAGTATGCATTTCGTAAAGAATTTAAAAGATTAATTTTATGAATTGTACTGATTGGAAACATTAGATATTTTTCTAACCACCAGTATGAAATTAATAGATAAATAGTTTGTTGTTTTGCTTGTACTAGAAAGTAAAAAGTGCATTTTTGGGTGCTGACCCTTAAGGCGACAAGAGAGATTCACATTTGAATTAGTTCTAATGAATTTGTAACAAAACCATCAAATGTTTTCAGTGGATGCAAGCCAGATGTGAGTAATTTGTAATTTAGATTAATAAAAATTGACCCATATTATTTTTTTGTACATAACCTCCACACAAGAGGCCCTAAGGGAAATAATTTATTCCAGGGCCTATGTCATCTCTGGAGATGCTATGTGGAGTTTTGAGGAATGGAAGGAAAGAACCTGAATATTGGAGAAACCCATCTTGTAGGAGAGAAGAAATGCAGAGGCCGATAAATCATTCCAATGCCGAGCTTTTGAACACGAAAACGAGTCGTAGAAGTACATTCACTATTCACATTCTTACCATAAAACGATTTCCAAAATTTTCTGAATGTTTATCAGCAATAAGTCAAGCAGTAAGAACCAGATTTTATATGCGGCGCATAATTTACTAACCGAGATATTGCTTGAAAAAAATTCAAGATTATAGTAATATTTTCATCAGAATTAATCCAAATTAACACTTCGGGTGGAAGTCCCTTCTAGGTCTGCTACAGCGAAATCGACCCTATACGCTTTGAGGAAAATATTTTGTTTTTTAATCCCGCCTTTTTGCCTAAGATCGTTTTTGACTCAGTCTTCACCCGAGGGTCATCAGGTAGAGGTCTCAGATCTGTGCCTATCGCCAGCGAAATGTTTTATTATATATTGACAAATACTTAGGTAAATCTTATGATTTTTAACATTTTGACTTCACCTACCTGCGCATAAGGGGTTATTGTATTTTTTCCGCATTTTAATAGAAAATGAACGAACGCAAATAAATTTGATTTATTTTGAAGTCTCCTCTCATTCTTTTTGGGAATGCCTCTCAAAGATTTATTTCTAGGGTAGTGTACACGTGTTTAATTTTTCAAACTAATAATATCGAGCGTCTTAGTAAATGTAAATGTTTGTATTCTCGATGTAGGAGATGAGACGAAAGTGATGATTTGTTCACTAAACCTGACTTAGCTTCAAACAGCGTTTTAATCTCGAAACGGAATCTTATACCAGAGTTTTACGGAGTTCCAAAGAGTTGTCCCGGCACCAATGATTTATGAACGTGCACTTTACCAAAGTGGTCTTACTTTTTTGTAAAACTTATACGAATGTAAGTTTAAGATTGAACATAGGCGTGAAGGCATTACGGGTTAACAATTAGTGTTATAAAGGTTTCTAATAAAGCTTACATAATATCTAATAATGGTAATAAAATATTTTACAAAATAACTTAAGCCGATGAAAGATATACAAACATTAAACGCTTCTGCGTTGGAAAAGCGTAAAAAAGACTACTGACTCACCTTCTTCGTTGCAACTTATCCAGTTCAAAATTCTTTGCTGCAGACTCAGAAACAATGAATTACTATTCCTTAATCATCACTCTACTAATTATGGGTATCATTCTACACTGTCCAGAATGTCGAGACTTGTTAACTCAAGCCATTGTCTTACAATTTTTGGTACCGGTTTAAATGATTTTTATAATTCTTTACGACTCTACCACAACTTTGACTTGATTTGAATGTTCTTTCTAATGTATATTGGGTCCTATTTTTGTTATAATATAATGTATATGCTGTTCTTTCTCTGTAGCTTTTTTTCTCATTTCGTCTTATGTATTTTTTGATGTAATTGGACAACAGTCCGTTAGTTTAAAAATAAATAAATAAAGATACTGATAACTGAACAAGAACTCGTTGAAATTTTGACATAATAAAGCAGCATTGAATTTTATTTTACACTACACAAAGTAGGACGCTGTATAAATAATCATATATATTTATTCAGCCGACACAGATATTCACCATGAATTAAACTCGGCTTCAGTGGAGATCGCACCGACAATGGTTCTAATAAGCCCACCAATATATTACGCATACGCCAGCGGCAGTGGCAGTGGCAGTATGCCCCCGGAGTGGCAATATGTTGTTACTATGGCACTAGCTACTCTGCAGATACTACGCATTTAACCTGTAAATGCGCGCAATTGAAGTACTCACTACTAGGGGATCATAAGAGGGTGGCAGTGTACCGATAGGGTGTGTCAGACGCTTCGGTGATTTACTTCCTGCTTAACCAAAGCTCGCTCAAATCGCGAGAGCAGGAGACACAAGCATAGATAAATTGATGCACCGAACAAAAAAGTTTTCCAAAGTTGTGCAGGGGAATTTTACTCTCTTTGATATAGTATAACCCCTTTGGAATGATGTGTAAAGTAATAGCTGATATCCTCCGGAGTGAGTACCTATGTACATCTTTGTACTCTTGTCCCCCTGGTGCTCGTGAAAGAAATGCGTCGTAGTTTGACCCATTTAATTTCCAATGAATGAGTCATGCTGGCACGTTTCCTTCGGGTCACGGAACAAAGCAGATGCTTGTTATATTGCAATAACCACTTCTTTCATACATGTTTTCCTGTTGGGAACAAAGGGAGTAGTCAGAATATGCATTATATATGAAACACGTGGTACCTTCCTAAAATAATGAAATCGTCTGAACCAGATGTTTATGGGCTTCATTGTTCCTATATAAAGAAAAAGTAAGCGATAAAATTTCCGGGTTATAAATTTTAGTTCTTTGGGATATTTTTGAATAGATTTGGAGAACTAAGTCATCACACCAGAGTAGTTGTCAATGTACTTAGAAAATGATCAATTATTCAAAGTAAGTGGATATGACGTGCTGGTACGGATATTTTAACAGGTTTATCGTGTATCCTACGCCAAATGACCAAGAAAATATTGAATATCGCGGGTTCGAATCCCAGCGTGCGCAAATATAATGTATAAAATTAATATGTGTTATTTGACATTCAATTCATATAAAATAAAATTGAAACGTTGCTTGAAATGACTTTAGTCGTGTTTGATGACCAGATTTGAATAACCTGGTATTTCCCAACTTCTTCTTTACCATATCCTTCCCTCCCCACAAAAAAACCCTAAGTGGAGATGCTTTAGTACTATTGACCTCAGACGGTTGGGAGCAGTTGAGACTCTTATATTGTATTCACTGTAAAAAATAAATGCTTTGATTTTCCTGCGTCCTTCTATAATGACTTTTGAAAAGCAACCTGTCTACTACATCTTAACTGAAAAAAATCAAGCGATTAAAACTCTCCACTAAGAAGCTCTGGCGCTATGGAATTTTCGGCTTGCCATGATGTTTTCATTATTGGCAATTGAGCTTCATAATATTCACTTTTCTGTTAAAAAATAAGAGGGAAATTATATTATTTATTCAATCAAACAAAAATAGTTTTGTGACTGAGAACTTGAAAAAAACAACACATTGTCTTAAAGCGATAAGATCCTGCTCGTGTCATTCTAGATTTAAGACCGAATATACGATTTTGTAGGAAATTTTCATTAAATTTCCCCGCTTCAAAAATCGCACTCGCGACTTTATTTGATACCTCACGCATCACCACAAGATGAGGGATTACGCCGTGAAAAGCTCGAGACATACTGCCAGTACCTACGTACACTTTTCTACGTTATATCCAAACGAGATTTCGTAGACTTAAGTCTGCAGTTACACGGCAGTAACACGTACTTAATTTAAACTGCACACATGTTGGCTTTATGGCCCTACACGGTAAATATCCCCGCATCGGAGCTTGAGATGAGATCTCTGGTGCTTCGGAATTTTATAACGTTTTATATGGCTTTGTATCAAGTTTTTCCGAATCGAGAAAATCGTAGAAAATCGTCACAATGTGTTTTGTGGGGTCACTAAATTACAACTATCAACGTGGAATAACATTTCTGTTTTTGTGTACATTAATTTGAAAAGCAGAACTTATAATTCATTAAATATTTTAATGATATTAATAATCTAAAACACAAATATGAAACAAAAAAAGCCAGAAACTAAAAAAAAACAATGGTCATGACATGAAAATTATTAATGTTTGAATTTCTTCCGATTTTAGGCTGCCATAATTTTATTTTAAAATTTTAATTGAATACCGCACAAGAGGCTCAACTGCTCCCAACCGTCTAGAGCCAGTGAGACTATGGCGACCCAAAATAGGGTATGTTGTGAGGCTGAAGGTAGTGGGGAGGGGAAAGAGATTGAGAAGAGGAAGGTTGGGAAGTACCTGACTATTCAGATCTGGACACCAAACCCGGCTAAAGCCATTCCAAGCAACGTTTCGATTCTAAAGGGTGGTCTTTCACCAGGGCAATACTAAGAGTATCCACCACTCTGGAACTTGCCTCAAATATACTTTTTATTATTTTTATTTGAATTTAATGTATTATTACACATATTAATTAAATAAAAGTTATTCGCGACCTCTGGATTCGTAGTCGAGCGTCTTACCACTCAACCATAGAGGCCGTCAAATATTAAAAAAGATGGCAGCCTAATAATTAGCTAATGGGGTCTTGATAGCTTAATTGGCAGAGTGTTACTCCCGGATGGAGTAAAGGTTCCGAGTTCGAGTTTCAGTCATAACCATTGTTCTTTTTAGTTTCTAGTTTTTTATCTGTTTCATGTTTGTGTTTTAGATTATTACTTTTATTTAAAAAAATGTAATAATAAACAACCATTAATAACTCAAAGTTAATTCCAATTTAATTATAATTAATTGTTTTTATTGTCTGACTGTTATCTTTTAATTATACTCTTTTTTAAGTAAAGCTGATCACATTCCTTGTTACTGCTGAGCTTTCATTTAAATTTGTACTGAAAAACTTGTTCTGCGTACTTTATATACTAGCTTTAGGAAAAAGTTTCAGGTAGCATTTCAAACTATCAGCAAATAATCCCTTAAGCCCGCAGAGTTAATATTTACATCAAATTACTATGATTTTCGCAAGGATCTACCTTGAATCAAAGTGTTTATTAAAAGCACTCTAAATAATAGAGAATCCTCAAGTGAGTAAAATTCAACGAAAATAATATAAAGACCGAACCAAAAAGCGTTATTATGGTTATAACTTTCACTGATTTGCGACTTTGTGACCTTTGAATAAACCACATACACCTAAAAACTCTTCCACATAGTTTTTCGAAATGCAATTTTTTTCAGCAGTTTTTTTCTTCTTGGTTTTGAACTTGAATAATAAGAAAATGAAGACAATCCTTTCAAATCACGGAATCCAATCGGAAAAAAATCCATTCGATGAATTTGGATTCCACGAGAAATCGGATACTCTGGATTGAAAATTGATAGACTGGCTTTGAAAAATAACGTTTATACAAAACCGTTCCTCAAACAATTAATATAGCTTAAGCCTATTATTCACTTCTAATATATTAAGTTAATATTGATTTTATCTTTCATGAAATAAATCATTTCAAAATATTTGTTCAATTCAATATTTATCACTTTTCGTTTTTCTGTTTGAGTTTTGTGGAATACATAATTTTATCAAATTGAAGACCGCTCAACTATGACTCAAGCTTTTCCCTTCATAGCTTAGGCAGAAACAATATTAATACTTATTTCATCTAAACGCGATATACACTATTTGATACCTTTATCCAATTGTCTTATTAAGCATGAATAAAAAGACCCACACAAGTAGACATTATAGTAAGTTTGGCATGAATTATGAAGAGAAGACCTGGCAAGGTTTAGTAAAGGTAGTGTGGGGAGAAATAGGGTATAACCAGGCACTCGATGCCAGCTTGCCGACGTCATATTTTAGGGAGAATGAGCTATGCTGAACGAGAATGGTCCTATAAATTGAACACTTTTTCTCCACGCTTCTTGGATACGGAATTTGTGAAAGTCTGTCGAATAGGGATGTTTTACAAAAAGGGGATAGGTCTCAATTTTGAGGTGAAAGCCTTTAGCAATATGTGATCTACTGTTAGAAAATGCTGATAGGACTGTTCTTTATAGGTACTTGTTTGAATGAAGACTTCAAACGGTTTTTGATCGACGGGTTCATTAATTCAACGTAATATTTGTTATAAACCATCGAGTTTTGGAGAGAGCACGATTTTTGGAGGTTTCAAGAATACAGTGAAAATCAAGGTTTTTTTAATGTCAGTAATTTGCAACATAATATTTTCTCCAAATCTAATGAAAAAAATTTTTTGTTTACAAATCTTGTTACTTTAAATAATGTGGGTCGATACAAATAATGTCACACAGATAAATCTGATTTTTTAATATTTCTTCTAATATAAATCTTTATGGTAAAACATTGAGAGTGATAGGATAAAAGTCAATAGTTATAAGCCAGTTGTTAAATATGTTGTTTAGAAATTTAAATTAAAAATAACTTATTAACGCTTTTTGTGCTTCATTGTGATAACGATGAATAAAATATGAAATGGAAGAAGACACAGAAAATATAAAGATTGAGCTATGATGGATACTTGAACTTGGAACCTTTACTAATTATATGGGAGTAACGTCTCTGCTAATTAAACTACCGGAACCTTTTTAAATACTGTCATTTTTTTTAATCCCATATTTCTTTAAAAACAATTTTTACACAACTTTTTTTCCGATATAGGAAGTGTAGACATAGGCAGTCATCTTTGTATTGGTATGAAAAGTTCAACCCAAGCACAATCGAACACCTTAATTGTTTCATATTTCTTTGATAATCGTTGATATTGATTCAATTGTTTAGACTTCCTAGAAATTTGATAAATAGATACGGTCGTGTTAGATGAGTATAAAAAAGTTTAATTAACTATTCAACTATTAGATTGTTTATATTGTATACCGTTAAGGGAGATTTCCATAAATGCGCACTAAACAAATGACTTTATCATTTTTAGAAATATATTTTTTTTAATATTCAAGACCTAACTGACGATTTGCTATGGATAATTCAACTACATTCTAGTGATAAACAACTAAAATTTGAAACAAAATGCACAAAAACACAATAAATTGCCAGTATTCAGGCCACAGGGCCAATTTAATTAGTGGTTATGGCAGTAGAGAAGCTCCGATAAAAATTTACGCAAAAAACAGTCGATATCATTTCGTACATTGAAGCGATTTTATAAACAGTATAAGCGCTTCCAGTCGCCCGCAAGCGCTCTGATTGCGATGTTAATGCTCTGTAAATCATCTGATATTGCCATATCGAAACGCGGAAAATATCGTCGGCACATAAACACGGGTTGGGTTTTGTTGCGAGGGAATGAAACCATGTATGATATGATAAAACCCCGCGCGATATCGGCCTGTGGCTCTTGGTATATTATCATTGTATGGATGAGAAAAATCTTTACATTAAAATGATGGTTCGGGTGTTTTTTTAGTACAATATGACGTTTATTACCAATCACAGCGGTTCGTGACAGATTTTTAATGCAAATAAATAAAAAAAAGAAACTAAATAATAATACAAAAATTAAAATAAAATCGGTGGTCTTATTCAAAGTTATTATTTAATCTTCAATAAATATGTGAAACCACAAAGTGATTGCTTTCTACGAAAACACAAATAAATATATTTGAATAATATCGATAATCTACAATACAAATATGAAACAGAAAAATCCAGAAACTAAAAAGAACAATGGTCACGACCAAGACACGAACTCGGATCCTCTACTTTATCCGGGAGTAACGTCTCAATTGAGACATCGAGACTTTATTAGAAACCGGCATTATAATTGATTTCATACTTTCATGAAAATTATTAACATCATTTTTTAATTTCATCCGATTTTAGTTTGTGCCGGTCGTGACCATTGTTTTTTTTTTAGTTTCTGGTTTTTTTCTGTTTCATATTTGTGTTGTAGATTATACAAATATTTAAAATAAGTAAACACAAATGCTTTAAAGTTAGTACCGATTTTAATACAAATGTTATGTACTTACAAAGCTAGTGAAAAACTTGCACTGTAGATTACCGTTATTCAGCTATTAACTAAGTTATTCACATTATGTTAACTAAGGAGAAAAAAATGTAATCTATAGAAATAGTGATTAATTTATTAAGAATTATTATTATTTCTAATTTTGTAACTGTTAATTCATGGTGGAATTCCATTTTAATGATTTAATAAAACAAATTTATAACTTTATTCCACAATAAAAATATAAATTTGTTTTATTAAATCATTAGGAATTATTATATTATAATTACTTGCGACAAGTAATATCACAGTCAATAATTTGATTCGATTTTCATTATTAATTATTATAAGTGCTTTTATTTATAAATAGATAATTCTTTTTTTATTTCATCAATATTTTTCATTATATTGCTGTCTATTGTGAGCCGTCAATTAACAGTCCATTAAACACGTATCACGTAAAAATGATTAATTTCATATCAGGAGCACTTTAATAGTGATACAACTATTTTTATTTGAAATAACTGTGGAATCAAATATTAAATTACTAATTGAACCAAAGTAGTGTACGCGTTGTGTTTAAATTTAACTAACAAGCTCTACATTTGCAGATAGAATTGTAGGTATTTTAGGAAAAATATATTTTTGAATTCAGTGTAACTGACCGGTAACGTAACAGTGTAGCGGGAATAGCAAACATAATTGTAATGTATGTTATTAAGATAAATAAATAAATAAAACTTTCAAACGATTTTTGCGAAAATACCAAATTTATGTCTAGTTTAGTACGTGATCAAAACTGAAGTTATTATTTAAATTACATTTTTTTAAATTGTTAAGCATGTTAATAACATAAAACAGCCGAAATAAACAAGAATATTTTACAAACTTTTATATGTGAGAATATAATATTAAAATAACAAAATTCATATAAAAGGACGAAACGTTAGTCAATTTTATATTATTTTCAGATAAGGAATAAAATGTACATGGTTTCGTTTTAAATTGATATAATTTAAAATCTTTTATCATTTTTCTAAATTTTGGCAAAAATGATAGGTAGATTGACAAAAAAGTTTTTTTTTTTTAATTTAGATTTATAGCAAACCCCTTCACTGGGGTGTTGGGCTTGGATAATAAGAGCTCCCGCTAGTTGGTCGTCTGCTGATGAACAATTCGGTGATTTATCGGCGCCATAACTGTCACTCTTAGTCGAGTGATAAATCCGGACTTAATCACAAAAAAACAAAAAACAAACGAACCCCAATTTTTGCAAAAAACGACGTTTAATCCCCTCCAATGGGATCATATAAACGCGGTTTGATGTGATTAATTTAGATTAGATACGTGAGCTAAAATGAAATGTATAAATCCATTCGATTCCGTTGTAGGGGGCGTCAGTTTTCCACTTCACCGCGCCTGTTTTACTAAATTTATTAACTCTGTCAAATGGGTGAGATTTATTCACTTTTGATTTATTTATTTTTTACATTCATTCCACACAGGAGAAGAGGTCTTGAAAGAAATATTTTTACTCATAGCCTATGTCATCTTTGAGGATGCTATGTGGAAGTATTTGAGTAATATATTTGACGATATTATTAAAACCATTATTTATTTAGTAGTTGTTTTTGAGAAGAGTGGAATTTTTGCTTTCCCGGTTTTAGTTATTTTGAAAACGACAGCACAGCTGCCTATAACTACCATTGATTACATGAAAGTTTAACACAGCTGCCTATGACTACCATTGATAACATGACACAGCTAAACATAGCTGCCTATTAGTACCATTGACAACATGACACAGCTGCTTATTACTCCCATTGATTACAAGACACAGCTTAACACAGCTGCTTATTACTATCATTGATTACTTGACACAGTTTAACATAGCTGCCTATTACTCCCATTGATTCCAAGATATAGCTTGACACAGCTGCCTATTATTACCATTTATTAAATGACACAGTTAAACACAGCTCCCTATTACTACCATTGATTTTTTAACACATACATTTTCTACTTTGTTTGTTGTTTTTGGGAATATAGAAAAGTTATGCTTATTATCTTTGTATTCCCTAAACTTTGTTTTATTCCAATATAAACAAATATTCTAGCTATGAGCACACAAAAAAACAATGTATTGCAATTATGTGTTAGTTTAACTCACTGTTGTTTATAATGTCAAATAAGGTTGACATTTACATTCGCGCCAAATGATTTGTTGCAGTGATGAATAAAATATGCATGCGATTTCGGAACTGTCGTTTTCAGAAATGCTTACATTAGATTTTGACGTCTCCGTTTTCTAATTTACAATGTGTCACGTTTCGCGGGGCGAAGTTTGGGCGGGAAATCATTTTTCACATTTGACAAAGACCAAATCCGCGCAACTTGACACCACCGCGGAAAATTGCAAAAGCCGAGTTAAAAAATACATTACGCGCCCGAAATCGAGATAAACTCCCGCCGCCCCCGGAGAGCTCGCCACTAAATCGAACGGCGCCAGATATAAATCAAATTTAGCGCGTTTCGACGTGATATTTAATCTATTTTTGCCTGCGAACCAATGGAAACATGGTGCCTGACAATGATATTATCGCTAGCCTGCTTAGAGTACTTCTGCGCCTGTTGTTAGGCAACCTGAATGCACAACTGCCGTGCCAGTTGCGGCGCTGCAAGGCGCAGGCGATCTATCGACAGTGAAAGTAAATCGATAACCCAGCAGTGCAGAGACATCTAGCGGGCAGCAAGAAAACTTTTGGAAGCGCAAAAATATTTTGTTTTGCTATTAAATTAACGTTTTAACAATGGAGTACTGAAAAAATCGGTATTTTTTTGTCACGTCATCAAGGCAAGGTATCCAAGTAACAACGTACATAATATCAAATGATAAAATTCGAGAAAAAAGGAGATACGACAAAGCGTCAATAAATTGAGAAATGAAGAATAAAGGTAGACTGAAGTAAATAAAAATGAGAGAAAAGCAACCAACCATAATGATATACTAGCTTTACTACCCGGCTACGCCCGAGGTTAAAAAAAAAACTTTTTTAATGAACTATATTAATATCTTATTTCTATATACGAAGATAATTTCAAAGCTATACAAGTTAAGATAAAAATAAAATTTCAATCAGAAAATTATTGCGTTGAACTAGAAAATCCAAACAATAACAGCTATTTTCAACGCTCCAGAGCTTACCACTTGAGGGACTTTGTTATTTTGGCACACATGTTTTTTTACTAAATCGTTAAAAATTTTTTTTTTAAATTTTGGATGATAACTTATTACATAATAAAGCTCATATAAAAATTGCTAATGGGTTTTTCAGGACGCTTGGCTTTGTACCACGAATACAATTATAAGAATGCTTCATTATTACTAACGGGCTATCAAATAGTAATAATAATAATAAAATTTCAATAAGTTATTTCATTCCACGCATTTGTAATTATAATTCGACTAAATAACTCAATGCAAATAATGAAACCATAAATAGCTTACTCTGAAACCACAAAGCAATATTTGTACCATCAAATTAAATTGGTAATAATTAAGATAATAGCCTATTATCATGGTAATGACGGATTGATGGGAAAAGCGGTGGGGGGTTAGGGGTGGGGGATGAAAACCCCATTATTCCTCCAATATCCGCTATGCAAAGTCAAGCTTTTATGGAAATTCAGTGCAAATGATGTTGCCACACATCTCAGGAGTTTGGTATTTTGTGATTCAAATGAATGTAACAATTTGGTTATTTCTTTGTGACTAAATGCAGCATTTTAAGATTTTATTTGATAAAAGTAGTTTTATAAAAATCGATTTTCGTAAATAGCTATTATTTGTGATTTGACATATTTAATGAAATTGGATAATTTAAAAGCACTAAAAATAAAGAAAGCCATTAAAATTAACAGTCATATTTTAATAGTCAACTAAATTTGTCCAGTAGTCCAATCTTGGGTATATTTCTTGTAAACTCATAAAATTTCTCATTATTCCTTACTCACCTTCTCAGTTGTCGTTTTGCCTCTTCCAATTCACATTATCTGTCTCTTTCTCTCTATTTCTTTGTTATGTTTTTTTTTTTATTCTCACTGTTCTCTTATTTTATTATATATTGTCTTCTCCCTCTATACGTAAATATATAACCGCGCACTGTGTATTTTTTATTTGGTTTAATTTATTACCCTGATGATGCTAATCTGTGGTCATATACAAAGTTATTTTTTTCATTTCCTTGAATTTCTAAAGAATTTTGAATGCAAGTAGGTTTTAATACAGCGATAGACAAACCAAATAATATTTACTGATTGGCGAGCAAGGGTGCATTTTTATGGCAAGGATTATGGGACAAGGACGAGAGGTTTCTCGTATTTATAAATAATTTTAATCTAGATTTGTTAACCCTTATCTCCCAGTAAATTGTTTTAATCTGTTGATGTACACATGCCCTGTTATACCCATATCTGAACATTTTCATGATTTATGGTGGCGATAATGATTTCAGATTGTTTTAATTTACATACGTACTGTATATTATTTTCTGGTTGTTATGCTAGGTAATTTGGTGTGATGCGCGCTTGAGGTGAACTATCACAAAACTGCGCTACATAAATGCACAGTTATTATTATTATTATTATATTGAAAAATCCAGCGATTTTTGGTGGAAATATGCCTCCGATATTTTGAAGGCACACCTCACGGTAAAATCATTTTTTGGCCTTTGCTAAAGTTCACAGTTACGGTATGTAGTTAAAATACAGTTTTATAACAGATGGTTCTAGGAAAAATATGCTCTCTAATATATGGTCCTTATAAACCTTGTCGAAAAAATAATTAATATGCACGAAAATAGTAGTAGGATCAATAAAAAGCGCGAAATTGTACATGTGGTATTAGTAAAATATGGCTAATTTATATAGCAGCACTTTTTAAAAATATCTTTTATAGTAGTGATAATAATATTAATTTATTTTACGCCATATTTGTGAAATATCACTTAAATTCCGTACTAGTGAAAGTATTTTGTATCCAAAAAGATTTTTAAACGATTGTGGTTACTATGTTCTTCTCATCCCAAGCCAATAATTACCACACCATTTCTATTTACCGATATTATCGTGACATACGTACCTACTACATTGTTTCGCTCGTCTCTTTAGTATATTCTCCTCGATAGGTACGCGGTGACTAGCATTGGCTAGTAAATATTGATAATAATGGACAAACTTAATAAATGTGTATTTTGTATTAATAAAACACTTTCAATTTAAGCTGTCATAGAGATATTAGCAATTACGGGGGGTATCTAGCCTGTGTAATGCGATTTTTTCTCTGACTGAGCTATTTCAATGTGTGTTTATTTTTTACTATTATGGTGTTGTATCCATAGTCCTTCCTTCTTCCATTCAGTTGTTAAAACCATATTCAATCCGAAAGTAATTCAAGACCAACTCCAACCCAATTATTATAATTAAAAAGGGTCTCGAGAATTGTTAGAAAATGTAGTGAAAATTAAGAAAAGTAGCATCAGAATAACACATATTATTATATCTAAAAAAATAATATTTTTTTATTTAAAAAGAAAGACAAACATTCCCGGGTTACGAATAATTTGTCAATAGTTGAAAAACTTCTACCACCATCATAATAAGCGGAAGATTTTTCTTGTGCAATATAATGGAGGCTTAGCTAGCAGAGATATTGAACCCACGACGCCCGGGTGGGAATCCGACACGTTTGTCCACTCAGCTACCAAGCGGTCAAAAATATGACAGGTAAAGAATGAAAAAAAGCTTCGGAACTCAGGACGTGAGTAATCGGAACACTATACCAATAATAGTCTTTGAAGAATATAATTCATTATGTCAAACATCATTGACTCTACCAAAACTTTGTTCAGGCTTTGAGTTGAATTATCTCTCACATGTATATCTTTGTCCTATTTTTGTCATTGCTTTAATCAAATACTATGTATGTGCTATTTGTTTCTTTCTGTTGTTTTTGTTTTTATAATTTCTTGTTATGTATTTTTTGTAATTGGTCAATGGTCTGTAAGTAAAAAAAAATAAAATATATATAGGTTTATTGTGGATTATTTTACGAGTGTTTGCCGACATTTTGTGGTATTCCGTCTTCTCTGCCTACCCTGCGATAAAATAGTGTGATTGTTAGATAATCATTTGAAACCTAATTTATTAAATAAAAAAACAAATGCTTTGCTTTTGTGTAGTACACTTGGAACGTTCGAACAAGAGGAAAATTTCCTGATAAAGTAGTAAGTACCAGGATTTAATCACACGATTACATGTCATTTATAATTATTTTAGATCCAGCATCACCCTGTATAACAAAATAATATAGTAAGAGCTGCCAAACAGCCGCATCGTGCGTGAGACATGATGAGACGGAGGAGCATCCACACATGCACCACTGTTTACACTCGCATTATTATTACATCGAGGGGCCGTAGAAAATCAGAAATTTTAATGCATTTAATAATTTATTGCCCCAATGTATGGGATTTATGGACATTTTATGTGTTTAAGTATCACGGTGGCTGATCCGATATTAATGAGATTGCCATGTAGATATTGCAGATGCGGCAATTCGATCTTCGATGTATTTTCAAGCTCGTAAATCATATTAAAAAATACACCATTAGAATATTTTTATCATGTTAATGTGAATTTATTGCTCATGGGAGCTTTATTTATTTTGCAAACATTGTTTTTCCGGAGTGTTTTATGTGAATTTATAAAATTGTCTTACTATATTTTATATTATAATATATTTCCTACTAAATAACATATTATAGCTTAATCGAGATTCTCCTAAACTCATTTGAATATCGAATAACGGAGACTTCGACAGCATGATCTCACGGGATATTTTCGTATTTTTTTCCTAATAAGGTTGTTAGGCTTTAGGCCGTATTGGAGAGTCACTTGTACACAAAATCTATTATTGGATTTTCGTAGAAAGCAATCACTTTGTGGTTTTACATATTTAATGAAAATGGAATAATAACTTTGTACAAGACCACAGATGTTATTGAAAATGATATGACAGACCGGTCTCGCTTGACCTAAGCATCATCAGGGTTTTTTGTTTAGTTTCATTTTGTACCCTGATGATGCTTAGGCCCAGCAAAACCGGTCGGTCATAAAAAATAAATAAAATCTGTGGTCTTACACCAAGTTATTTTTCACTTTTATCACACAGTATTGTATTAATTATTGAAATGATTTTCAACGAAATATGAAACAAGAGAAGATTAATACAATATAATAGTAAGAGAATTATTTAAATATCAAAATAAAAGCATAAAGCTTAAAAATAAATCCAATTGTAATATATAATATTACTGTATTTCCATGAAACTCTTGAGTTGATAGTTTTTTTGTTGATTTTTTTGTGTATTGTATTTATTAGAGAGTTTACGAATTTTGTGCTTATCTTCTTCCGTTTTGTGTTTCTCATTTTTTTTTTAAATTTCACAAATGTATGTTGAAATAATATTAAAATTCATTTCGAAGTAAGATAGACAAAACCCGTTTATAAACTGATCAAAACTATTATGTCAGTTGACCAGTAAAAGTTTTCTGCGGAATTTCACAGGCCTAAGCTATAAATCATTAATTTGCCAAAACAGTACTTATGAAAGACATGTGGGTACCTGTGCAAATTAAAACCTTTCCCCTTTAAATCCTCTTCACAAAGATGTTAAATTTATTTCCACGTTGCTCTGAAACTAGTGTGCTCACACTGAGAAGCATGTGTTGGGGGTAGCTCCCAGCACCGGGAGGGGGAGGTGGGAGCACCGAGAGTACTACCCTTTAGCGGGCGACTCGCAACCCCCGGCATTATGTAGATTGGGTTTCGCCTTTCCTCGCCCAGATCCCCGATAAATTACTTTAAATGAGTGGTAAAGAGGATGCCCAAGCTCGCAAAACCGAGGCATGTACGTAATATCTTAAATATTCGATTCAACCCCGATTTATATGCCGCGGGGAGCAATCTACGTACCTCCGATGAAGTACCTCTCCTGCAGTGACGTGCATTGACGTGTTTTTGATGTTCACGATGTAATAGAAAACAAACATTTTCTGAAATTTTCATGGCAAAAATGAGAGTGTAAAATGTTTCAACTCTATGTACAGTATGCAAATCAAAAATAATTGTCGCCTCAAACCTCAAAAAATAAGAGAGTTTGATTTTTTTTTATCACTCTACTAATAATGATACATTCTCCATTGTCCAGAATGTCGAGACTTGTTAACTCAAGCCATGGTTTTACATTTTCGGTACTAGCCTAAATGATTTTTGTCATTCTTTACGACTCTACCAAAACTTTGACTTGAATGTTCTTTCTAACGTATATTTTATCCTATTTTTACCGTTGCTTCATTATAATATACATAATAATATTTTACAAGAATGTGCTGTTCTTCTCTGTTGCTTTTTTTTCATTTCATGGTATGTATTTTGTTTGTAATTGGACAAATAGTCCGTTAGTTTATAAATAAACAAATAAAAAGTGTTTCCATTTGAAAAAAATATTTTGACCAATGTTGCTTTCGAAAAAGTTTTGTTTTTGCTTTATTTTAGTTATTTGTTCATTTAAGTTAACAAAATAACTTATTTCAACTCATATACTATTTAATAATATTACATTTAACTAGTCATTGTTACTTATAAAGCATTGGATATAGCATACTATTTATTGAATATTCTAAAGTATGATAAATGCCACGGCTGAAATGAGCAACGTTTTTAGTAATTTTTAAGTTTATAAGATTTTGTTTGAACCGGTGATCAGTCATTAATATAATTTTTTTTTAAAAGAACTGAATTATTAAAAAAATATTATAGAATAAAAAAAAAGAAACAGTGATCAGTCGTTATATGAAATATTTGAAAATTATATAGCAAAAATTAAAAAATGTGGTAATGGTGGCATTTGAAAAAATATCTTGAGCTTTTTAAAATTAAGAAATGGAGACCTTTTGTTTTGTAAAATTTTGAAAAACACAAAAATTTACCCTGCACGCTACTGCCTTCGTACCGATCTTGTGTGTCTATAATCCATCCAACCCTTATTCGAATGTCGCGGGGTGTGTATTTCTACCTCCAAAATCGTGGAAATGCGAGTAAAAATTCTAACAGAGTAATAAAATAGACAGCAATTGGATGCGCTTAGGGTCGAGAGTAAAATGAAGTTAAACTTTCCTTAAATCACCGGAGCATCGAGAGCTCTGTTATATTATTTAAGGAGTGATTCTGGGATGAAATTTAAAAACGCAGCATTGAAATTTTAGAGCGAAAAATTATAATATGTTAAAATGTATTCGTTCTAGTCCAGTAAATCCTATTACAGCATTCTGAATACATGATTTTAAAGTGGGCGCATTATTTCTAAATATCAAAACTTCAAAATTCAAATTTTGATTATTATTAACGGTCTGAAAAAGATTATGCTTTGTTACTTGTCTGAGTACGGATTTTTTATCTTATTTTTTTTGGAGTTGGTTTAATAAAGTCAGAGTCAAATATTTCAGTAGATTCTATTTATATTGAGGGGCACAATAAAAGCTGTTTTGATAGAAGATGGTCTTGGAAAATTAAATGAGAAAGTGAAAATACGGTATTGAAAAAAAAAATTACATGAAACAAAACATCGGGCATTATTGTTCAGACCTTTTCCCAAAACATAACCTAATTTAAACAAGCATTAAGTAAGTAAACATTGAGAATTAGACTCAATCTGTCCGACTACTAACCGGGCGTTAATTTTACAGGTTTATGGCCACACAGAAAATAATTTGAAAAATTCGTGTGATTTATTTGATATTTTTATCAGTTTCATTAAATAAAAATGATGACTTATGGTTCCCTTATTTTTGACTTATTCTATCGTGTGCTTTAAATAACTCTCAGATCGTTCATTCATTGAAATAC
This sequence comes from Drusus annulatus, assembly GCA_022651775.1. NCBI lineage: Eukaryota > Metazoa > Arthropoda > Insecta > Trichoptera > Limnephilidae > Drusus > Drusus annulatus. The sequence continues at coordinate 353,747 of JAGWCC010000466.1, forward strand.
AATCATTCTGTAATAGTGGCAAATGATTTTTTTTTCTGTTTCGAACTCTACCGATGTACATTACTAGAGACCTACAATTTATATTTCATAATACGATTTTTTTCGCGAATATCGCCACGTTTACGTTAATTAAAAAAATGTTGAGATTTTAAGTGAAACAATACAAATTGTCTACAAGTAGCTGTCAATATTTTTTGCCTCACTATTTTTAAGTCTCTTTAAAACAACGGTTGAATGTCAAATCTCTTCCGGAGGGCAAATTCAAGTCAGCAAAACGCTCTGGGCAGTACAATGAGCAAATGATGAATTTTACGAAAAATGTGTAAAAATTGTATCAACTAATTTCAAGAGATTTCTGTATTCTATTGTAGATGAACATGTTACGAAAATACCTTATGTTTATTTTTATTTGATTCAAAATTATTTGTTTGCATTTTCCTCCAGTTATATTTTGTATTAATGCTTTAAAACATATTTACAAAAAAAAATCAATGATAATTTAAGGTCTCTATACATTAATTATCCAATCGAACAAACAGGACCAATATATTTGGAGTATTTCGTGCCAACTGGATTAATTTTGCAGTTGAAGTGTTTAATTATGAATATGTTGTTATTTTTCGAGAATAATAAAAAAAATGATCCTGTGTGATTTGCTTTCTAGTTTATTTTTCACTTATTGTTACTGTTAAAAAAAATTGATTGAAAATTACACATAAGTTACCACAATAATCACGTTCTCATGTTATTGATTAACGATTACTTTTTTAGCTCAAATAATATTGACGAACGCTTGCTACGTTTGTGACAGTAGATTTAGTGATAACATTTTTTCTTATTTCGACATATTTATATACTATACATTGAAATGTGTTTCCAATTATTATTCTGATATAGACTTTTACCTACAAAAAATAGCATAATAGATGTTTTTTCAATTGCCACTGCATCGCATTAAGAAGTTCCGAATATATCCTTTGATCACTGACTTATCGTGTCAACCTTTAGATCCACCGTTTTACCGTAATATACATAATATATTATGTTAATGTAAAATGTTAAAATTGGTTAAATTATTCAAAAACATAAGTTTTTGATATTTATTAATTTGAAGTTATGTATGACAATCAAAGATCCTATTTATAATTTTTTAATGTGCTTACTTAACCTAACCGATTTATCACCAAGACGCACGGTGAGCGATTTAGTATGTCTCTTCAAAATAGTGAATGTCAGATTGAATGCCTGATCTAACCAGTCTTATCACCTTGCGTGTATCCAGTGATGCACGGCAGACGGCTCTGAATAATGTTCCAACGTCTATAAATAAATATATTGAAAATTCGCCTATTCAAAGGCTGCGCAGACTTGGTAATAAGTATGGTTCAGTAGACCTTTACCGTTATAATACTGTGTCTAACTATAAGTCAGCTTGTTTGAATCTTTTAAATAGATTTTCTCAATGAAAATGAAATAATAATTTTATATAAGACCACAGATTTAATTTTATTTATTACGACCGACCGGCTTCGCTCAGCCTAAGCATGACCAGGGTACAGAATTAAACTAAGCAAAAAAACATAGTGTGTGGTTATATATACTCATACATACAAAGGGAGAACACAATATGTTATTTGTAATTATGAAATGTATTGCATTGCACTACTCCTGCATATCTTATGGAATAAAAACTTTATTATTATTATTATGAAAGCCTACACTATACCGAATAATAAACTATTAATTATTAACTAACAGTACAGGCCTTTATTTCACTTACATGTATGGCAAATTATGTAGTTTTATCTCAAAATCGTGGTGTCGAGAAATTTGTCCAACTTTTTTTCTTATTAATCGACGTGTCTTAATTTTAATTTGTGTTTGTCATATTATATTGGTTCAATATACACATTTCAAAGTCACCATGGAAAGTTACGAGTCTTAAAATTAAATCCTTAACCGCTTTTTAAAGAAAAAAACAGCAAATCATTGTATTTCAAATATGAACATAAAAGCCCAAGTTCCGAAAGGCCATCGATAGAGAACTCAAACATTAGCCAGTCGATCAGTTACTCCCTGATGACGTGTTGAACCGAGGAAGCTTTGGCGGAGCTTCCTCAGCTGTGAAAAGACAATTAGAGTGAAAACTTGGCAAGTTTTATTATTTTCCATTGTGGAAGTGAAGCGGGAATGAAAAGCCTTCATGAGTTCATTGTGTTGCCACTGGAAACTTCAATTTATCACCCCAACTCGAAACGGTTTTGTTTCTCGATTTGTGTAGATTTTCACCTCAATTATACCGCAAAACTGACAAAACGCCAAGCGGCAAGTGGTTTCTAATATACAAGCAGGAAATTACATTTATTTTTATGGTATTTTTTTCTGTTGATTTCTGTCGCGCTCTAGTAATATTACAGACCAGAAATTAAATACCTCATGACTTTGTCCGAGTTCTAACGTTTTTCCTATTGAACGATTGAAAAAATAATTAATTACAATTCGGGTTCTTGTTTTTTTTAACAGTTAAACGTATATTTCAAAGCTCATGGTAGAAATGATTTTTTTGCTAAAAATAGCTGTGTTGATCTAGTTATTCCAGACAGAAAGAGCTTTGCGAATTTCACTGTACCAGATCTCATCGTTCGAGAGCCTTTTCCTCTTCATACCAAATTAGATAATCTACTATTGTATCTAACATTTTTCATATAAAATTTAAAAAAAAAACACTTGTTAAAAGTGCTTTGTTTGAAAAACGTTTGAGTCTAGATTAAATTAAAGTACCTTTTTGGCACAAAAAGATTCCTTTATGGGAAACAAATTTATTCAGAGTAATCTAGTTTACGACAACACTGAACAATTAAACGTTTGTTTTGCCTGTGTAAGCCCGCTTGGATTTCTCTCCGTAGCCAACGGTGTGCTAACATTATGACAATGATAACATTCATTGTGAAACAATGGAATCATCCGAGTGATTACTTTCTAACTTTAGAAGCAAAATAAAAACAGATTCATAAATTTTTGGCCTGCCATATTTTTTTAAATAAATTAAACAGAAATAGTTTTGTTTCGTTTATATCAACGTCGAACAATAGTTCCAACTGATCTCAACCGTATGGAGTCTATTTGCATCCCTATTTGGAGTATGTTGTAAGGCTGAAAGCAGTGAGGAGGGGAAGGAGATGAAGAATAAACAGGAAGTACCTGGCTCTTTAGATGCGGTCACCAAACACGGCTTAAGCCATTTTCTGCAACGTTTCGATAAGTGATTCTGAATGATGGTCTTTCACCATAGCGATACTGACAGTGTCTTGTACTCTGGGATGAGCCTTTTTTTTTAAATATACTTTATGTTACTTTAAATGTATTCACTGTGAAATAACACAAATCAATTCCAAGCAACTTATTTGTGCTAGAATTTGAACCCGCCATCTCTAGATTTGTAGTCGAGAATCTTAACTGCTTGAACGCGGAGGCCGTCAAAACTGTCGACCAGTTTCGGAAAAAACCTTATTTTCTCAGAACAAAAGTTATACTAACAAATCTATCAAGTCAACTAAGAACTTCACTCACCCTTAACTATTATTTTCCTTGTTTTGGTTTCCACTCCTGCAATTAACGACAAAATTAATTTTGCATTTTTGGAAAGTTTGATTTTGGTTTTTCAATTATTATTGCATTCTCTCACCACGTTTCAACACGCAGTTTCTCACGAAGTTTTAATTTATTAATCAATATCCTTCTATTAGCCGTCAAGTCTTTTCTTAGTTGGAGCGTTCGTTTTGTTACTAAAAACAAAAACATATCTTTGCGCTATCTGGGAAATAGAAAACGCAACCTCCCCGCTTTAAGTGAAATGCGAAAATCGTTACGGTGCGTAAGTCAAGCAGCTTTTTCCGAAGAGTCAAAATTATTAGCATGAAAATTGAAAAATCATCAAAACCAATACATTTTCGATAACCAATTTGATATGAACTCAAATTGTTTCTGCATTACAGTACATACAACTTACGTGAACATTATTCAAATTCCAGACACGAACGCGCATAAATGTAAGAATAACCCAAAATTTTACAGAATGAAACATAAAAAACATCGAAATTCAGTATTCGTTTGCCAAAAATATTGTAAGCTCGTGGACACAATATAATAAAGCTGCAGTACCTTCAGATAAACCGTGATTTGCTACAATTTTCCATACTTAAATTTTAGTACCGACCAACGAATTGTTGGCAGATTATCTTAAGGTTAGAAAATAAAGTTAAATGCTCCTTCTCATGCGATGGAGGCTATCTGTGTTCATTTTAAAATTTCAAGTATGTTATTATAACAGAACAAAATAAGTTTTTATTTTTGATAAACTAGATTTTGACATGCAATTTGTACGGTAATAACACTAATAACACATCTTAAAAAGTCAAAAATTGAATAAATTGGCACCAAAATACACATGTTTCAGCTGTTAATGGAAACTTCACATGCCTTTTGAAACTATTTTGCTGTAGGAAATCAAGAATTAAATAACATATTTGTAATAAAATCGTAAACCTAGAAGATAAACATTTTTGAAATTTAAATTTTCATAGAAAGCAATCACTCTGTGGTTTGACATATTCAATGAAATTAAACAATATATTAAGACCACAGATTATATTTTAATTTTGATGACCGACCGGTTTCGCTTAGCCTAAGCATCATCAGAGCACAAAATTAAACTGAACAAAAATACAAAGTGTGCGGTTAAATAAACATACAGAGGGACAACACAATATTAAATAACATAAGAGAACAGTGAGAGGAAGAACATTTGTATTTTTTTTTAAGTTTAATTTTGTATTTTGATCATGTTTAGGCTAAGCGAAACAATGATCTGTAGTCTAATACAAAGTTATTGTTTTTTTCATTTTTGAATTTATTTAGTAACTTCTAAACATAACGTTTTTGATTGAGTTATGATCAACGCTGAATATATGCAGGTATAGTTAAGAGTTTAATTCCCGTCGCAGCGTAATGATTTTTTTTATTAATTAACAACAATTCAATCTTGGTTAGAGTGAAGAAAAAAATGCAGATTGTTATGATATACGCATTTAATTTTGATGTTTGTGAGTTTGATTTCTGTCACAGAGAAAATTAGTACACACATGGATATACTCACTTTATATAACTACGGCGGTCTACCGTCCGGATGTTGTGTTGATCTTACAAAAGTGACTTACAATTACTTAAAATTCATGGGAACTAATCGAATATTCTTTATTTATTCCTTATTTGTAAAAATCAGAAGGTAAGTGCATTCCGACACATACCCTACAGTGTATAAATAAATTCAAAGAAGTATAAAAAACGTATGAAAATAATTAAAAACATATTTGCCAAAAGAATTAATTTATAATATTTACACGGAAACGTTAAAGACAGCGTACCTCAAAATATAAAGATATATCCATCGGTGAAAGATTATGTCGAATTCGATAACAGTACTGTTGAGTGGTTGTGACAGACGTATGTGGATGCAAGGGATGGAGGGGGATGCCTGGCGTCTGACGCCTCCCGCACTGCACGAAACATCGACCTATGATATTTATCAATTATGAAAAGCCAACCTTTAGAGCTCGCAGCTCAGACGGAATCAATAATTCCTTGAACTTGAATTAAATTCCAAATACAAATTGCTTTAGAAATTCCACACGCTTCTGGCAAAAAGTATAAAAGTACGGGGTATTTGATTGAAAAGATTTCATAAAGTCTCATTTTATTTTATCTTATTTTTAGACGCTCGTCAAAATATGTGAAATACTAGCGGAATTATTAAGATAAAGGAGAAAGCACGAATGAAATCATTTTAATGACTTCACAGTATTATATTTAAGAGATCAATAAAGATTCGAGCTAAATGTACTGCAAACTCAGGAGGGTTCATTCAAAAAGGTAACAAGATTTATGCTAATTTTATGTCGAGAAAAAATAATAACTATAACTAGGGATAAAATGTATATATTATGTTTTAGTAGAAAGCAATCACTTTGCGGTTTGACATATTTAGAGAAATGAAAAAAATAACTTTGTATAAAATCACGGATATTATTTAAATCAAAATTTAATTTTAAATTTCGTTCTCCCTCTGGATAACCGCCCACTTTTTTTAAAGTATATTTTGTAACCTGAGGATACTAGGCTAAGCAAAACCGGTCGGTCATAAAAAATAAAATAATATCCGTGGTCAATACAAATTACTTTTTTTCATTTCTTTGTATATATAACTATTGAATAGTTACTGCTTTTTGAGCTCTATGCTATTTACGAAAAATGACATATTTTATTGTCTAATTAAATAATCGATTTTTTTCCTTGATACAATTTTTTTTTTCGGCAACAATAACATCAATAACGTCGTATTTTTCAATTTCTAGCACACTAAAAAGTCACTAGCCTCCACTGGTTACAACGTGAGTTGCATTTATATAGAGCTTATGAAAGTGGTTGATACTCGTAGTATCATCCTGGTGAAAGACCATCATTCCGAATCGAAAATTTGCTTGAAATAGCTTTAGCCGTGTTTGGTGACTAGATCTGAATAACCTGGTACTTCCCAACCTTCGTCCTCCCCTCCTTACCCTTTCCACTACCTTCAGCCTCACAACATACACCAATTAAAGATGCCATGGTCCCACTGGCTCTAGACGGTTGGGAGCAGTTGGGACTCAAGCGGTCATAATAATAAAAAATAATTTAAGAGGTAGGTAAAAAATATTTTGAATTTATTTGTTACACTATAGCTCTATATTTCTCATAAAGCACTCATACAAATATAAAAAAGTAGACATTTAATATAAAACCAAGATACACTTAAGCGAAATCCAAATAAGTACTTGTAAAAATAAATTAGAGGCTCATAAAAACTGCTTTTCCAATATAACTTCAAAACAAAAAGTGATTGGTTTCTACAAAAATACATATCAGATGAGTAACTATCGTAAACTGTTTTCATACCTTCCAAATATGTAATCGATTTATTTTCCAATTACTAGTTCCGTGTAAAAATGATAGGTAACAAAACAAAACTGCATGTAACTGACAGTTGTGCTATCTTTCCCTAAAAGTAAGGGTAGGTGCCAAAGCCAGGCGGTAAATGTAATTAAATAAGTAACATCTTCCTTCCACAACCCTTCACTGTGATTATCGTCTGTCTTATCTCTACTAACTGTCAATAACCTGTTCATGTTATGATTATCAGAGTCATCTAGGGGATTAACCTGTCAGTTGCTTTCATTATAACGACGACTAATTATTTTGCCAGAAAAACATTGGCGAAAAATGATTGATATTGTTTCGCAAAGCAAAAAATTACGAATTTTGGGAAAATTTACACCACTCTTTTCCCAACTTGAAATTTTCATTCGGAAAATTAATAATTATAAAAATACTTAAGTCGATTATGAAGGGCGATTTTGCTGAAAAATCAGTTTATAAATACATCTAATAGTATATATTGAAAATTACATTTCAAGTTCATAAGTAAAGAAAGAAAACCAAAAATTAGAGTAAAAGATTAAATAATAATTTATTATCAGGTACTAGCTAGAGGAGTTAAATTAGGTTTCCTAATTTTCTATTAACTCTCCAAAGATAGCAGTTATATCTTATTTTGAGTAGATGAAGCATTCATAATGTATTGATCTAAATTGAAGTTAGAGGTTCTATTTCTGTTGCAGAAATGTGCAAAGATGTGGGTAAATTGACAGATATTTTTCGTATCTAATTTGGATGCTGCCAGTATGGATGTTGACTATAAAGATTTGCCTTACAAGAATGATTTTTAAACTGTTAAACATGATTAAATGTTTCAAGTGCATGGACATAAAATAAAATCATGTTTAAATTGCTTCCATTTGTAGTACAGTTAATTTATATCCACATTATAACGACGAAACTGACCAAAAAGTAATAAAAAACATTTATACTACATGTGAAAATGCTCTGAGATAAATAGAAATATAGTTTTGTACGTGTGGTGATAATTAAAAGAGATATGATTGTAAATTGACTGACAAAATAACAGCAGTCCTAAAACTACACTGTAATGTGAACTTTGCACCGCAACAAGTTAGGGATAGTTTTTGAATAATTCCCTGTTGGAATATTGTCCCAAAAATGTTCCCTCAATGCTGTGAATGAGCTTCATTAGGAAATTCCGATAGCCAGCCAAGTCATGCAAATTATGCCCTATTTTGTGTACCGCAAGAATTTGTTACCTCCGTTACTCCAATAGCTAGTTAGTCTCGGTTCACTTGTTACTTTCTAATAATATCTTGCCCTCTGAGCTCTTAAAGTTTTGTTAAAATAAATTATTAAGTTCATTTTTTGTCAATACTTTGAATTGAAATTGTAAAATTGAGCAAGACAATTGTTTGAACCTTTTATATTCTACTTATTTTGAAATCTTTGGTCAGAGATTAAAAATGATCAGGGCAGTCATTACTTCACTCATGGTCAGTCGGAAACAATCAGAGAAACTGAATATGTACCATCTCCGTATGTTCCGAAGTCACGGGGTTCGTTGACTTTTTAAAATTCATATTCCATTAATCTTCCCGTGGATTATCAGTTTGATAATCTTGTATTATTTTTCGCTCCTTGGGAAACGATAAAAAACATTGGAGTTTTCTCCCTTTTTATTTTGAACGATTTCGTAAATTTTGCTATTTAATAAAGGACTTCTACTTTAGTCGCTAGGGGATAATTTAGAAAAAAAACCTTATAAACAAATATTAATTTTGTTTGTGGTACTAAAACGAACTAACCTGTTGGATAAAGAGAATTCTCTGAGTTCAGATAGAATTTGGGAAATAATTATATCTCTCTTTGGTGTTTTCTCTTGCAAGTAACAAGGAAGTCATATAATATTTTGATTGCTTATACTCTGGTCTTAAGCCACAGTTAATCAAACCTATCCAAAGTCTATCAAACTTTAATAGCGTTGGAAACTATAAAGTATAAACTTTCCGTACATAAATTGATAGGAAGAGGGTGTCAAAGAGGCGAACAGAACGTGAGATGGAAACGTTAGAAGATTGTATTTGCATACGTATAAGGAGATTTACCTTTAATAGAAGGAAGTCAGGTAAGAAATATTTTGAACATAAACCTAAGTTAACTACAACCATTTCCAATACGGAAGTCGATTAGCCTTAATTGAAGGAATGGTTAAATAAAATGTTGAAGTAATATTTACCAATATTAATCAAATATGCATCCTGTAAAATTATAGGTAACGATGGAAATACAGTTAAATAAAACTTACTAATTATTTGATTTCATTTAATTTTGTGGTTACCTTATTTTTTATTAAAATATGTACGTCATCTAGAATGTCCCAGATATGATACTTTGATTTTTATTCCATTAAAACACAAGTGCAAATCGATTTAAAACTAGCTGTCGTTATTTTTGCCTAATTGATTGTCGTTTATTGTTGGTAGATAAATTTTCTATAGTTAAAGTCTATCATTGCTTTAGTCTGTGAGGTCTTTGATCAAATGTGAGTTAAAAAACGTTTGTTGGTAAAAATGTTTTTTAATGTGCACCTACTCCTCTGTATACTATTTACTACCTATTAAGTACATTTCTAGAAACCCATAACCATTATATCAGAGAATGCTTTAAACACTATGTTATGTACAAATAAATGCAGTGTTTTAAAAATACGCAGTTTTGAACGGGATTCGACAAACTAACATCTAGTTATTAATAGATTAAACATAGTTTTCTAGGAAAAAGGTAGGCATATTCACTAAATTTTGATGTTTTTAGAGATTTTTTTAGAATATGTGTTTATTTATTATGAAATAATGTATCACTCAGGTTATGGTTAAACAAATAAAGTTATAATATTATGTATAAATTCGTTTTCGGATCTCAAATTACAAAAATTACGCGTTCAAAACTTCTCAAAATGAAAACACTAATTTTCTATGGTCGCATTTTAGTTCAAAAATTCCATCAACCCTTAAATAAAGAGAAAAAAGTCTTTCATGATTTTACCTGAGCATTCCGAAGTCCTGAAAATTTCTGAAATTTCATTTTGTAGTTGGAAAATTTATATCAAATATGGCCAATAAGGCTTCTGTTTGTCTGCCGGTCGCAAAGCAAAAACAAAAAGTCCTCCGAAAAGCTCGCTCTGAAAGCTTAAGGGGAACTTTCAGCGGCAGTGAAGGGAGCTTTACGACGTTAGCGTGCCGAGACTACTCTCCGCATGTACATAGGTATATTGTACAACGCACATTTTTACATGAGAAAAACGAACCTGCCTTGAATTTATTCGCTCGTGCTGAAATGAGAGTGAATTTGAGAGAAATTTGAGAGATGTTTAATAAATGTATGGCGGAGGTAATGGTCTAATTAGGAACTACATAAATATACATATCGAACATTTATGCTTTCTGTGTGGGTCTAAAGCAAAAGTTTTCAACTTCAAAATAAAGAAAGAAAGAGTGATTTTTTGTATTACGGTATTCGTAATTCAATTGATAGTAAAATAAAAATTTGGAAATTTAAAACAAATATTCGGTAAAATCAAAATATACATTGCAAAAAACCACTGGTAGATACGTAGAGACATACAGTACTACTCCAAATTTCCAAATTTTATTATGAACATCTTTTTGTAGTGTGAGAACTTGAATTTGTATTTGCCGATTTTTGTGCCCCTTGAAACGATGGTCACTTTATTTTTTAAATAGAACACATACACTTTGTTTATAACCACTTTTTTATTCAATATTATGTCTACCGGTTTCGGAAGTACCCTTCTATCATCAGGACAATATTAAATTAATCTGAAATACAAAATACTGAGATATATATACATATTTAGGAGTTGGAAGGAGAATGGGTAATTGAGGGGATTATGGGAATAACCGAGCGGTTTGTTGGAAAAATATCTAGGATAGGACTATAAGATAAATTAATTTGATTATTCAAAATGCTACATTTACTGTTTAATGATTTTCTAATTTCTAGTGCTTCTAAGTTATATTTTATTTTTATTAAATACTTTATTTTTTATTTATTTATTGAAATGCAATCCCTACTCGAGATTTTTAACCAGCCCCCGTGAGTAGAGCAACGGCACTCTTACTATTGAGAATTTTGTAAAATCAAATGCGTTCGCTAAGTAAAACAGATCCAGTCACATAACGCAGCTAAAGACAATTACATAAAATATATTTGAAGACCCCACGGCAAGAACCTGTTAACTAACTGTCGAGTTATTCTGAGATATTTAGTATTTTGCGTATTTTAAAAAAAGTGTGTACCATCACAAATCCACTTACTATTTTTCATAAATGTTATAGTTAAAATACTAAATTTAATACATAATTCAGCATTTTAATGTATATCTGTAGTACAATGTTATTATTGTGGATAACATGTTCTTCCCTTAAAAAAATATTTCAGTTTATAACAAAATTTGCAGTGAATATTTTCAACTCTTTGCTTTTCCTTGTTCGTGCCATTTCCATGATCTGAAAGTGTGTTCATTGGGTAAAGCGTACCAAAATTCGTTTAGTGAGAAAACTCACTCATTTATCAGAGCAATTCTGAAAGTGGAAATAGAAAATTTCTTGTATGGTATAAAAACAGTTGTCGGAAAAGCGCGTTCGTTTAAAACTATATTTGTATGGCTTCTGCTCATTACAGCGTATGATTGCAGCGTATTCTCTGCAATTATTTCCACCCAGGCAGTTTGACTGTTTGGATGTTTGCTATCTGTTCTATACGAGTGAACGCCAGGCGTCCGATAAATGTTTGACATTCCATTCACAAACCAGGCTGACCAAAGCCACCCCTGGTAGAGGCAAAATCCCCACCGCTAGCCCTGCCACATCTGCATGACAAGATGCAGCTATCGGGTGAATACAAAACATAACTAGCGGTAGCGTAGACTACCACAAAAATTCGCAACTTGCGAACGTTCCCTAAATAAATAAAAAACTATGAAATATTACTCCAGCTTGGTCGTATCGAATAAAAATCTTTGAACAAAAAAGTATTAACAGATTTTTTTAGATGTTGTAACACTTAGCTTTATCAATTAAATAATTTGGATTCAACCGTATCCACATAAACGAGATTTTATTTCCGTTGAAGAACGTGAAACAACCACGTAGAACAAATGGGGAATAATAAGAATTAAATAAAGCAAGTTTTAAAAATCAAATATTTGCAAGGAAAACTTTTAAGGCATTAGAAAATTATTTTTGGATTTTTTTCATGATTATTAAATTTTTTCCACGAGATAAATGTTACACGTATCTTTGGAAAAAAAGTTCTAGTAAAACCAACGACGTTATAAAACAGTTTTACAAATAGAATAAGCAGGCATGTATTTTTTTAAAGTTTGCTTTGATTTAATATATTGAATGCTTTCAAAAACAACATTAACTTACAAACAAAAAACGTCATTACCTTTTTTTATTTACTGATTTGCTTGAGACTCGGTACCCAAAATATACACTTTTTGGCTTTCTACTACAAGCAATAATACAAATGATTTATCTGTAAATTCTTTTTACGGGTGGTTAGGCAAATGTGTAAGGTTTCCAATGAATAGAACTTTGTTACTTTAATCTTTTTAATCATATATGAAATGCATACTGGAACGTTGGGTAAGACGTTCAAAAATGCCTTCGCTGGTTTTCAAACTGAAATTTTTATTGACATTTTAGCATGGTTTTCATAGTTATTTAAAAGATTACTGCTCAAATTTTTCATTCACTGGAAACCTTAGACATTTTCCTCGCTGCTCATGTTAAATTTACAGATACATCATGTGCAGTCTAGGTTGTATCAGAATGCCACAAAGTGACGCTAAACAACATTTTTGGGTGCTGTGCCTTAATTCGTTTATATTTAAATTTTGGTGCTCGAATATATTTGTGGTTTTTCCAAAACGCAAACTAATAAAACTTATTTACGTGCAGGATTGCATTAACCATGCAATTCATAACTCTATATACCCCTTTTAAAAACAATAATGGTACCTATCTTAGTCACGTTCGCCATTCTTTGGGTATATTTGGAATATAAAACTGCCCCGGACTATCCTTTCATAGGTACTGTCAATCCGTGATATGCATAGTGCATGAAGGTAAGTAGCAAGAACCTACCCGCTAGCTGAGGGATGAAGCGGCCACCACGAATATTTGACAAATTATATGGTCCGCGCGGGGTGCGCTAGGCTACGTGATTTGGATGGCATGTTAGTTCGGTTAGAATGATAGAACATCGATTTGGACGCGTTTGAACACATGACATGCATTGAATAAGAATTTTAGCTGGTAACTACCCGATGCTGTACAATACACACACATTTAAATTTGAGTTTAATAAAATTGATTTTTAACCTTAAAGTTGGTGCAGGTACCTCCTAAATAAATTTTCATACTGTCTTAATTTTTAAATCATAGGAAATCGTAACGAATACAACCTAAAAGATAAACAAAATATTTTCAGAAAGCTATGAGTTTTAGATGAAGATTGATGTTTAGAGAAAAAAAAGGTTTTTTTCATCACCTGTTCACCGTCAAATGGTGAGATTTAGCATCATAAAATGTGCACGGCTCTATTTTCTGTTATTCCAAGGTAAGCAAAACACTTTTCGTATTTGAAGGTCGCTATCACCATGAGCTATATATTTCAAACGACATTTATTAAGACGTCAGAGAGACGTCATATCATTGGTTCCGTAGTGAAATCGGGTAGTATCTACTAGTATAATACCTACATGTTAGATTAAAACAATAATTTTTTTAACTAAAATAGTCACCATCGTGTAAATTAGTTTTATGAAGCCACGTACACAAGCTCGTAAGTAGGTCGTTACAGTATTACCAATTAAATATCATGAGATATTTAACTTTGTTTGTACATAATTAAAATTAAGTAACTTATAATCTACCATGTGATTTTTTAAATATGTGTTTAAAGTGAATACTGCACAAGAGTCTCAACTGCTCCCTAACGTCTAGAGCCAGTGAGACTATGGCATCCCCAATTTGGGTATGTTAGAAAGTTCCTGACTTTTGAGATCTGGTCACCAAACACGGCTAAAGCCATTTCAAGCAACATTTCGTTTCTGATTGGTAGTCTTTTACTAGGACGATACTTAAGAGTATCTACTACTCTGGAACGTGTCTCAAATATATTATTATATTATTTTATATGAATTAAATGTGTTATGACGCATATTTATTAGATAAATTTATTTGCGCACGCCGGGCTTGAATCTGCGTCCTTCGGATTCGTAGTCGAGCGTCTTGCCACTCAACTACGCAGGCCGTCAAATTAAATGTGAATTAGTCAATTAGATGTGAATCCCAAATAAAGGCGAGAAAAAAGGTTGACGAACGCATTCAGCATTAATAGAGCTAGTGGGGTTCAGGTCAAATTAATGCAGTTACTAACACATTAAATCAAAAACTCATTCATTAGGTAAATCATACTTGAAAGACTTCTCTGGATTAGTCGAATTGTTAATTTTTCCGATTCACTGGGCTGTGAGACGTTATTCAAATTCGCGAAAGATTTGAAAATCCAACCCTTCTTTGCGGGAACTTTGATTCACCATTCATATTCATATTCTCTCCTCGTGACTTCTACACTCCTGTTCCTCTCTCATTGTCTCGCGTGTGAAAGGATTGCGAAGAAAGACGCACTGAAAAGGAGGAGAGAGGAAAAGAGGAGAAACCCGCCATTAAATTCATTGTTGACGAATTCCTGTCTTACACACTTCAAGGAGAGAAAATGAATATTTCAATTTGTTCTCCGGGTTTTATGCTCCCACATTAATTTGAATAATGAAAGCGCCAGACGAAATACATGACTTAAATTTTGAACATTTGAATACGGATAATGGATTAATTGAAAACATAAAATTATGAGGTGGCTTAAACATAAACCATTTGTTTCGCGGTACATTTATTTGTGATTTTATCACAAATTTACGTAACAAATAACAACGCTTTGCTAAATCAGTATACTCGTACATAAGTACCTGCATAAATTTTTTCACCTACCACCAAATTATGATTTTTGGTGGCTTATACTTAAACCATTTGTTTCAAAGTAAATTTGTTTGTGATTTTATTTACAAAACAAACATAAATGTTTTTCTTAAATCAGTATACATAAGTACATGATCGATTATTTTAAAGTACCTTCCTACCTATCACCAAATTATGATTTTTTGGTTGTTTCCCAATGTGATTTTATCACAATTTACGTATAAATAACAACGCTGAGCTTAGTCAGTATACATAAGTACCTGATTAAATTATTTGAAGCACATATCGTATGTACCTTTTACCAAATTATGATTTTTTGGTTGTTCAAACATAAACCATTTTTTTCACGGTGCATTTATTTGTGCTTTTATCACAATTAACGTAACAAAGAACGACGCTATACTCAATTCAGAATAAATAAGTACCTACCTAAATGTATTTTTTAAAGTACCTACCCACCTATCACCAAATTATGATTTTTGGTTGTTGAAACATAAACCGTTTGTTTCACGGTAAATTTATTTGTCACTTTATAACAAATTTACGTAACAAATAACAACGCTTTGCTAAATCAGTATAAATAAGTACATATTAAAAATCTTTTTTAAGTACCTACCTACCTATTACCAAATTATGATTTTTTGTTGTGCAAACTTAGACCATTTGTTTCACGGTACATTTATTTCAGATTTTAACTATTGACAACGTTTCGCTAAATCAGTAAACAAAAGTACCTGATTAAATTATTTTTAAATACCTATCACCAAATTATGATTTTTAAATTGTTCAAACATAAACCATTTGTTTCACAGTACATTTATTTTTGATGTTATCACAAATTTACGTAACAAATAACCACGCTCTGCTAAAACAGTATACAAGTGCCTACTTAAATTATTTTGTAAGTACCTACCTACCTATCAACATTTTTTTTATAAAGAAAACGTTGTTTGATGTCAATAAACATTAAGCTTACGGAGCTAACTGAACTTAAAAAAATAAACATGTCGCACAATTTCGTTTCAAAATGTTTCTAGCTGTATTAGAAGTCAAATCACTTTTATCATAAATCAAACACTTCATTCAATATGCACCCTTATTTTTAATTGCGCTGTTAAACACGAAATCGTTTAATTCATCCGCTTACCAATACGTCAAACCAAACTCGCCTTTGATTGATCGTTTCTCAGTTTCTTTCTGTATTAAATTCATGGAATTAATGATCCGTCAGATCTCAAATTAGCTTCCTTGGATCACTGTATAAATTCCTGGCTCATAACGGCTTTGTTTCTTTTCTACTTTGAAGTTAAAAATGGTACATTATCATAAATAGGTGTGCGGGTATTTTATTTGGAAAAAAAAGCAAACGCAGAAAAGTTTACCAATTTATTTAATGTTTTCCACAAATGTTTTCTGAATCATCGATCTATGAGAAGATATCTGAAAATGTATGTTGTCCAATAACAAAAAGTGCTCAACTTAATCAGGTACAAACAAATAATATTCTATTTCTCAAAAATATTTGTAAATCGAAGTACGAACCTAGACGGATTCTATAGAAAATAAACATGCGAGAACAACATGGATATATTTCATTACTGAAATTGATGTCTTTCCATAAGACGTAATCCACTCTATACCACACAGGCAAATAACCGTCATTATATAAATGGCCTTACATGTTGTGATCCGGTGCAAAATTTAATTAAATCTAATTAGGAAATCTTATGACCCCATATCTTGGGGTTACCCTGCGCGGTAGCCATCCCGCCCACCCGAATATAAGTCACCCCAAGTCATTGGTATGCATTGCCCGCTAGTAATTAGATTTGATGGATGAATAGAGGTGGCTCGAAGGGGGAGGTAGTAGAACAGGAGATAAAAGTAGTAAAAGTTTTGATTGAATTGTGATCGAAACGATTTGTTTGGCAAAGAAATAGGTGTTTTATTATGTTGTTGTGTTAAATGTTAGCGTGATCGTAAGGCCAAGGAAGAGATACTTATATGATTTGATCATTTAGAGCAGGTGGACGCGGAGAAGAGTGTCATGAGTAGATATGATGCGCAAACGGATGAATAAGTCGGGGACATGAACAATAACATTGCACGATCAAGTAAATCGAATGCTTAAAATATAGCATATCAACAGTTGGAGAGACAGAAAAGTATGTATAAATGTTGATTCAGCACGAATAGTACTCGAACAGAGCTGTGTGTCTCTTACAAGTTATCTACCGAGAAATAACATAGTGGTTTGTTAGTTCTAGAGTGGGCGAATCTTTCAGAATCTCCTGGTTTCTCAAGGTACAAATATTTTGTGTGGTTATGAATAAAATACGTTGATATAATAATAATAACAGTGAATTTATGTAGCGCAGTTTTGTGATAGTTCACCTCAAGTGAACTTCACACTAAATTATCTAACCTAATAGAACAATGATAAAATAATATATAACAGATATGTATGCAAATGAAAACTGTCTAAAATAATGAAAAAATGTTAAAACAATTTACCAGAAACTAAGTGTGTAAAAAATACAGATAAAAATATGTTATATTTCATAAATAAATAAAAAAAACTCTTCATCTCGATACGCTAAGGACGTATTATCTCAGTTGGATTGTTTAATTGACGATTTTTGATTTGATTCAGATATGTCACTTTGAATTCAATCATCTTTTTGACATATTTGAAACAGACTCGGCATATAATACCTACTTATTATTTGGTATGTTTCACACCTTTTCAAAAAAAATACCATTTCTTTTTCTGCTACAAACATAAACGAAATTGTCACGAGACGTGACTGCTATCGGAGCGTATATCTTTACTTCACCCTGCAATCGACTACGAGTAAATAAAATTTCTTTTGACGCTGTTAGCAAAGCCTTTGTTGCCCCTGAAATAAAATGGCGATAACCGCATCCGTGTCGCAATCGGACGCCCTTTGTTCGCCGCGATGCGCCGTCTACGAGTCGTAGACTTGTCGCAGAAACACATCCTCTACGAAACACCTCTACGCCAAACCGATAAGATTCACAAAAAGCTAAAGCTACGGCTGACAAAACAAAGACATTAAATGAAAGCTTCGAAAGAGGGCGCTGTGTAAATCATGAACTACTCGCAAAGTGAGTGCCGGAGAACAATCGGATTCCTTCTTCCAAATGTACTTGTTCGTAGGTACCTTGTGGTTTTACGTTCTATCTTAGTTTGAGTGCATGATCGCGTGAACTTGGCAACGCTTGCGCAGCTTTGTTCGTTCAGTAATCTATGACCTTCGTTACAAAAAAATACACTTTAAACGAAAACATTTTTTTTCAAACTTATTCGACCGCTCGTGAGAATGTTTTTTCTCCTTGATTTAAAGTAGGTTATTTAATGAAAGCAAACCCCAACTTCCATTAAAAATAAACGAAATAAAAAATCTTTTTTTTTTCCATATTGATATATATTTATAAAATTTCATACCGGATCGTACACGAATAAAATATGAAGAATTTGATCAATCTCTGACGCAGAGCAGTGAATATGAAACAATTTGACAGCGGAAAATTAGAATAAGGGAAGTGGATTGCAATGTAGCGCCACAGGCTATAACGTGATTTTTCTATAAAAGTTTTCTCCTTTGATGAAAATAGGGATGACTATTTTGTTAAACTTTATCTCTTATAATAAATTCATGATTCTTTAGATCCCT
Source organism: Drusus annulatus (assembly GCA_022651775.1). Classification (NCBI taxonomy): domain Eukaryota; kingdom Metazoa; phylum Arthropoda; class Insecta; order Trichoptera; family Limnephilidae; genus Drusus; species Drusus annulatus. The sequence goes on from JAGWCC010000466.1 coordinate 372,510, forward strand.
AATTGTACAAGCATCTATTAAAAATGCTTATCCAAACAAAAAATATATTGCTGAATGAACGATACGTTAACATAGCTTTATTCAAACAGACGTAATAAAACACTTATTTAAAGTAAGAACAAAAAGATATTTAAAAAAAATATAATTATTAATTTTTTCTTTTGAAATTTCGAACATTTTTTTTTTGTTACTATTATTATTTTAATGTATTCATATCAATTATGAAAGGTATTGCATTGCACTACTTCTGCATACCTTCCGGAATAAAACTTTATTATTATTATTAAATAAAATTTACAAGGAAGTTACAAAGAAACCACTTAAAATTAATGTTCAATTTTATTAGTATTGGAAAAAACTAAGATTTTAAAAGGTGCTCCGCATATAAATACCTTTTTATTTATTTATTTATTTTACATATTAATTACAATCAAATAATCATACTTTTTTTTCAAATATTATATAGTACTCTTCCATTAGAAGCATAAGCTTGTGTACGGAAAAGGAGTGTTCATTAATTATTATCGATTAAATAATATGCTATGCTATGCTATGGTATGGTATTGTGAGTAAATGAGATATAAAGAAACATTCATTCAATTCAATTGGAGGCATTTTTTCATCTTACTTTTAGTTGATGTATTTTTCAAAATTTTATTAACCCTGCATCTTTGATTTTAAAATATTTGTACAAAAAATTGAAGCTTTTCAACCCAATCAAGTATTCCAACACATACTACATTATTCAAATTTCTCTCAACCCTCAGCCTGCTGTTAATCAGCAGGGGTGAGATATTATTCAACAGCTTAAAAATATCGCCATAATTACGAGACGAGTACGTGACGTACGTACGTAATGTTTCAAGCAGGTCCCGTAGCCGCCGGAGGGGTCAATCCGTCTAACATCTTAATTAGAAAAAGAACCATCGTGATCCCTGGAGTACCAGTGGCCTGTCCATTCCCGTACATTACTTTCAATTAAAGGTATAAATTTAAAACAAAAATATCCATAAATAAGTATAATATATATGTCTGTGGTACGAAGACATGTTTTTGCACGCCGTATTGGAAGTTTCAAATATCTTTTCTGAGAATTCATAATAAAATTTAGGTAAAAGTGTAGGTACTGTTTTGATTTTTTTTTAAATTATTATTTTTATGGTGAATAAATACAACACCAGAGTCTCAACTGCTCCCAACCGTCCAGAGCCAGCCAGACTATTGGATTAATGGGGAGCGTTTTGAGACTGGACGTGGTGGTGAAGGTAAGGAAATGAAGAAGAGGAAAGTTGGGAAGAATCTGGCTATTCAGACCTGGTCCCCAAACACGGCTAAATAAGTTTCAAGCATTCTGAATGACGGTCTTTCACCAAGACGATACATAGAGAATCTAGCACTCTGGAACGTGCCGTTAATATACTATAAATTATTTTATTTGTATTAAATTTTAATTAAAATAGATTTATTTGCATACATACACAGAAATTTTGTACGTAATTGAGAGTCTTAACTGCTCGACCATGAGGGCCGATTTGGGTTGAAAAAGAGTCCTCAAAAAATTACTATAAAATGTGAACACATGCAACTATTGTATAATTTTTTTTGGTACCTATGTCTTCTGCAAAAAAATTCAAGACTCATTTTTGCTAAAATAATCACTACAAGTAAAATGTTATAAGCTTTTCTAATTTCATAAAATGAACACAAACTACCCTTTACTTCAAGGCAGCCAATCCTTTTCCATCAACCTTTAAATCGACGACCATTATGAATCTAACCATTCAATAAAATTCTCCGACCGACCGAGTGCTTCAAAATTATTTAAGGAACCACCAAAATAACGCCTACGTGCCGTGGATGTGAAATTAAACGCGGACAAAGATATTCTTATTTTACGATTTGGCGTAGACGGAAGAAGGTGGCGCGGAGGTATTTTTATGCAGGTGTCATAACGAGCTGCTTTAAAGTGAAAACGAAAGAAAAAAATGAGAATCTACTTCGTTAAGTTTAGTTTATGTGCCATGGCACTGAAATTTATGTGCAATTTAAGTTTATGACAAATGGCGCTAAAACGGCTGGCTTATGTTATGCTTTTTGTCTGTTTTTTTATTGGAAAATGATTTTCCCTTCTTTATGAGAGTAGGTAGTAACCGCTTACATTACGAAAAAGTTTCTTTGAAAAACACATATTTTCGAACAAATCTGAAAGAAACTTATTTCACACGCAAACAAATAGAGAACGTTATGAATAGTTTTTCTTTGTTTTAATGAAATTATTCAACAATTTTGAAACATTTTACACACCTCAAAATATTTCGAAAATTTGAAACTATGTCCGCGTAAATTTTATTTAGCCACATTTCAGGTATACACTATCTTCTTTTAGCAATAGAATCATTTTTTTGCAAAAATACGAAAGTACAATTCATGTTTGAAAATCAAGAAAGCTAAGGGACAATAGCTACAAGTGTGTGGACTAAATTTGGGAAATCCATGCTTCTTACATGGACAGCTGTATGCGGCCACCCACGTCATAAAACGGATAAAGACGGGATTTTTTTTTTTAAAGCACTTTAATAAACAAAATTAAAACACAGACATATATATGTAAAAATCATGGATATCTTTCTTTTATCATTTTAACCCATTAATCGTTATGAGTTTTTGCGGAATAGAGTCTGCAAGGTCTAAATTGACCTGACGGTAGTCAATCTCAAATGGAAGAAAGACTTCAATAAACTTTGTAATTAGAAAATAAAGTTTTACCACCCGATTATTATGTTTCATTTTCATTTTTTTATGTAAATATCACACAACAGACCCAACTGCCCGGACTATGGGATCAATGATCCCCATTTTTTGATTCTGAGTGGTCGTGTTTTACCAGAGCGATACTCAGACCATCTATAAAACGTATGTCATTATATATGTGAGAAAACACACGAAGAACAAATAATTGCGCACACCAGGTTTTGAACCAGGGCAAAAGATCTTAACTGCTCGATAACGGAGGTCGTCACAAAATGATTGCTTAATTTGCTTCGATCTATAAATGAAAACTAACTGAGCTTCACCGGTAAATACGAGTATACTCCAATTGCTGGCTATTTTAATGATTAAAAATTCAGTGAAATAAAGACACTGGAAAAAGTTAAAATTTTTGTATTATTGATCTTTGAAATGGAATATCACCACGAATTAACAGTTGCAAAAAAGTTGGCTTTTTCATTGTGAGTAACTTGAATTCTTCTTATATCAAATAATGACATGTAATAATGTCTGACGCGAAGATACGCACTATTGAGTCTTCTCCCAAAGTCATTCCTGTTCTTCATTCAAGTAGACTACTTCCTCCAATCCCCTTCAAGTGGCATATATCAATTCTCTCTGCTGCCAAGTCGCGGTTAGCTACAGCTAAGTTCTATATGGGATCAGATTAGGCCACTAACCCGCTTCACCGCTTATGGTGCTCAACGATATCCACTCACGTAGATACACTCGTAGTTAATACCATCCGCAGCATCTGACTACTGTAGCCGGTGGATTAGAGTTATGACGCGTGCACACATTTCAAATAACGTTATCAGAATTACCAATATGTTTCAGGAAATATTTTTTTAACGAATGGGCTTATAATACTTGTCAAGATATGATATTATGTGAAAAATATATTTTTTTTGTGTTTTTTTACAGTTAATACCACACAAAAGTAATGAACTATTTCTGAATATAGTCTGAAAGGTCTAAATTGCCCTGGCGGTAGTCAGCTTCAAATAGAAGAAGGGACTTTAACAAACTTTGCAATAAGACAATAAAGTTTTACCACCCAATTATTATGTTTCTTTTTTTATATTTTTTAATGTGAATATCACACAATAGACCCAGAGCAAATAGGATCTATAGGTCTAATGTTTTGATTATAAGTGGACTTTCACCAGGGCGATACAAAGAAGAGCATCTTTAAAGAGCTGTTAAGAGTTACTTAGCTCCCAACCGTCGGAAACCAAAAGGACTATGGCATCCCTGATTGGGGTATGTTGTGAGGCTGAAGGTAGTGGGGAAGGGTGGGAGATAGAAAAAAGGAAGGTTATGTTAGGTTAGGTCCAATGTTTTGATTCTAAGTAATCTTTCACCAGGGCGATACTGAGAAGAGCATTTTTAAATAGCTGTTAAGAGTTACTTAGCTCCCAACCGTCTGAAACCAAAGGGACTATGGCATCCCTGATTGGGGTATGTTCTGAGGCTGAAAGTAGTGAGGATAGGAAGGAGAAAGAAAAGAGGAAGGTTGGAAAATACTTGGCTATTCATATCTGGTGACCAAACAAGGCTAGAGCCATTTCAAGCAACGTTTTGATTCCGAATGGCGGTCCACTGAAGGGCGATACTTAGGGTATTTACCACTCTGGAACGTGCCTCAAATATGGCGTATGTTATTTTATTGTAATTAAATTAATTAAAAAACAAATAAAAAATATTTGCGTTTACCGGGTTGAACCTGCGACCTCTGGATTCGTAGTCGAGCGTCTTACCACTCGACCACGGAAGCCGTCAACTCAAGTGTGATAAAGAATAAGTTTTTTTTTTAATTTCTACCCATGAATGTGAGCAATTTTCATGGCAGAATATAAGTTTGCAGCTAACATGGCCTTAAATATCTATATTTTATATGGGGCTGACGTTGAAATATCTCTAGTGGAGAGATACCATTTTTTTAAACCGTAGTTACGAACCGAACGAATTTGAAAACATATACGGATTTATTAAAGCAGTCTACGGCTTGACAACGATGCCTATTGTATTCGGTGGGGTCGCTAGAGTATTTTGCGCATTTTGCGGACACGAAAAAAACCTGTGGATATAAAAAATAGTTAATATAAATAATAGTTCGCTAGTTCCTCCTTTGACCACTGCAAATCTATCGTTGTCAAGCTGTGCTTATTGTAATTTGAACATGTTACATTTATTTCCTTTTTTCTCGGGATACGAATAACATGACAATATTTTTAAAACTCCTACTACCATCATATTAAGCGGAAAATTTTGCTTGTGTAATGATGGAGGACCACAGCTAGCAGAGGAATTGAACCCACGACGCCCGGGTGGGAATCCGACGCGTTTGCCAACTCAGCTACTAACCGGTCAATATCATATCACATCATATATCGACTGTGTTAAGGTGAAAATCGTTATTTCACTTGTTTTCAAAGAAATTTAGGCCCATTGGTTTGAACCGTTGTCACATTTTACACTTTTGCAAATCGTTGATTAATGCCATTATTAATTATTTACCGCTACTACCTCAAATAATCACTCCGTTAACCAACGATTCTCGGCCCGTATAAGAATTCGATCAAACTATGTTCAAGTATCAAGCATAACAGCATAACCATTATGTGGTCACTAAGGCCTAAATTTCCTTCCAAAAAATGTGGAATAACGCATTTTACCTAAACACATTCGATATTATGTAAGTACGACAGAAAATTTATTATTTATTGGCCGCGTCGAATGATTTCCATTTTACGATCTTCCTCGCATTAAAATGGAAACGATTTCCCACTGTAATTATTGTGAACTTTCTTTTGACCTTTGTTTATTGATTGATTTTTTTTCCATCGAAGGTGACATTCTTCAAGTAACAAGTTGACAACTCAAGAGATAATTTAGTAACAGTTTTTTTCGTAGTGAAAATATCCTATTTGTATTTTTATCCCGACTTGTTAGGAAAATTCTTGGAATGTTCTAGATTAATGATCGAATCTATCAACGGAAGCATGAGAAAGTAATTTTGTCAACTAATTATTTTCTTCTTGAGATGAGTTTATTTTATTAAAAAGTTTTTTTAGCAATGTAAGTTAATTTAAGTTTTCGTTGGTGTTTTATGAAGCAGTCAACCAAGCTTAAAGCACTTAATATAACCTGTCTCCTGATACATACAACCTTAGTTATCTCACGAATACTTTTATTGAAATAAATAATCCATTCCCAGATGAAATTTAGACAAAACATGAAACGTTCTTTAAAAATATGTTTACGTGTATTTCCAACACAGATTTTTAACTGTCCATTTGAAATATTGGTTTCTTAGACTTCACCCTCTTCAATTATTTGTTGCGAAGTCATCAGATTAAGGTATTGGGCATCCAGTACCTAGACTCAGCGATAACAGAGAATACTTTACATAAGTGTTTTAAAATACTTGATGTCGATGTTTAAAAACAAGGATTGTCTCACAGATCAATATTTAATCTCTTTTGGCCGGATTTCTCTCTCAATATATATTACAGGTACAAAAGAGCTGATTCAACGCATCAATACTTAGTAAATAATCAGAAAAATATACTTTAATTTTAAATGATAGCATTATATTACACCGCTCTCAGAACCGTTTTTTCCAACAAAAGGCTTAAAATAAGTTGGTAGACATAAATTTGTTATATAATGTAAACCGCATTGTAAAATAATTGGGAGGGTTGATAATAACAACCCCTCCAGCTAGTGAACCGTTGCGAGGTAGGTTCGAGAGCTGGGAACGATAGACTGACAACGGATAATTCGCCATTGCCAATGTCAATGGCCGCCCGGGTTCACCTTCTCCCCAACCCACTATCCAGACCTAGCACCGAATATCAATTTCCAAAAGTTTACAGTTCACTGAATATATGCAAACAAACATGCCCTTTCTAATTACTACACATAAAGGCGTGTTTCACTCAAACGGCGAGTGTCGGATTGGCAATGTTTGCAAAATCAAAGATTCATATTTTGGAATGCTGGACAATACGCCGAGAATCACGCCAAAAATTAATGATATAGTTGATCAATTGATTTAAAATATTTGGTTTATCATGTATACGATCACTCAAGTATATTAATCATTGTATCCGAAGTCGCAATAAAACACCTCATGTGTTTCTAGCTTCAGACAAATTCGGAAAATAGTGGACTGTAAACGATAAATTATAATACTTGATGGAAAAGTCTAATTATAGCTTGTGGAAAGAATTATGGAAGGAAAAAAAAGGTAACCATTCGCTCGCCGATGAAGTTGAAGTGATTGATTCTTTCTACACAATTGTAAGAATGATTCACAAAACCACACTTACTTTAGTCTTCTGATTCAAGAAACACCACATTTATTTTATATTTTTATAAGATCAAACAACAAAACAACGAACTAGCAAAACGAACGAGAAACCACGTTTTTTAAAAGAAAAACTCTTCCGTTCGATTGTCAACTGTTTTGAACTGTCGACGTTTTATTCAAAACGGCAATATAGTAAAATAGTTGTGTAGGTAAGGATTTGGATTAAAAAACATTCAGGAAAGAACCCAACAAATTATCACTTTGCAATCCAATAATTGTAAATTTTTTAACCTTCTTTATCCTATCAGATGTTGCATATGGTAAAGATCAAACCTGCAAAAGTGTTTGAAGCCACGAGACTTGGCGATTTCTACCTTTCCTTTAATAAATCTTCCCCGGGATTGTTATTTGATTTCGGTATCCCTTATGATGCGGCCAAGATTTGGTATTTTTATTTAATGTCAACAACTCTAGATTTATTTAATATCTTGGCTAATTACCTCATTGCCTTTTTGTGAAATATCATCGTAAGTGCGCTTATGTTTGCAACAGTATGTTTACAAGTAATAAAACCATTTTCACAACAACGGCGCTGTACAAATTATCCAAATATTTACATAATGTATTTGGTACATCAATATTTCAAAGTTTAGAAATAAAAGTGAAAAGCACTTACCAAGTTTCTCACCTTGAATCTCGAAATGTTTAAAATCATTCGAATTTCCACGTACGGCGCGTTTGCCCGGCAAAGGTAAATAATTTATATATCAAAGGAGACGTCTGCGCCTCAGCTGAGCCAAGGCGAGGGCACGGGGCTAGCTCTGGTATGGAAACGCTGGAACATTCCCCAGAAATTCAGAATTGCTCGCCCCATCTGTGAATGTCCCGGCGATGTGGGGATGAATTCACTTAACTCGGGAGGAGCACTCCATTGGAAATCGGACGGGACAATTGCCGAGTGACCAGAGGTTAAACATATATTCAAAAGGTGATATGTATATTTGTTTTCTACTTCGTTTGTTGTTAGAAATGCGATATCGATAAAATCATACATTAAAAAGTGAATTGTCTCTGAACTTGAGGTAATTTTTCATTTTTTTACATGAATACCGAACAAGAGTCTCAACTGCTCCCAACCGTCTAGAGCCAGTGAGACTATGGCATCCCAGGGCTGAAGGTAGTAGGGAGGAGAAGGAGATCGGGAAGAGGAAGGTTTACCTGGCTATTCAGATCTGGCTTAAGCCATTTCAAGCAACGTTTCGATTCTGAATGGTCTTTCACCAGGGCGATACTTAGAGTATCTACCACTCTGGAACGTGCCGCAAATACTTGTTATTATTTTATATGAATTAAATGTGTTATGACACATATTAATTAAATAAAAGTTATTGGCGCATGCGGGTTTGAACCCGCGACCTTTGGATATAGTCGAGCGTCTTACCACTCGACCATGTTTTTCAAATTATCAAAATATTATTATTATTGTTATTAACTGTTAGACGTCTGATGCCGGTGCCAATTTTTCTAATATATATATTTATTTTTTTGTACGAAATTACCATTTTTTTACTTAATACTAACAGTACGTATAATATAAATTGAATAAATGTACAATGTTTAGTTTCTAGTTAATGATAATGACCTCCCTAATTGAGAAAAAATCTCATGCTTAGGGAGGAAGTACTATCGTAGATTTCTTGAAATTATTTTTGTATGATTAAAAATGAATATCAAATGAAAATAATAAATTCTAGATTATTTCAGTGAAAAGTGTATTTTGAGTTTTTTTAATATTATTTCATAGTCTATTTGTCTATTATGTCATAAGGAAGTTTGTTAAATATCTTAATTGCTGAGTAGGAATAGTGATGTGTTGTTGTTGTATTGAGTTTCGGGGTAACTATTTTGCCTAACGTTCTTGGTCTGGTGCTCACTGACTCCAATTTGCTTTTTTCTTTGTGGATTTGAAGTAATGCATTTTTGATATATATATTTTTTTCAAATCTAAAACTTTAAATTCTTTAAATAATTCATCAGTTGAGTAATCTAACAGTTTTTTTAAGATTGTTTTTATTAGTCTTCTTTGGACTATTTTGAGTGGGGATTTACGCACCTCCCCAGTCTATTATTCCGTATTGCAGTATTGGTTGGGCCAGTGCGTAGTAAGTCTTTAGTAATAAAGGTTTTTGTAAGATGTTTCTTATTTTTAGGAAAATGTAATAAAGTTTACGTATTCTTTTTATAGTTTGTGTAATGTGTTGTAATGTGTTGATGTCCACCTAATATGATGGTCTATTGTAATACCTAAATATTTTATATGATCCTTTTTTGTCAGTGCAGAGCAATTATAAGATTTGCAATTATCAGGAAAATGAGAGTTATGAATATAAAATATTGGAATGCACCGTTGGAAGGTTTTTTCAGAGAGTGTAAATGTCAAAAGTGAGTTTTGTCCGAGTTTAGGAATAAATAATTGTCGTCAAGCCATTTCTTAAGGTTGTTTATTTCTACGTTCGCACTTCGGTACGCTTTTTCCCATGTGCTTTTTTTTCCAGGATTAAAACTGTGTCATCTGTAAAGGATATAATTGGACGTAGAGTTATGCAGAAAGCATCCAATCCCAAAAATATGAAACTGAGAAAAAGGCGTTTGAAAATAATAATCGGCATTTGTAAAGTGAATATCAGTTCACGTTCATTGCCTTTTTTATAATCAAACGAGGGTCAGAGCATTCGATGCAGAAAAAAAAACTGATTGAAACTGTACAATTAACTCATTTTGGACCAAAGTGTCGCTTAAGCCCTTTTGCATTTTCAGCGACGATATAGATACTCCGGCAAAAACATTTTTTATTGAATTTTTTATCGTCCGCCATACATCACTTCATATCCTATTACTATTTAATCCTTTCTTCAATTGAAAACAATTTATGTAATTATAAAGTAATTCAATAAAAATACGAGAACAACATTTAAAAGGCATATAAAAAGGTTTTTATTCTCATTCGTCGGCTTTCAAACTTAAACGCATGTTTGAGGTAAGGTTTTTACGCTTTGTACTTGTTATTATTACGTCATGATAATCGTTACCTACCTAAATCTATATTATATTTACATTGAATTTTTCAGACTACTACACGAATGCGCCCGAAACAAAAAAAAAACATCGAGGTCTGTTCAAAAGAAAAGTGAATTTTGAATTTTCGCGGGCTGTGTATATTCGATTATCGATTTTTTTTAGTTTTTTTTTTTATGTTGGTACATATATGTTTATCATATGTTAGCATTATCAGCCATTTTAGATTAGCGGTTTTTTTTGACAACTGGAAAGGTTAGTCACGTTTTCGTGTGTTCTTCGATTTTTTACTTTTGAGAAAAATGGATCAAAGAATATCTATTTAATTTTGCGTTAAAAATAGAATAAAGTGCTCCAACGCACTCAAAATGTTGACTGTGGCATTCGGCGAGTCCCTTTGGTCTCAAAAAAAAGGTTTATAAGTGGTACAAGCGCTTTACAGAAGGCCGAGAAGATTTTAATGACGATGAGCGTCCTGGAGTTGTGGAAAAACAAATCATGGATTTTATTCTTTGATAAGTAAAAAATCGAAGAACACACAAAAACGTGACTAACATTTCCAGTTGTCAAAAACAAACCACTTATCCAAAATGGCTGATAATGCTAACATATGTGTATCAACATAAAAAAACCAAAAAAACGATAATCGAATGTACACAGCCCGCGAAAATTCAAAATTCACTTTTTCTTTTGAACAGGCGAAACTATAAAAAAAACAATGTTTTACGTGAATACCGCAAAACAGTTCCTACTGCCCGGAGCCAGAGAGACAACGGCATCCTCAATTGGCGTATGTTGTGAGGCTGAAGGGAGTGGGGAGGTGAATTAGATGGGGAAAAGGAAGGTTAAATAGTACTTGGATATTCTGATCTGATCACCAAACACAGCTCAAGCCATTTCAAGCAACGTTTAGATTGTGAATAGTCATCTTTCATAATGGCGATACTAAAAGTATCTACCAGTCTTGAACGTGCCGCAAATATACTTCATATCATATTATATTGTATTAATCATATGTGAAACCAGGCATCAAATTGTACGTCGAGATTTGAATATTATAATCGCAATGGCATATTTTGATTTATGCAGTCCCAATACATAGACTGAAATTCTTTGATTTTTATGCTTCTCGCAAAAATATTTTTCATTTAATTTTGACATCGTCTTCTTCACCTCAATTCATATTCCATTACTTTTTAATGTAATCAATCCCTTCTACGAAATGAAGACAATTTATAGAGGGAAATTTATTTTATTTTTAGAAAAAAAAAACGCTTTTTTTTTATTCCTAAAGACATAGCACGATCAAGTGAATCAAATAATTATATTGGTTTATGTGAACAGTCAGAATAACAGAAGAGTATGTATGAATGTGAATGAAGCAAGGGGTGTGTGCCAAGACAAATTCAGAAATGCCATAATAAAAAAATAAAAAGAAATAAAATTAAAATAGATAAAAAATTAAAATTAAAATTAAAATCATAATTATAATGTTAAGTTAATAATTGTGTCTATCTCATGAGACCTGCCAGGTAAGTAAGTTCCTGTCTATTTTCTTATTTAAACTAGGAATTAATATGTAATGATAGAAAATAAGATCTGTACAGCGCCCTTGAGGTGATTTTTCACAAAAACGGCGCTATACAAATCGTCCAAATATTATTATTATTATTAAGACAGAGTTGTATGGCGGTGATGGTTAGTTACGTGCTATAAAACCATAGTGCATAAAAACAATATTACTATCTCTACAGTAACTCTAAAATAACTCCAGAATATATTTTTAATTGCTCTACAATAACTCTTTAAAAACTATACAATAATTAATTAACAACTAATTATTTTCTTATCACGTACGGGTGTGAACTTTTCAAATTTAGAACTGAAGTATATGTTAAGAAAACTATCAACTTAAAAAAAGGGTTTTTCAAATCCCTTCCCACTTAAAAAAGTACCTTCCTTTAAAGTATATTCGTAAACATTATTCTATATTTGAAATAGGAACCAGTATTTTTCTTGACAAGTCAAGTTACATCCCGTGATTTTACACGAGTGGTAACCATTTTTACTATAACCACAATAAGTTCTGAATTCAAACATTAATCTTAAAGCCCCACCCACACAAGAAAAAGAACAATGAACAATGTACCTGCGAATTCGTCGTACGGGACTGGACTGTGAACAATGGACAAGCGATAGATAGTGGCTCGGGCCTTACATATTTTATTGACCATTCCATAGACTACAGTGCAGCAGTCACATTTTAAATGTGATGTCCCCAGTGCCACGTCAATGGAGCTCGGGTGTATTGTCTATGAGTCTATGCTATGTCGGGACATTGGCGAGCGACTATATATATTCGTAATTTGGATATTTTGTCTGGCGAATATTGAAAATGACAGCATGTTTACCACCATAAATAACACCAAACAGCATTCAAACGAAAATGAATGCAAAGTCAAAATATCATATATTGTTCTCTCTTGAATAAAACTCATATCTCGCGAAAATAGGCGACAGCGTATTTTGGTTATTTAAAAAAAAAAATTGTTTCATTTAGTGGTTTAACACTAGGATGTTGACAATTTTTTTAAATAAATATAATGTATTGCAACTCACTAAGCTAGATGCACGCCTTTTTTTCTTTTTTTCTTTCCGTTCTATCCCGTTTAACTACAATTAAGTAATTTGGCAACAGGATTTTAAATACATTAGAAATAATATATTTAATACTACAGAAATACAGTAGAAGTATAATGGAAACACAGATTATATTATTATTTAAAAATATACATACTATTAAAATTCACACAGCTTAAGAAACTGATAGACTATTACACACTGTGAATCATTATATATAGTACAACAATATATTTAGTACACATAGTAGATACTAACTAACTAACCATCACGCCGTTTCCCCGCAGGGGTAGGCAGAGAGGTCGGACCGCCATATAACTCTATCTTAGAAGACACTCCTTGCTTCATTCACATTCATACATCGTCTCATTCATACTCTTCTGTTATTCTGACTCTTCATATGACCCGATTCAAGTATTTGATTTACTTGATCGTGCCATGTCTTTCTCGGGCGTCCTCGACTTCTACTTCTATTTACTTTCGCATCATATATTATTTTCACACTCCTCTCTTCGTTCATTCGATCTACATGCCCAGAGTAGATACTACATATTTATATAAGTGCCTAATATAAGGTGTTTCTACTTAGGTGGTTGTTAAAGTGGTTGAACATTTTATGTAGTATCCAGTTACATAATGTAATAAATCACGGCCAAATAAATAGATAAAAAATAACAATATTTATTTTTTATTAATGCAGATTGGAAAAAATATTCTCCATTCCAGTTTCATAAGCTGTCAGTTGTTAGGGTGTGGAGGATTTGAGTGTCAGGTTGTTGGTAGAGTTTGAGATGTCATATTGGATAACAGCGGATATGAAATATAGATATAAATAGTCTTCTACAAGTCCAGTCTGCTACTATGCTACCATAGGTATAACTATCATCTCTGCAGGGAATATGACCCATCACTTAAAAGCTTTGTTGATGAAAGTCAGGATTGACCGATGCTGGGTAAAAAGGTTGGTGTAAAGACTGTAAAAAGTCACATTTCCTTCGAGTTCAATAGCGGTTGGTTCACGCCATTTCGGTGTTCAGTCCATTTTATGTTAAGTTTTTTTTTTTCAGTCAGACGATGATTTCATTGAGGAAGCTTTCCGATCCTTTTTGAGTAGTTTTTGCTAGCCGTATTGTAATGCATTTTTCAAGAGGGTCGGGTTTTGGCTTTCTGCATTGCTGGTTGTATCCATTTTATGCCTCAGGAGCTAGGAAGATCTGGAATCGTTGCCCAATGGAAGTATTCATGTCTGTTACTAACACCTTTGATTTAATACTTAACAGTTTATTATGTGAACGTACTCGTATATACTCGTAGATCTGTTTTACATCTATAAATGAGTTTTCTTTAATAGGTGTGTTGATGGGTACCTACGTATGGGGTTTTTTTACAAATCAATTTTATTACAGATTTTTGCGCCTTAACTACCAACGGAAAATTGTTTTAATAAAAAATCCACTCTAAGGGTCTATGTTAAGAAGTATATTTATGTATAATAATTATGTTACAAATTTACTCAAAAGAAGCAGGAAATTACATGACTTTTTTTATTTCATGATTATCGCGATTTTCATATACTATTTCCCGCTCTATAAATGACCGAAAGATTTTAACGTTTAAGTAGGCGCGTTAATGGCTCTATTTTCTGAATTCTTTCCTGTGCTATATGTCTTTTCCCCATCGAGACGAAAGGGTATTTTAAAACATTTAATTTGAGATATTTAATGAATAAGATCCATGCCGATGTTATATGTGAAGGAATAAATGAGGATAAAGCAACGGGTATGTGCCACCGTGACAGTTTTGTAGCATTTAATCCTCCTTACCTACTCATATGGATAAACTGAAAAGAGGATAAGTTAATAGATCTGAAATATTCTCCAGATTCTAAGTTAGTTATCACGTAACCATGTGTGTCACATCTTGGCTAAAGTGAGATAATAATGTATTTTTTCATATATAAATTCAGAATAAATTAAGATTTTTCAGGACATTTATTTTTTAATGTCTTTATAGTTAATTTACTTAAGATTTCAATTCGGTAGTCTGTGTAGGTACATGCCCGAATTATAATAATTTTATTGAATGCTTTAATTTATTTTTGATTTCAGGATAATATCATAAAATATGCAAAAATACCTTTTGCATATCTCTGTATTGAGAATAAGTTAGCATAGTTCTTTTCAAAACAGCCAACATGAATAAAGTCTGAGGGAAATTGATTCTCGCAAGAAATATCAGAGAATATCGAGGAAAATATAGAACTTTAAAGCTCGGCTAACGAGAATGTCACGTCTGGAGTAAATCGTTTTATATCAAGATTGACGTGACACTTATGGTAGCTGTAATAGTAAAACCGCAAATACCAAGTCATGTAAAATGAGCACCCACGTGAAAAGTTCAGAGTACCTCTCATGAAGCATTATGATGGTCGTTACATTGGGATGAGTATTTTAATATGGTTCCCATAGAATGCACGTTTTACTTAATTCACTGTAGACACAAGTAAACTCTATGGACACAGTGTCATCTAGGGGTAAAAGCATGAACGACATAGGAATAAAATGGTATTAAATTGTTTTGTTTCAAGGAAAAACAATAAAAACAGGATAATTATTAGTAACCGATTGTGATTTATAGTACACAGCGTTCATCAAGAGGGATTAAATTTAACTTATGAAGAGAATAGACAAATCAATACACAAATATATTTATACTGAAATTAAAATCATACCATAAAAACATTTCTTAGTAATTAGATCTGATTAGATAGATTATGTAAAATTCTTAGGAGGATTATTTGGGCAGAGTTTTGTCAATCTCCGTCAAATTTGCTCAACTATTAATTCAATGAACTATTTTGCTTGACAATTGATCAAAAACTGAAAAATTTTATGATCGGCTTTTAACGGAAACCGTTCAAATATTAAAATTTTTACTGTTAATTGTTTTGATCAATTGGCTAAAACCATTTGACATAGCATTTCGATTCTGAATGGTTGTGTTTTTAACTAGGTGATACTTGTGGGTATCAACCACTCTGAATTGCTGTATGAATCAAATAGTATTAGAAAATTTGACGGCAACCGTCTGGAGCCAGTGAGACTATGGCATCCCCAATTGGAGTATGTTGTAAGGCTGGAGGTAGTGGGGAAAGAGAAGGAGATGGGGAAGAGGAAGGTCGGGAAATACCTGGCTATTTAGATCGTATCACCAAACATAGATAAAAGCCATTTCAAGCAACGTTTCGTTTCTGAATGGTGGTCTTTCACCAGGGCGGCACTTAGAGTATCTACCACTCTGGAACACGCCGCAAATATAGTATTTATAATTTTATACGAATCAAATGTTTTGTAACACATATTAATAAATAAAAGTCATTTGCGCACCCTCGGGTTTGAACCCGCGACCTCTGGATTCGTATTCGAGTGTCTTACCACTTTTACGATTTACGGTTACGAATACCAGTCAGGCGTGTTCACTATCATCTCGTATACAGTGAAAACACTCTGGTCGCTGCGAGGGGATGATTTAACTCTGTGAGTCTGTTATCACATAATGCCCGCGTCCGGCGCAGAGCAGACAGCCAACGCATCCGCCCCTAACGAAAGGGATGAAAATGTATTACCTATGCATTGGCAGTTAATCGATAAGCATCACGGCCACTGCAATATCAAAGGGAAATGCTTTGAAAATTCATTGTATAATGCAAACGCACTACGCAAAAAATATATAATTCGCTTAGGCGTACCTATCGCAAAAGCGGTATTCTCAGTTCCACCCTCAGAGCACGAATATATATGAAGGGAGAGCTAAATGTTTTTAATCAACCTATACAAATTTACGATAAATCACTTTCTCCAGGGTTTGACGTCGTAAACCGCGAGAGAGAAAGAGATAAGACAAGTTGTCAAATAATATTGCAACACTTTTCGGTGTGTAAGCATGTTTTCCGTCTCTCGCATCTCCGGTGACTTCGCCCACTACGTTTTGTTATGCGACATAACAGGACAGGTTTTTTAGGTTACATCCCATTTTTGTTGATAACAATAATTTGAAAAAGTTGTTTTTAAAAATAAATGCTACATTATGTCGAAATGTGTTATGAATGGATGTATAAATACCCTAGTCCTAGCCACGTCCAAGTCAACGATCAACAATTCTGACTCTGCTTTTATCTTTTCCTTCCTCATATTTTTCAGCCTCCCAGCATACCCCGAAATTGGGACTCCATTGTTTTATTTGTTCCGGTCAATTGGGAATCTTATGCGTACATTTCAAAAAACATCAATAATAAATTGGCATCAGTCAAAACTTAATCTACTGAGTAATAAAAGCCTTCTATTCAAAGTTGTACATAAAATCTGTATTCAGTATTATGAAAAAATGGGGAGTAGATTCCGAAACCACCGGTTCACAATTAACACTCTTACATGTGTCCCAAGCTTGTGTTATTAATCACCAAAGGTAACTAAAAATGCTGCACGGGTATAAACAAGATTCATGGATTCAATTTAAATACAAATTCAAGTGTTTTGCGAACGTTATTTGCTGCGAGCAATTAAAAAAATGACACCGTATTTTTATAGGATCGCAATTATTTGTCACTGAAGGGTTTGTCGGGGTGGGGATGATAAAACAAATGTGGTATTTGGAGTTTATGAAAGAGATAAATCAAGCCGTTGGTAGAGGTCAGCGAGATACGGGGTCGGCAACCTTTTTATATGATGTATTACAGGATTACCAAATATATCGATTTTCGTGAACTTTTCAGGAGTGTGTCAAAAGCACAACTGAAATGAGTAGGTAACATTTTCAATTTTCAGATAGTTTATTATTTTAACGGACTAGAAATACTCAGCTAACTTCTAACAAAAAAAAAACAAAAACACTGCTAGAGCAAATGAACGAGTGAACAAAGAAAAAAGTGTGAAAATAATATTTGATGAGAACGTGAATAGAAGAAGAAGTCGGGCATGCTCGATGAAGACATGGCGCGATCAAGTTAATCAAATACTTGAGTCGGGTCATGTGAAAAGGTCAGAATAAAAGAAGAGTATGTATAAGACGATGTATAAAAATGAAGCAAGGAGTATGTACCAAGACAGAGTTGTATGGCGATCCCTCCTTTCTGCCTACCTTTACGAGAAAACGGCGTGATGGTAAGTTAGTTAGTTAGTTAGAAACAAAATAAAAAAGTTTATTAGAAAAGTGTAAGAACACGAAGATGACAAAGCATTTTTACTAAACTCGTAATTGCATAATTTATCGTATTCTACATTATTTTGTCATAACCAACATAAAGTTGTACCACAGTTTTCTTTTAACATACTTAAAAACAATATCTTTCTATCATGGAAGATATACGAGAAGTAAAAGTAGGCACTCTGCAACAACCAGCCAAGTCTAAAGTGTTACGATCAAAAAAAATCTTGCTTCATTGGACAACGATAACTAGCCGCTGGCTTAAATTTGGAATCTTTTTCACCAAAGCATCTCAGTTTATCAAAGGAACCGCTCGAAAATTGCAAGTTTTAAAAAGTAATGAACGAGGAAATTGACGATATAATTTGACGTCATTAAAAAAGAAACGGTTGGTGACGCATGTCTGCAAACAGACGATACAGCTGAGAATACTTTTTTTTCCCTTTTTGCGAGGCAGGAATGAGGTGGGGTGCGAAAATATTTTGGTCATTATAAAAATTCTTTGTCCCCATGTCGTTAATCTTCCACGAGACTTCACCTCGACGTGCGTATTACTCCATTCTCCATTCTCCACAGAAGGTATATTTATTATGTTTTATAATACATTGTCACACCCTGTGTTTGATAAATAAAAATACATTCATTATTAACACGTTTTTTGGGGTAGTGAGAAAACGCTTTAAAAATAGACAATTTTCACTTAAAAATATATGAATTACCTACTTTATTATCCTTGGTAGAGTAAAGAGAATGTGTGTGGTAATGTGGAACGAATCGTAAAAGTAATATATGATCCTTTTTTTAATCACACAGGGTTTATGTTGATGTGCCAGGTATATTTATCATTTTTTTGGTAAAGTTTTGGAACGAATCGTAAAAGTAATAAATATGATCCAAATGTGGTTAAAACGAAGCACCATTATTTGTGTGTGTATATATATAAACGAGTATATTTATATATATATATATATATAATATATATTCTCGTTTAAGTTTATATAAATAAGTTACACATATATATATATATATATATATATATATATATATATATATATATATATATATATACTCGTTTATATATATATATATTTATATGCATACACATATATATACTCGTTTATATATATACACACACAAATAATGGTGCTTCGTTTTAACCATTTGTGAATAGCATTTATTATCACCAAATCAGATGACTTTTATTTTGTGGAACTTTTTTAAAACTTTATAATATATATTCATTTGAGAATTCAATATTTTAACTAAAATGTCAATTTAAGAAATATTTAATATTGATATAAAAATATATAATGGTGATAATCAGTAGCTTTGTTGAAAGTCTAAATTAGACGTAGTTATGCAGAAAGCATCCAACTCCAAAAATATCAAACTGAGAAAAAGGTGTTTGAAAATATGACAATACAAAAGCATTAATATGCGTAATCGGCATTTAAAAAGTAAATTTCACTATTTTTTTCTCCATGATAATGATTATAAATAGGGCATTTATAATCAATCAATGTATTTACTAAAAAAATATATGTAAATCCTATGTTATCCTAGATTTGAATGTTTTTAAAATTCAATTTATGTCAAATATCTGCATATTATGTAAAAAAATTAATTACGAAAAATCTATTACGTTTAAAGCTAGGATGTCTTCAGCAGATAGAAATTTCGTATTTATCTACAGGAAAATATGTAAAACTCAATTTTGAAAAGTTGTGGGTTGAACGCTTTCTACATAACTACGTCCAGTTTTAGGTCACTAGCCACACATTTTAGCTGTAAGTCCATAGTTGTAAGTTAGAATAATGTATATACCACTAGTTATTAGTCTGAGTAATTAAGTCGTAGGTTATGTTGATTAAGTTTTAAAGCACCCTGGAGATGATATTCTTTCACAAAAACGGCGATATAGAAATAAACCAATTATTATTATTATTAGTTGTAATAATAAACTACTGAGTACCCATTATTTACTAACCATTTTCGGAAAGTCAACTAAAAATACTTTAAAAAAAATTGTTGTTTTTTTTTTTTTTTTAATAACTAACTTTGCTATGAATATTGACTTTCTTTGTCGCTTAAGACGGAGCTGGAAATAGAATAACAAAAAAAATCTACTTCAAAGATATTAAATTAACTTTCTTTTGAGTTCTGAAATGAAAATTGATGACGCATCCAACCATTTTTATCTTCAATTCCACATAAAATAGCGCAAAGTTGTAGACACCCACTGCAAATAGTTGCTCCGCTCGTCCAAGTGAAATATGAACTTGATAAAACAAAATCGTACGTCAGCCGAGTCGCTTAGCTTTTATGAAAATTGTTTTCCGCTAGTTCGTGTGTGGAGCATCTACTCCGCTGCAGGGTGGCCGACAGTTTATTGCATGGAGTTTTAATTGTAATAGTTGGCGGGCCGGAGCACCTACTTTGCAGGGAACTGTACTTAAAACAAAGTACTTATTTTTATGCAGTGCGCCGTACGTGTTGAATTAACGTGCTGTGACGCTATTTTTTTTTTTCAAAGTTAAAATGCACAGTAGATAAAAGTCACACACCGGTGAATCGGGATGAAAGCAGTATATTTTTTAATGTTAACACAATGTTTTTAAAACCGTTTGTTGTTTACTAGAGTCTGACAAACGAAAAAATACGGCTGACGGCTGATGCGCAGAAACGCATTTTAGTAGGAGGCCAGGACAGCTGAAAAAATATTGCCAATCACCATTGTTTAGATTATTTACTTCCCAAACAGCTTCGGCAAAGCTGCGTAGTAAACCAAAGGCCATCCGTATTCTTAAAAAAATGTCACAAAATTGGCAAATAAGGACGTAGGTTCACTTAATGAATCCTGCAAGGATGTGGTATGGATCATAGTTTTTTTCTAACATACCTATACATTATTTTGTAAACTAAATTTTATTCTGACGTAATATTTTTTTTTAATGAAATAATATATTTTATAATTCTAAAAGTAACTAACATAAATATATTTCATTCAATATGAACAAAAGAACAGAGATCTGGTAGACATATTTAAATATTTTTGAATATGTACCAGGGGATTAAATTTATTATTAAAACAATATATACGAGTATTTTATAAACATATTTTATATATTTTTAAGATCTTTAAACTAGACTTACAGACTTTTTGTTGTTGTTATAAATACCTCTCAAAAGTCTAAGGACTATGGCATCCTTAGTTTGGGTATTTTGTGAGGCTGAATTTGTGGGGAAGGGGAAGGAGATGTGGAAGATGAAGACGGAAAAGTCTCTCGCCATTCAGGTCTGGTCATCAATTACGGCTAATGCCATTTCATGTAACTTTTCGATTTTCAACTGTGATCTTTCACCAGAGTTATGCTGAGAGTTTATTCCGCTCTAGATTTCCAGTGCGTTAACGCAATTAAATTTCAAAAATACAAACAATATTTATTTTAGCCCTAGATGACCGCTCGTCCATCACTCTCATAACACGGATAAATTCACAGCCTCTAAATTGCGCAATTTCAATCACACTTAACATCTCGCCCGTACGGAAAGTATAACGAAACTGCCCTTAACGTTTTAAGGAAATTGAACCTGCCGAGCTAGCTATTTTAATTGTTTTGTTCAATTTATGAGAGTTTCCGCAATAAAGTGTGCGCCCCCTACCCGAGCCTCGGACTCGGGCCCAAGGGCCCTATTATCACGGGACGGGGCCTGTTGCTAGGGCTACCTTGTCCGAGAAATGGAAATGGATGTGACATTCCGAGAAAAAAAATAAAATTCCTCGCAGAAATTAAGGCATTTGATGCAAATTATTGTTTTTTGGTTATGTTTTTAGACCACTTAGCAACACAATACTATAAAAACACGCTTCGTAAAATATGAATGATATTTATGTGTGCGCAAGGAAGAACGGAATGAGTCAATAAACGCAGATGTTCAGGAGAGCCAAAACAAAATTTAGGAATTTTGTTTTTAGTAAATTAACATTTCATGTGTCACATGTCCTTTTTCAAAAAATATTAGCAAATTATTTTATTTTCTGTTTCATCTCATTTTTACTTGCTAGATATGTATCCAAGGAACGATTTTGAAAACTTAACCCAAACTGGATTATTTTTTAAACTTATTTTCCGTCTTTCCTTTCGCATACAGATTTATCAAAATTTAAGTTTTAATATATTTTTTTTATATTCCTACATTTTTTCGTTATTTTATTCCAATGGGATTTTGCAATAAGTGATCAGTTAAAAAATCAAATATCATTGTTGATTCTTGAGATACCTATGTCAAAATTCACATGGTCTTTAAATGTTCTTTCCAGAAAGAAATTATTTCTTAATTTGATAACCAAAATTTGAAACGACCAGATAAACAGACTGAAAAAACTTGCTTAATTTTGAATGGGTGTTTTTGATTCTGTGTCTATCTTTTAATGTACTACCTGTATTTTTTTTTCACAAATTATAAGATTTCGTCCACAAAATTGCTGTCGCTCAATGATTTATCTGTTTTTGTTTTATTTAATAAATGTTAAAATAAGTAAGCGTGACTTGCAGGACCCTGTATCTACTGTCCCTTGCAAACCTTAGTTACTGAATAATTGGTGACCGGAGTCCTGATAAACGACTTTTAAGGAGCCACAATAATCCAGGAAGTGGACAACCGATAAAATCTCGCACCCTTAGGACGATATAAAATTAGTTTTGCTGCGTGAGGAGTACTGTTTATGATGACTTTTATGGCAAGTCCCGTTGTATTTATCGTTTGCGGTTTTCGTATTGCAAGCCGTATTAATAAATTTCCCATATTTATGAATTGAACCCACTGTAAATGTTGACCAAAGTAACTCTTGCTTCTATAAAATACAAATATAGCAAAATTAAATATGAAAATTCGGAGGGGAAATTCAAGTTCATCTAAAATTAAAAAAAAAAACCTTTTGAATTTTGAGATTAAGATGCGTGCCTTACATACATTCAATTTAATGGCCTACGACTTTTAGCCTCACAGCATACCCAATTGGGGATGCCATAGTCTCACTGGCTCTAGACGGTTAAGAGCAGTTGGGACTCTAGTGCGGTATTAATAACAAATTTGAAAAAAAAACAAAGAAAATTTTGTTTAAGTATCGTGCAATCTGAGAATACATCCTACATCAGATTCGCAAAAAATATGATGCAGCTTTGTTAACATTATCTATCGATTTCCATAGGTACCTGAATTAATTGTGTTCATTTTCGAAATAGCCTACAATAAATTTTTTAACCGACCGAAATAGGTTAATTTAAAGATGTTCATTAAAGGGTATTTAACAATTTTAAATTTGAAATAAAAATATGGAAATCGAAAGGAAAATGTATTGAAATTGTGGTAGCAAGTGTGCATTATCATTTTTATCGAATTAAAGTTAAGATCTTCGATTGAATTTCAGATTGAGTAATACCTATACAAAAAAATGTTGGCTAGTAAGGAGGGCCGTTAAATAAAGTGATAAGGTCTATATTTTTATTTTTTTATGGTGAATATCGCATAAGAGTCCCAACTGCTCCCAACCGTCTAGAGTCGTTGAGACCATGGCATCCCTATTGGGGTATGTTGTGAGACTGAAGGTAGTATGGAGGGGAAGGAGTGAAAGAGGTGGAAAAGAGGACCATTTAGAAGTACCTGGCCATTCAGATCTGGTCACCGAACACGGCTAAAGTCATTTTAAGCAACGTTTCGATTCTGAATGGTGGGCTTTCACCAGGGCGATACTTAGAGTATCTACCACTCTGGAACGTGCTGCAAATATACTTTTTATTCTATTTTACATGAATCAAATCTGTAATGACACATTTTAATCAAATAAAGTTATTGGCGCACGCCGGGTTTGAACCCGCCACCTTTGGATTCGTAGTCGAGCGTCTTACCACTCGACCATGGAGGCCGTCAAATAGAGGGGCTTAGTAAAAAAAAAACAAAAACAAAACCCATAATCAAAGGATATTACCTTTCTCAGAGCTTTTATAAATGTAAAGCTGGTTATTAAATTCAATTTTTTACCTTCTTCATTGACAAATAGAAATAAAGTGTTAAAAGCTTAGAACACTTCATTCGAGAAATTCAGAGAAATCTTTATCCCGCAGTTTTTTATTGTTTCATAAAATGTTAGTAACAACAAATCTGACCTTTTAAATAATATCCGTTTCAGATAAAACACTTTTGAATTTCAAATTCGCCGTGAGCAAAGGCAGGAAAAAACTCAAAGCTCAAAAAATGTTTGATCTTTAATCTTAAGTTTAGTGTTTGAGTAGCTACTAGGAGGTGTGTTGCAATAAAAGTTCCCCGAACGCGATGACTGCTGTAGCTGTAAAGAACGCCCTTATTATTTGTCGCACGCCCCGACTTCTCACGGAAAACAATCACGAATCCCCGGAGATCGCATTCTGTTGCGAACACTGAAATACAAAGGAAAATGCTGAAAGAAACACAAACATTAAAGAACTGCAGAGAAATCCAATGAGTAGTGGGAAACCAAATTTTTCGATGGAAATATTAAAAAAAAAAAAAAAAAAAAAACTGGCAGTGAGACTATGGCATTCCTGATTTGTCATAATCTGTGAGGCTAATATTAGTGAGAAGGGGGAGGAGATGAAAAAGAGGAAGGTAGGAGATTATCTGGTTACTTAGATCTGGTCACCAAAAACTGCTAAAGCCAATTCAAGCAACGCTCAGATTCTGAATGGTGGTCTTTACCAAGGCGATACTTAGAGTACATACCGCTCTGGATAATTCACTGTTATTGTTATAATAACACTTATTTGTTTATTTTTTTATAAACCAACGGACTAATGTCCAATTTAAAAAAAATACGTAACACGAAATAGGAAAAAAAAGCAACATAGAAAAAACAGCACGTACATAATATTATAATAAAGCAATGACAAAAATATGACAAAATATACAGAAGAAAGAACATTCAAATCAAAGCCAATGTCAATTCAAAGTTTTGGTAGGGTCGTAAAGAACGACAAAAATCATTTCGACTCCTACCAAAAATATCAATACCATGACTTGAGTTTTAACATTCTGGACAGTGGAGAATGATACCCAGAATTAGCAGAGTGATGATTGAGGAACAACAATTCATTATTTACAAGCTTCAATTGCTCTGAAGACAAGTCCTCTAAGCTTCTTCCATAGCAAAATAATCGAAAAAAGCGACAAAAGAAGTGGTAAAAGGAGGAGTAGGAGGCTGCTGATTTCAGTCGGGCATTAAGAGTGATCTCCGGATTATTCCTTACGGCTGATTATTGTCCCTCGCCACTCGCGCGGGCGGATTTACAAAACACTTATTTCACGGCGCCTGCACTTTCATCTTATTATCTCAATCGGTGTCACTCTTTATCCGCCGCCATCGCCGGGGTGGTTAAGCTTTACGTTTTTTGGGTGGGACTCGAAATAATTACAATGATTTAAAATTCAAACGGCGTATATCAGGAACACGTTTTTAATCCTCGCATGCCATTTTTTATAACATTATAACACGGTTTTTTAGAAGACAAAAAAAATAAATAAAATGAATACCGCACAAGAGTCTTAACTGATGCCAACCATCTATAAATAGTGAGACCATGGCATCCCCAATTGTGATATGTTGTGAGGATGATGGTAGCGGGGATGGAAAGGATATGGGGAAGAGGAAGAGGAAGGTTGGGAAGTATCTGGTTATTCAGATCTGGTCACCGAACACGGCTAAAGCCAATTTCAAGCAACATTTTGATTCTGAATGGTGGTGTTTGGTGACGAATGGTGGAACCACTCTGGGACGTGCCGGAAATATCATATTACTACATAAATTATTTAATATGAATTAAATGTGTTATGACACATATTTATTGAAAAAAACGTCATTGCGCACGCCGAGTTTGAACCCGCGACCTTTGGCGTTTTACCACTCGACCATGGATACAGCATACCCTTGGTAACGTTAAATCTACAAGTATTATTAAAAAAAAAGCTTGGTGTTACCGGTGAAAAATTTTTATCACACCCCTAGGCAAAAGAAAATTGTAGTACAACTATGAATAATACTAACCATGCGATTACTTTTTATTAATATGTGCATTCCGTAAGTACATACAAAAAAAAATAATAATTAGAAAATAAAAAAAACTTACAAACAATTTAATGCTGTAAACACAAATATTTTACAAATAAAACAGATGAACTTCGTTTAAGACTACTTTTATTTTTCAATATTATTCCGACCGGTTTCGGGTGCACCCTTTCATCATCAGGACAATATTGAAATTAACCTAAAATACGAAATTCTGAGATATACGAGTATATACATATTTAGGAGTTGGAATGGGAAGGAGAAGAGGTAATTGAGGGGATTATCGGAATAACAGATTTATAATTTATAAATATGGCAGGCCACAAAGTAAATGCTTTTTACGAATACATATATTTTAAGATTTTTTTTATTTGTTTAAAAAGAAAACCTTTGTCAGTCCCAACATAAATTTAAAAAATGCTTTCATCTTTGCACTTGGATATTTGCAGACGGGTTATTTACATTCCTCTACCATTGCCAGGCTATTCTTCTTTGCTGTTTTCTGATTCGCGTTGTCTAATTTAGGTTTTTTATTTTGTTTGTTTTGTTTCTGATTTACGAGGCGGGTCGAGCGGATTTACATCAATTAAACATTTTCCTTTGTTAAGTTTTTTCACTAAGCGCTAAAAACATAATATTTTCAGACTTCGTCCGGACTGCGTGTTTGTTTTACCATTAGCGCCAAGACATTGAAACTTTCTTGTTTGATTAATGATTACAAATAATTAATGCATTTTTAATGGGTTTACCTTCATATAAACCATTTCGATTCATGAAAAGCTTACAGAATGTTTTTTTTTAAATGTACCACAAAATCAGTTTCAAAATAAATAACTACAAAGATGTGCTGAAATGCAAAATCAAAAACATGATGGGCATATTGAACAAATGATTTATCAAAGTAAGTAAATGTAAAAAAAAAACAGTTAATACAAATGCGCTCGAAAAATTACTGACACAACACTAAAAATGAACCTAATTTCACGAACATATTCATGTGCGCGAAAGGAAGAACGAAATGAGTTAAAAAACGCATGTTTTCAGGAAAGCCAAAAAATACTTCCTTTTTCAAAAAGCAATCCCACATTATTTTATTTTCTGACCTGTCTCATTTTTCCTGGCTTAATATGTATCTAAGGACCAATTCTGCATACTTAATTCAAAACTTGTTTTTTTTACTCGTGCCGTTCTTCGCACACAGATTTATATGTGAAAATCAACAGTCTGAACATGAATAATGGAAGATTCATGCATAACTGCTAAACTTAAAAACAATACTTATATCTTATCTTATTACCCAATATTTTAGTGTGTATGCCCAGAAAACGTTTTTGAATTCACATTGCATATTTGTTTGAAGAGGTCAACGTCTAAAAAGTACGTATAAATAAGTTTATTTTACTTACCGCGATACTCAACAGATGGCAGTAATCATTTACTCACTTTGAAAAAAATATGTTTTTGCTAACAGGTCTCCAAGGTTATCTTTGCAGGCGGTCAAACGAGAAACGGACAAACAAAATAACGGTTTTTAACTTTGATTTTTTGATTTGATTTTTATGGATAGTTTACAAAATATGTAGACGCAATGTAACAGTAAAGTTATTGGTCACCTTTTAAAAAATGTATTTCTTTACTATCAAAAAATTCAGAACTCAGTTATCCATAAACCATAAAGTCTCGAAATTCGCTGCTGTATGCCTATATACGCCTATTATGAATCTTACGTGCAAATTATTTGTAGACTGAACGTCATTTACACCCGCCTACTTATAATTCCTCGGTATTTTTTTTCTGAAATGCGATCAATACTGACGCAGTTCCCATTTCCGTCATCTGCATAAACTATAAGAACGCATAAGCAGCGTGTAGGTACGAATAGGTTCGCGTTATGTAAGCAAAGGGGTTCATTTAGGAGAAAAACGAGGGTAGTGCGTCAGGGACATGGCGCCCCCCGCCGCCGGCCGCCCGGTGCTGCGAGCCAAGGGAGAGAAGTACCATTCTATGGTGTCTACCCCAGGCCTTATAGTTCTGTGATATAGCTATACAGCCTTGTAGGTGGAGCCTGCTACACTCTGCTTCATCACAGAGTCCTCCCCTACAGCATGAAAATCGCGGTCAGAGGTGTGAAATGAATTTCCGTACTTTCGAGAAATCTGATAAAAAATGTTAACAGTAGAATGTTTTGATTGGATCTAGCGAAACAAAATAAGTGAGTAAGTTTTTATACAAAACATTTTACGATGACCCAAACATTTTCGGTTTCTTATGTGAACTGAACATACTCAAAAAAGTTTCTTCAAATTAATAACATGTTTTTATGTTTGCATATTGTAATTAGATTTATCTAGAAAGTTTCAATGGATACAGACGAAACTACATTTACATAGGATAATTTTAAGTACGTAATCAAGAAAAACCTTAAAAAAATCATTAATAATACAAACCATTAACTTGGTAGAGTACTATACTTTTAGCATAAATAACCTCAAATAGGAAAGGTTCTAAGAAGAACCATAAAACTGGCACAATTCATTTCAACATAATGCACTACCTTCGACTGTTCATTGTTACCAACGCTACCAGTGAGTGAAGATTTTCGTTAATTATATTTAATTTTTAAAAATATCTTTTTTGACTGGCTCTGAGATCATAAACCATGAAGAAGTTATATTCCCTGATCCCCGGTTGCATAACATAACAGAGCTGTAGGGCGTCAGACAAGGGCGCCCTTCCTCCCGCCCACCCGACCACCCGCCCACCCGCCCTATCACCCCAGCAGCAGGGGCGGCGGAATATGTGTCGTCCACAGTCAGTGTGTCACCCGAGGAAGGGGTAAATAAGGAGGAAGTCATAGTCTACATTCAAATTGCTTTCCAGTCCTCGTTAATGTCGGCCATAAAAATGCGAAAAACGCAATAAACGTAATGACCGCGTATGTAAAGTGGTTTGGCTGTACTGGTTATCCTTGGGAGGCTTGCTTTATCCTTAGAACTTTGGGCTACCGTCCTTTCGACGTTGCTAAGGTCACTTTATTATGTGAGCTAGTGAGTCACCGAGATATTATTGCATAATGTGAATTGGGGTGCGACTGAAATACACCCTTGAGTGATGTAACATTGTTTAAAGATACGCCTATGATTTCATCGGAGGATTATGAAGGATCTTGGGTATGTTGAATTTGTGTTTACTTATACTTGATTGGCTTGATGATTAATCAAACTTATTTTGTGTATGTGATTAAATTAAGCTATCGATCGATACCTACCTACTTACAATATTCATTTGTACAATACATACATATTTCATTTTGCACTATGGGGTTAATATTTTTAACGTAATAATCTGCATTGAAATTCATATCTCAGAGTAATAATTTTGGTTGCTTGTATTACCTGTACCACCACTGCTACAAAATAGTATTAAAAAAACGGGGGGTTTGCCCGAGATTCACATTTGAATTATTTTCGATGAATATGTAACAAAAATATCTGATATGTAATATGAATATGTAATAAAGTGTTTTCCGAGGATTTACTCAGGATAAAAGTCATTTATATTTTAGATTAACGAAAACTGACCCTTACCATTCACATTCTTACCGTAAAACTATGTAAAAAAATCCAAATGATTTTTCAGCTATATCATACGAGTAAGCGGTACGGACCAAATTTTATTTTTCTCTGCCATGAATTAGTTAATTCCCGAGATACTTCTCGGAATACATTCGAGATAATAGTTATTTGTTCATCAGAATTAATGAAATTGTACCCTTTGTCAGAACATTCTCATATGTTTGTTACAGTAAACTCGACCTTATGCCCCTCCGTTTAAGATTCTATTTTATCGATTTTAAAGATTCGTTTTTTTCATCCGGCTTTTTACCTTATGTTGTTTTGACCTCAGTCACCGCCCGCGAGTCGGCGGACAGAGAAGTCAGACTGCGCCTATTGTCAGTGTGAATTATTAATTTATTTTGACGAATAAGTATGAAATGTATGTGTGTTTTTTATATTTATACTTCATCTTCGTGTTAATAAAGGGTAATTGTATTTTTCAGAATTTTATTAGGAGTACAGCTTTTCTTCAACCGTTTTCCTATAGATGGCTTTAGCAGTAAATAATGGTCAAAATAAAAATATTATAGACGTCATACAATAAACTTAGGCATCTGTCGACATAACCCTGTAGAAACATTAGTCGATTTGTGTCTGCATCATAAAGTTATTCTCGATTGAAAATGTCAGTTTACGAGCCAAATTATCGTCATTTGCGGGAGGTTTTAATTTTCTGCTTCAAGATGAAGAAATCTGCGGCTGAAGCTCATCGAATGCTCTCAAATACTTATGGTGAGGCCGCTAGTAGCGAAAAAACGTGAAAAACGGATGAAGCAAAGTTGTACACTTAATAATTGAATACGTCTAATGGAACATAAACGAATGCAAATAAATTTTATCTATTTTGAAGTCTGCGCCCATGTTTTTTTGGGAACGTCCCTCACCGATTTATTTTTAGGGTGGTGTTTCTCCTTAAGACATTACTCCTATGTTCAACTTTAAGTCTTGCTGCACCTGAGTTAGTTGGTGACGTCACTGGGGCGTCGGACAACTGGTTTCTGTGCATTCATATTACATCTAATAAATAAAGTGTCAAGTCCATGTCTGCGTTTCAATTTCTCTAGATCCGTATATAACACTATAACAACCGTCATTGTATAATGTATCTTATGTTATTGTATGTTTTACTGTTAGGGTAACATATCTATAAATTGAGATCTAGAAATTTACTGTTGTTATTACATACCTACTTTCAGTAGACATCGAGTTGCTTGGCACTTATTTTATTGTTAGTCGGAGTTAACCGAGAAAATGGAATCGAACAAATAGGTACAGATTTTCAGCGTTTGAAGATATATATCAATCTTCCGCGTATGTAGTCGCACCACGGGAGTTCCGAGTGCAGAGTTCCATAAGTCAACTGCGAATACCCCCCACTGTGCTCTTCATATATTCATAATTAATTATTATTATTTATTAGAAGTATATTATTATGTCCTCGCTGTTCCATTTGAAGTATTTTCCGCCATATATTAGGGGAATAACGTCATCAGAGAAAGATTAAATTAAATTATTAATCAAAAATCGAATGTGTAAACAAAATTATCCCATATTTATTTTCAGACTTCTGAAGATAATAGTCATATTTTTAAAACTCTTTAATACATATTGATTTATTTCCTCATTTTTGACTCTTGATAAACTGTCCCAAAAAGCTAAATCTTTTAACTACCGGCGTCGTTCATGTGTGTTTAAACTTTTAAAAAATGAT
Organism: Drusus annulatus; assembly: GCA_022651775.1. Classification (NCBI taxonomy): domain Eukaryota; kingdom Metazoa; phylum Arthropoda; class Insecta; order Trichoptera; family Limnephilidae; genus Drusus; species Drusus annulatus. The sequence continues at coordinate 403,940 of JAGWCC010000466.1, forward strand.
ATTTCAACTAAAACTGTTAATTTTTTTTTTTCCAGTTACGTTAAATGCCCTTGACTTAATAGTAAACACATTTGTCATTTTAAATTTCTGCATGCGAAGTGGTCATATGAAAAATAAAAGTTAAGAGTTATGATCCTTATTGCTTAGCATTAACTAATGTAAAAAAAGGTTTTCTAAATCAAGACATCCAATTAAGTACCTACCTTTCATACATGTTTTATAAACGAACTATTCTCATTACATATTTGAAATGTATTTAGGTTTTTAAGTTTTCATTTGGCAAGTCAAATTGAATCCCGTAATTCTTCACGGGTAACAACTAGTTAGTTTATAAAAAATATTTGATATAGATTTTATGAAGAGTTCATTTTTGCGGCTCGTTCTTGTGTTCAACAGCCTAGCTGTGGAATGATTTTCCAGCCTCTGTGTTTCTTCCCCCTTATAACATGGGCCTCTTTATAACCTAGGTTCAAGTATTCCTTTCCTCAAAAATACCCTCTACACAGCATTCTAAGATATGACAAACTTACAATAACATTAATCTAAGCATATTATCCTAAAAAGAAAATATCTTCCTAGTTAGAGAGTAAAAACATTTCTTTGACGATTGTCAAGTATATTTTCTGTTCTAAAATAAAACATTATTTAAGCCGGGGCCTAATTAAAACTTCTTTTAAAGAAGTACTAAATCGTTACTCTGCATAAAGCTTTTCCCTCTTAAATATCATACTTCTGCCCGTCTCTCTAAATACTACGGCGTATGTATGTTAAGTGCATTTTTTATGCTACCCCCTCGTGCTTGAGGGTGCAAAGCGAAGTACCCCCCGAGCCGCTATTCATCCCCTACCTGTAATTATCCAACACATTTACATTGAGTATATATTTTTTCTATCTGCCTACATATACAGATACAGGTTAGTACCTACAAGGCACCCCTTTATTTTTTCACTATTCCGATGTCCCAATTTCTTCCAACCTCGTTTATTTCTCGCATGTTTTTTTTAAATATAGCTTTTCAATACAGATTTCTTTGTTTTTCATTTTAACTCAAAGTATTTAAAATATGAAAAACAAATTATTACCAAAACGTCAGTTATTTGGTTAGTAAGATAATTATATTTCTTCGATGTGTACATATATTAATCCAAGAAATACGTACATAATGTTCTGGACGTAGAAAAATAAATGCTGTAGCTTATCTAAAAAAATACGTTTTCCTCTAAATGTTAGGTGAATAAGATAATCCTCCTTGTTATATTTGATTAACGTATATAACTTCTTGAAAATTATACAATTTATAAACATGATATCATTTTTAATATTTGATAAGCAATCAAGTAAATAAGATCAGACAGAAATAAAATTATTTTGAAAGAAAAATATAAAATTAAATTTTTTTATAGTTTTTGTGTTCAATTTGTAGAACTCCATTTAATTTTTTTTATAAAATTCAATTGAATTAAATTTAATATTGAGTTTTAAGTTTTTATTTTTGTTTTTAGTGACAGCTGTTTTGGCGTTTAAGGCCATTGTCAAACTGTGACAGTTTGACAATGGCCTTAAACGCCGAAAACAGCTGTCACTAAAAAACAAAAATAAAAAACTTAAAATAGCAGAACTCATAATAATAATATAAAATTTAATTCAATTGAATTATATAAAAAAAAAAAAAAAAAAATGAAATGAAAAAAATAACTTTGTATAAGACCGCAGATTTAATTAGAATTTTTACTACCGACCGGTTTTGTTTAGCCTAAGCATTGTCAGGATACAAAATTAAACTAAACATACAGAAGGAGAACACAATATAAAATAAAATAAGAAAACAAAATAATAACATTTAAATTACACTAAAGGAACAGAGAGAGAGGAACAGATATAATGAAATGAAAGAGGTAAAACGTCAACTGAGAAGGTGATTAAAGAATAATGAGAAATTTTGTGAGTTTACAGGAAACTACCTAATGTTAGACTACTGGACAAATTTAACTGATTAATAAGAAAGTGACTATTAATTTTAATAGCTTTCTTTATTTCTGGTACTTGCAGAATATTTAATCTGTTACCATGACCAGTTTGTGGAGAATATGAGCACCGGTGCTTTTTATTGAAGGTATGATCTGGGTCTTATACAAAGTTATTTATTTTTAAATATGTCAAACCACAAATGTGTGCTTTCCACGAAAATAAAAACATATATTTTTATTATTTATATATTTCGGAATTTCATAGATGTTTTACATTTGCAAAATATTTTACATCGTGAAATAAAAAAACATTCGGAAATTTAAATCGAAATCTGGTCTGGTATCATAACACATCATGATCCTCTCGTGGGAAATGCAAACACCTCACTAGAAAATGTTATCTCGGCAAATGGCTAAAAAAGTTGAACTTATATTACTACCGCCAACTTACACGGCTCGTTGGTCCCTATCCCAAGGGCTATTTGCATCGGTCTTCAGGAATGGGATCCTGTTATTAGAAAACCGCAGAAGGACACCGTTCTTTATCGAGAGAATACATTAGAAATAACGTTTAAGGGAATGTGTACTGGAATTAAATATTTTATAAAATGCACTTTAGAAGGATTTGGCATTTTTCAAGGTGTTCTTAGAAAATTTATTTGATATTTTCGTAGAAAGCAATCACTTTGTGGTTTAACATATTTAATGAACATAAAATAATGACTTTGTATGAAAACAGATTTTATTTTACTTTTTATGACCGATTGGTTTCGCTTAGCCTTAGTTTCATCAGGGTACAAAATGAAACTAAATAACTTTATTCTGTACCCTGAAAATGCTTAGGATTAGCAAAACTGGTCGTTCATAAAAAAATGAAATAAAATCTGTGGTCTTATGCAAAGTTGCAATTTAATTTTCATTACATTTATTTGAATTTATAATAAGAAAAATGAATGTCATTTTTATAATAAATCAATTTTTGACATAAAATTGATCAGGTCGCAACTTTGGTCAGTGTCCTTCGAATGCTAGCTTGTATTAAAGGTAAGTACTATATCTATATTTTTGTGAAGGGTTGATACCCCTACTTGTCATCATTATCATCATGATGCTACATTCCAGAATGAAGTATTTCGGTTTCCTGTCATTTGGCATAAGCGGCTTTTCTCTAATCTGCCTAAAACGAACTAAAAACACGAGTAAAACTTTCCAAGTGAGCTAGCTACGGAGGTTTTGTAGGAATTTGGATTTCATGAAATATTACCTTAATAATAGGTAAATGTAATAATTTAAAGATATGTGAACCACGCGAGAAAACCCGATGGGATAGACGGGTAGTAAGCCATAACCTATCAACCTATGCAGTTTTTAGGGCCCACATAGAACCTCGTGATTATTTCATTCCTAATTATAAACCATTCCGTTGTCCAACGTTGTACTTTTAGTTTAAGTTTCATTTTCTTTTTAATTTTATAATATTTTATCTTGTATACAACTTATTATTTTGATTTATATGCATTTAAAATAGTTCTTACAGGCTATTTTGAATTTATCGATTGACATAATTTTTATAGTTTCTGGCAGCGCAGTATAAGATTTCATCCCTTTATATAGTAAGCTATTTTTTGTGTGTTGGGTTTATTATTTTCTGGTGGTCTATTTTTTTGCATGCCCTTGTATTATATTTGTGAATATCAACATTGTAAATAATTTTGTCAGAAAAAATATTCTGGTAACAATTTGTTCCTAATTTTATGTGTAAACATCAGTGTGTTTAATGTTAGCATCTGTTTTACTGTTAGCCAATTTAGTTCCTCTGACATTTTAGTTACTTTCGAGTATTTATTTCGCCTAAGCATAATTCTCACTGATCTATTTTGGGAAATTTAAAACATGTTTTGTTCTCTATCGTTACACAAGAAAATAATCGTTGAACAGTTATAAAAATGTGGAGCAATAATGGAGTTGTAAATTGTTATTGTAGTTTTTCTGGTAATTTTTGACGAATTCTTCCCAAAAAAATAAAATAATAATAAATGTACTGAAATAGGAAAATAGGTAAAAACAAAGTAAGTTTAATATAAAGGAGTAAGGCTACTCGTGGTCACCTCCCTAGCAACAGAGAGGTCCATTACGGGACGCACACGAAACAAAACCACAACGGCTCGGTATAAAAACGGCTATTACCGGAAATTAGAAGCATTAGAAAAGTTCGCGGTGGGCCGGCTGAAATTAATGATTAGCTGCAGAATCAAATGACTTTTGTACGAATACTTTTGGGGGAGACGACTGTTACAAATGACTGACGAACCTTTTCCATTAAATGTGTAAGCGTTTTGACTTTGCCATCGCATTGACTGCCGCCATGGTTTGTACATAATGACTCTCGCCGCATTGGAATAATTGTACACATTTTTATTGAATCACTAAGAGAGGAATGTCGCGAAGTACAATGCTTTTGGTACATAGTACAGATGAGTAAGTCAACGGAAACCAATCAATCAGAAAAACGTGATCAATATTTGTAGATGCAGATCAATCAAGAATAATATCTAATAATTAATAGTTTTACTTTAACAATTACTACGTAGGTTGATAAATTAAGTTTTTGATTTGTATCACTGTTTCAAGATTTAGTTGATATGCTCTTCAGAGCATTGTCAACGACAAAAAAACCTCACTAAATCGTCGCTAGATTGTGTTCAAGCATAGTTTTTTTTTTAATTATTACAGGAAAAACAACAATAATACTATGATAATTTTTATAGCACCGTTTTTATGAAAATCCACACCAAGGGCGCTGTATGTCACATGCGTCGAAATGCGTCTTACAAAAACCAATATTGTAATAATTTAAAAGTTCACAAGGAAATTTAAAATTTCATTAGGAAATAATTTCATAAGGAAATTTAAAAAATCAAAAGTGTCAATAAATGTGTTGTCTTTGCTCTTCTATCCATCAATGCAAATAATTGTAAAATAATAACATTTTGTATCTCTTACTTTACGCGCAATATTAAATATGCTCCATTTTTAATAAAGCCTCTTTTTAATATCATATCTAAATATTATTATAATGGGAATATAAAAGCTATGGATACTTAATAATACGGCAAAAGAAAATTGTTATCGCAATTTTCTCTTCAATACAGAATATCATTCTATTTATGTGAAGGTAAATCCGATGGGCGGGGGTTTTTTTCATCCCGGGGCGAATAAAGAGGGCAATTATCTTGGACAAATGATTTTGTTTTCGTCGTTTGAATGGTCTCAACCTGCAACATATATTCGGCTGGATGAAAAGTAGGATTTTATTCCATGTAAGTGGTTATTTAGGGATAAACCTTTTTATCTTGCCTAATGGAATGGAAAACGGAAAAAAAAGATGAGGGCTTTTACGTTGGTTTATGTAAGTATTTGTCTAGATTAGGATAGAATATAAACGGCCTAAAACTATCCAAGAAAAAAACGATTTAGTTGATTATTATGATGCATTTGAAAACAAATGCGTATTTTTCTGAAAATCATGTGAAACTTATTGTGATTAATGAAATACTTCGATCACTTCCTAATTATATGTAAAAGTATGGATTAAAAAATTTAAGGATTAAAATAAGATTTTCTTTCATAAAAAAGTCTTTAAAAACGACCTCTGTAATTCACTGCCTAATTTTTCATCAATTGTAACGCGTTGAAAATAATAATAACAATTTGTTTTTTTAAAAAGAACTCTACAATTAAACTGATCTTAAACCTTGAAGTAACAATAAATGGAGAGAGAGCTAATTCTTTTTACCCAACCTATACAAATTTGGGAAAAATCACTTTCTCCTGGTTTTTACGTGAGAAAGAAAGAGACAACAAAATCTCCCAAATTATCACACCGCTTTAAAGTATTGTTGGACAAAAGCATTACAGATACCAGGCTATTAAGCTTTATAATTCGCTTCCTACACAAATCAAAACATCTACACTTGCACAATACAACAAACATGTTTGGAACTGGTAATAACAGTAATAATAATAGTGCTACTTAATAACAACGCTCTCTCTTGTATATTATTGGTTTGAATCTAAAACATTTAAATATTACGCTCTATTTGTACTGGAATTATTTTAGTATTTGTTTCTTTACATTTTACACAAACATATTTGTAAATCATTTTTGCGTTACACATTATACCTATTCCATTATTATTATGTTTATATAATATTATAATTATGTATATTTGAAAATGCAACATATGAGTTTTTGATGCTTAAAACGTAATGAAAGTGAGATAAAATATTACATTTGTTATTACTTTATTTAAGGCTATAAAACGAAAACTTTGCTTTTATTTTTACTACATTGCTGTCAAATATTATTTGCAAGACTATTTCAAATTTAATTTATAAAACTTGTTTTATAAAGCATAAAGTAGGTACCTTGATAATAAAAAAAATGTGAAACAATGTATTAAAATTAATAAATTATTTCTATTAGAAAAACACCCTGGAAAAAGAGTACATTGCGTCGATCCCGATTCCCGAAATCATGATCATGTGTTTTTTTTATGGGCGTAATACTATAATATTATATGTAAATGGTTTCAGTATTGCATTGCTTTTTGTTGAATTTCAAAGTGATAATTTCTTAGGTTCTTACCTATATGTTTTTCATCCGTTCCTACCTATCCAACCATTTCGCAGTATTCGATTTTTGCATTCAACAACACCGTGTTCTCAACAATTGACAGTCAAACAGAAAAGTTTTTAGTGAAAAAACATATTGCTCGTTGGATTTTCGCTTGTTTTTCGGTTTTGTTGTTGTTCTCAAAATAATATTAAATAAATGTGGTTTGTTAATAAGAAGATTTAAATCAGTGTGGTATATTCGTGTTCGTCAACTATACAATTGTTTAAGAAGATTTCAAGAACTCATAACTTCAACTTCATCGGTGAGTGAATGGTTTCTTATTTTTCCTTTCATTCCATAATCTTTCCACATCCATAATTAGATACTTCCATCAATTAGTATTGTTTATCGTTTACAGGAAACTATTTTTCAAATTCATCTGAAGCTAAAAACACATTCGGTGTTTTATCGCAACTTTGGATCTAACACTTTCCTTTATCATAACAGGGCGGTGACAGTTAAATGTCAAACTATTAAATGTAAACAACAATGCCTTATTTTATTTTAAGAAGTCTTTTAATACCATCGTTCAACCCTGATCTAATCACGTCAATTACACTCTGTAATTAGCTTTCTTACCTCCGCAATCATCCATAAAAAGCGTAATTTCCACGTGAAGAAGTCCAGAACCGGGGGACACGTGCCCAGTGCTCAGTACAGCGCCAGTGTCCAGTGTCCACGTGCGGGGCCCAGTGATGAGTTAGTTGGTCCAGAATGACGACGATTGTTCCGCTCGGAAAACAGGGAATGACAGAAATACTAATAATTCCATTAGACGGGGGAGGTGGCGTTTGAAGGGATGCACTAACCGGGCACATCTAAGCCAAAAATATAATTGGGCTTTATATAATATCCAAAAAAAACAAAAAAATAGATTTAGAAATAATAGCGCTTCATGTGATGGTAATTTGAAATGACGTAAATACTAATTTTAATTTGTAAAAATAGTCTCCCACTGATTTCATCAATTTGAATAAAAAATAACTAGTGATTAAAAGGATTTATTTTAAAAATAGTAGCATTGTGGTGGAATATCAATCAAATAATATTTTTTCTTGACCAATTTTTGAATTTAAAACAATTTACCTTTGAAAACAACTGTGTTTTCTTAGAGGCCTTCCAAACAAGCCACCAAATTCATGTAAAAGTATTGCTTAATCTATTTTTTAATAAAATTTAACTTTATAAAACAATAATATATCCTTTTTGTAAAACCTTTATGTGTGTGAATATTTTTCTTAATGAATTTATGATGTTTTTTAAATCTCTACTCTTATGAGTCTCTTTTTATGTATTTACTATGTTTTCACCTTTTCTTTTGTACTTTCTTTTAAAATTTGTAAGCCTTTTGTAAAAATATTATTGCTTCTGTTTTATAATTGTTTCCTTCCGGAAATTATTTTTTTAAGCTCTTCGAAAATAAAATTTTAAAAGTGTATTTTTAAAAAAATCATACTGCATGTTGATAAATAAATAAAAAAATTTCAATTTACCTAATAATGGATAGCTCAGTAAATAAATATTAAGGTGATTTTTAAAGTAATCAGCAATTGATTATAAATTAAAACATGAACACCTCGATAGAAAAATGTATTAACGTTATGGCTATCTGTGCTCAGAATTTTGTTTTTTTTTGGGATTTTAGCTTAAATTTTCGAGACGATCATGGATTCCTCAATGCTTGCGTAAATTTGTTGGCTCGTATGGGAGTTGGAAAACAATCGGTTTAGGTATTATTAATCTTTTATACAAAAAAGTGAAATATTTATTTATATTAAGTTTTTAAAATAATGAAAACCGTATGAAAAATAACGATGGGGTTTATTGAACAAAATTTGAACATAGATAAAAAGTCCGTACGTAATATAAAACAGACAGTAAAATTTATTTAAAAAAATATTGAAACCGTTATTTTTCCTTCCTGCTTGTTCTATGGGTGGGGCCAATAAAAATAAGGTACAAAGTTGTGATTAAAAAAAGGCTTCTTGAAAACTGTTGTTCTATCGTTTATTGACACTGCAGAGTCCCTGCAAAAATCGCTCGTGAAAGATTCTCCCCTAGAAGAGCGTAAGCAGGGTTGCCCCACTGCGCCGTGCGCTCTACGCTCTTTTGCTTTTAATGCGATTATCGGCGGCCTGCACGCTAGCTGATTTAACAATGCGGCCTCACCAAGCGCACTCCACAAGACGAGACAAGTAGCGCCGCTGGATCAAGTCACCCCGTGCTACTGTTTAACTTATCACGCTGCTGGCAAGGGATGCAAAATTTCCGACAAATTTGTAATCGAAAAGATTAACAAGTTATACATTTCAATTTTTCTGTACTTTCCTAATGATGGCTAACCTACTGCCAGCCGCAGAGCTCATGCCTGCTCTACACACTTGACGATACTTGTTCCGGGATTAGTAAACTCTAACTAACTAACTAACCATCATGCCGTTTCCTCGCAGGGGTAGGCAGCGAGGACGGACCGCAATACAACACTGTCTTGGCACATACTCCTTGCTCCATTCACATTCATACATCGTCTCATACATACTCTTCTGTTATTCCGACCCGATTCAAGTATTTGATTCACTTGAACGTGTCATGTCTTTCCTTAGGAATCCCCGACTTATTTTTTCCATTCACTTTCGCATCATATATTCTTTTCCCACTTTTTTAAAATAAACTCGAGTACTAGTATCTTTACTCTCGTATCGCGCAGGTGTTACTTAAATTGTTATTGGTTGTATCGTGGCTCATCTTGCTGTCAAGCTTTGGTACAAATACCGATAGAATTAACCGATAGACGATTAATATGTTGATTTTTGACGGTATTTTACTAATAAAACGATATTTTTTTGGCGACTCTCGCATTATTTAAAAGAATTTAATCACTGAGTTCATGTTCTCTAAAGCTTTTATTTTTTACCATTCGCTCGGCAATCCCATTTTTCTACATGGACAGAAGAGGAAATGTCATTTATTACTAAAGAATACTTTCTTCGCGAAAATAAAATTATTTAATATTTTCTGAGGGTTTCGTCGAAGGTATTATTACGACTTTAGGAAGAAACAAAATAAAAATATACGGTCGTGTATTTTGACATTTATCTTCAACAATGACGGGTTTCAGCTCTTACTAAAATAGAAAGGTGAAAAGAGAAGTCAGTGGAAGAAACATGTTCTGGTTAGGAATTTTCAGAACGTGGAGAGACATAACGAGAGTGACTGAGTAAATATATTTTCATATCACGAGGAACAGTGTAAAGATAACACAGATGCACTTGTGATTCTCAACATCCAAAATTTATTACATAAATATGTTTTTAAGTCATTCAGAAAATTAATTAATTTTGTAAGAAAGAAAGCAAACAAAAGTTGATTCAATATGTATAGAAATATCAATATGATTTATTAATGATAATCTAGTTATCTTTTAGTTTTTTTACACTACCTTTTTTGTTAATAATAGTAGTTATTATTCAGTACGATTATTTTAATAATTCAAATTCTTGCATAAAAAAAATTGATCAGCCACCTCTTTTGATTCAAATGTCAGATTAAAAAGGTGTTCACATTTATAACCAAACGCTTTTAGGAAAGTAATGAATATAGTTTTTTTTGTAGAAGTATGAACCTAGACACGTACGAATTGTTCTTTTTTTATATTCAAAATAATTTACGTGAAAAGGTCATTCAGAAGATTGATTTCCAGTTAGCAACTAAGTGTTCCTAACATCTATCTTCATGTACTTTTAAAATGGTACTTTTAAAAAATTACAACTTTTTTTAATGAAATGAAATAATGACTTTGTGTATGACCACAGATTTTATTTTTATTTTTATGATCGACCGGTTTCACTTAACCTAAGCATCATCAGGGTACAAAATTAAACTCAAAAGTTTTTTTTTGTCTAAAAGGCTGGTCGTACTTCCGTAGGAAGGTTTTTTACGCTGGCGGAAGAAAAAATATTGATGAATAAAACACGACGTCATTGGTTACTATATTTTTTTATTCAAGATCTCGGGGAGTGTTCTTCGATTCCATAAGTTCCATGTAATGCATAAAAAATACAACGATAAAAAACAAAAGAAGATAACAAGATTGTAATAACATATGAATTAAAACTATTATCATATCCATGGAATTATTTAAATTACACTTATTCCCAATCATCATCACGTACAATTAAAATTCAAAGAATTGTAGAAATTAAATAGACACTAAGAAATAAAATAATTTTTTTATATGGAATAACGCAGTACGTATATAATTATCTTTCTTTTCCATTTATAAGGCTGACCATTCGCTTTAGCTTTCGCGTCACGTTTCAACTTCACCCCAGGATTCCTCGAGGTGAAAATAATTTTCTTTTAAATGAATTACAGTATTAGAACCTGATCGACTTTCCCCGCCCCCGCCCTTCAGGTCTCGGGACCCCGGGCGCTCGCTTTACATTCAGAACATGATCTGCAGTTCCACTGGATTTAGTAATGATAATAATGAATTTAAGACCAGGAAGATACGTTAAGGATTCTGAATTTTACGTGGCTATATTTATCTTGGCATGGTTTTTGCAAAAAAACAAAAATTCATCAACCTAATAAATTATTTAAAATTCGTTATAAGAAAATTGTTTTTATTATTGTATATTATATTCATAAAATTCTTCTAAGTCACTGATGGATTCAAAGCTGGGATAAAACTCCGAACTTGTTTTCAGCTTCAGGTGAATTTGGAAAATAGTGGACTGTGAGACAAACTATACTACTTGATGGAAGTGTCTAATTATGGATGCCAAAAGATTATTTGGAATGAAGGGAAAATAGAAAACCATTCACTCACCGATATAGTTGAAGTGGACGTTCTTGATCCATCTTACACAGTTATATTATTAACGAACACGAATCACAACAAAACACTACACTTAATATTATATTACTTAAAGAACAACAACAAACCGACGACCATGCGAGACACCTACAAGCCACGAGTACGTTTTTTCACATTAAAAACTCTTCTGTTTCGATTGTTTCTTGTTTCGAACACCATGTAGTTCCATACGGAATCCGATATTGAGAAATGGTTAGATAAGGTAGGAACTAGATGAAAAACATGAAGGAAAGAACCTATCAAATTATCCCTTCGAAATCTAAAAGTAACCGTGTTTTATCATTTTTAGCCGTATATATAACAAAATATATTTTATACGGTTTGACCTGTACTATGTTACAACAAAAATGGTAATTTTATTTGTTTGAAGTTAGTTGGTTGATAAGCTTCAAATAAATATTCTACAAATGTTGGGTGTTAGTGCCAGTTTAATGCGTAAAATCATTTTATTATTTAAGATTGCATTTCTAAAAATGCTTCATATATCCATAAGTATTTAGAATAAAAGTTAGAATTAACAGATTATACTAGCGTAACTATGCAATAAGTAAGTGAATGATCATAATCAATGATAAATTTTTAATTTAAAAAAAATATTTAAAAAAAATAAAAAAATTAATACAATTTAGACACAACCTCAAAATTTCATTAATCTTTTTTCGAAAATTAACCGAACTCTTTATTTGTACATTTATTGATTTAAAATGTTTTGTATAATTTTGTGATCTACCTTCATGTACGAGTATTTACAACATGATAACGTTGCTCCCCAACCCAAACACGAGAATTGATTTCTCTCCTGGGCTGGGTATTCTTGTTAAAAATGTATACATATCTGTAATAGTTTAAAGAACATTATATACTGTTTATTTTATATAAATAAAAATTATTAAAAAAAATAAAAAAAAATGGTCGAATGAAGATAGTAAGAAAATCCTAGAAATAAAGTGTTTTCCCAAAATCCAAGTTATCGAGTTGGAAATTGTTCAAACGTCATGTCAGAAAGAAATGTCATGATTTTTCTGGTCTGTTAACTCCCATTCTTCTCCCTGGAGGACATTTTGTCAGAAAACAAGAGCTCCATAATATTTCTCTTCTTTTCAACCCCGCACTTAGTCGCTCTGTTTTCTTTGTTACGTCGACTATCGATTCTAATAATTAAAGACAAATAACCGGCGATGAAGAGTGATAATTTAATGAAATGGATCCCTCGTGGGTACATTGCTTTCTCATTTCTTATTATTATTCTTTGCCACTGAGTACTTGTTAGAATCATTTAAGATTTCGATATTTTTGATGGAAGAAAAATAATGTTAATCAATTGACAAAAAAACATAATTTTCATTCACCTCAGCAGTGAAATAATTTGCTTTAGTTATCAGGTTTAAAAATATATCGTTAGCTTTTCATGTTCAAAGGAAGTGAACCTTAGTCTTGAAGATACGCATGTTGTAGAAGGGACGCAACACAAAATCCGGTAAATCATTCCATAGTGGAGCTTTTTAGCACAGTGACCTATTCTGACGTGGAAAAAGTCAAACGTGTTAAAATTTGGGCACGAGTTAGAAGTGCCTTCCAAATATGCATGTACATCTGTGTCGAAGAGATCGATAACTAGTACTTCAAAGTACCTTCTATTAATATTATAAACCGATCAGTAATACTGTTCTGATCGTGTTAAAAAATAATCCATAATTTGCATTTCAATAAATAAAAAAATCAAGCTTTCCTTAGTTTACTTACTTTAAAAGATCGTAATAAATAATCACCACCACAGTAAATAGGCTTTAAAATGTCACCCAAACAATAAAATATTGTATGATCCGTAATTAAACGCTGGAATTCATCGTATTCATTAAGTTTAACCCAGAATGATTAGATCATCTCGGTTTATAATTCATAAACCGCGATTTAATAATTTAATATTATATTATTGGGGATGGTCGTTAAACTTTCAATATGCAAATACACCCTCAGACATAAACCCAAAGCATCCCCTGTACTAAGTTGCATAATATTATAACACAATCGACAGGGAATCTCGTCAAACTATAACCCATAATCGCTCCTTTCACTTGTATAAGTTTATTGCGATAATTATATGTGCGCATCCTGCGGAGGATAAGGCTGTCATATTTTGGTTTTATGGATACATAATGTATCAGCGAGGAGGCAGTAAAGATCATGTCGCGTCCGTACTTAAATGTTGTGTGGACGGATGCTGCCGAATTGTGGACGGCGAAGGTTCATGGGAGAATACTATAGTTCTCAAATTAATAAACATTGATTTTTTTAAAGAAATGAAAAAATAACTTTCTAGAAGACTACGGATATTATTTTATTTTTTATGATAGAACCGGTTTCGCTTAGCCTAAGCATCGTCAGGGTACAAATTTAAACTAAAAAATACAAATAGAGGGAGAGCGAAATATAAAATAAAATAACGAAATAATGAGAAAATAATGGAATAACATTTAAATTATAACAAGGAACAGAGAGAAAGAGACAGATAATAGAGGAAAAAAACGTCAACTGATAAGGTGATTAAAGAATTATAATGAATTTTATGAATTTACAGGAAATATTCACAATATTGGACTACTGGGCAAATTTACCTGATTATTATGAATATGATCATTTTGGTGAAGAATAAGATGTTTGATATAATGAAAATTGGTTTGTAGTGATTGTTCTGCAGTTTTATATTAGTTAAACAGCTCGTAATATCAAAATAAGTATCAAAGAACATCTTATTTGTGACAAAAAATGATCAAGGCAACAGATTAAATAATTTAGAAGCACTAGAAATAATGAAAGCCATTAAAATGAATAGTTATATTCTTAATAATGTTAGAATATCTTGCATTTTAACTTTACCGGTGGATTTACCGGTGGATAAGCCCTCGAATGAGCCACTCATTAATATTACCTAGTTAATTTTTACAACGCCATATTTGTGAAATATCGCCTTAGCGCTTAGGATTAAGTGACTAAGCTTTTTTGTTGTTGTCGGCTTTTTTATTGTAATTTTACAATTCTCACTGTTATTATGAAGAAATTTCATTGTGTTTAGATGCCGAGTTTGTCCCATTAGAAGGAAAGAATAACAAAATTAACTACAATTCCCAAAATTTAAATCTGTCGAAAACTTTTTGTTTCTTTCGCCGTTTTTGTACTTACGTCAAACACATAATTTGTTTTTTTCCCTTGAATTTTTTTGCTGTCATTTTATAGCGTTGCTGCATTCCTCCTGCAAAAACAGAAACGCCCGAGTAATGCCTTGCTAAGTGTCTTTATACGCACGAGAGACATAACTCTACGGTTTTTATGTCTCTCACCCATTGTGTATGATGGCTTTGTATGAATATGCATTTTTATTTTATATCACAATAAAACTGGGACCTTCCATTATTTCTGTGAGGATATTCGGACACTGCTATTGGGAAGGGGGCGCCATTCTTGCAGAAGGAATTGTAATAAAAGTACGGTGTTTCTGCAGGAAATTACACTATCGTAATTTTTCGGGAATTTTCTGAGAAGTACAAAAATACCACGAAAGAAGAGTGGCACCCTTTTATTTATTTCTGTTAGTAGAGATGTACTCACATTCTTGATATTAAACTCATTTATTATCACGTGTGGAGAATGCACTTTGTTAATAGTTTGCATTACCGAAATTCATTTAAGAGTCCCAACTGCTCCCACTGTTTGGAGCTAGTGAGACTATGGCATTCCCAATCGGGGTATGTTGTGAAGTTGAAGGTAGTAAGGAGGGAAGAAGATGGTAAAAAGGAAGGTTGAGAAGTACTCGGCTATGTAGATTTGGTCACCAAACAACTTTTCTAATCTGAATGGAATTTTAAAAATATTTTTCCTATTTTATAATTTTTGAGTCCCAACTGCTCCCAACCGTCTAGAGCCATTGAGACTTTGGCATCCCCGATTTGGGTATGTTGTGAGGTTGAAGGTAGTGGGTAGAGGAAGGAGATGGGGAAGAAGAAGGTTGGGAAGTACTTGGCTCTTCAGATCTGGTCACTAAATACGGCTAAAGCCAATTCTGGTGGTATTTCACCAGGGCGATACTTAGAATATCTTCTGGAACGTGCCGCAAATATACTACATATTATTTCATATGAATTCAATTCGTTAAGACACAAACTATTTAAATAAAATTTATTTGAGCATGCCGGGTTTGAACCCGGGACCTCTGGATTCGTAGTCGAGCCACTCGACCACGGAGCCCATCAGAAGTAGTAACATGGGAGTATTTCCCCAGGCCTATACTTAAGAGCATCCACATTGGTTTAACCTCGTTAATGAATCTTGTTTTTTTTTTTAAATTATAATATAATATACTCAACCTTTAAAATAAACCAAAATTATAAAAATTCCTATGTTACGATTTTTTTTTTAAAGTTTCGTGACTACTGACTTTTTAATAACTTTTTGAAATCTAGCATTCAACTTAATCCAATCAAAATCACTAATTACCATGATTATTAAAACAATTTGAATGTCATTTAACGCGCTAAGCGAATCGTAAAACGGTTCCTCAGCGCTCAAGATAAGATGATGAAGGTAATTATGATTTTTAATTAAGAAGGAGTCCATTAAAAGCTGGTATTTCACATCTGCCTGAAGACAGAAACGTTAATTCTGAAGGGTCCTCGCCGCGCAACTTAAATATTTACGTGACTTAATTATATCTTATGCAATATGCAGCCAAACGTTATGGCGTAAGGTGGAAGGGATACCTTCAAAGGGAATAATTCTTGGAGCGTTTGATTTGATGACGTGAAGTGTGCGGTGTGTGGATATTGAATTACTAATTATTTAATTACCTTTTCGATGACAGGTCTCTAAAGATAATTTTAAATAAATAATGCATTTGTAAATGGAGTTTCTTTCCCTAAAATATAGGAATTCGTTACATTCGTGTAAGTTTTGAGTTATCACTACAATCTACCTATTTCAATATAATATTAAATCGATTTCAAAAATGCAAAAGACATATATTATATACATGGGGGGCTTAGAAACTAAGCCAGCAATCTACAAAAAACGGTTCTGTGCATTTTCAAGTCTTGAATGATTATTATAAAGAAACAGAGAATTTTGTGCATCAAATGTTTGTGTACATTAAACTAAGAACATTTTGAAACAACATATTCATGAAAAAAAAGTGCATAAAACGATTTATCAACTTTTCAAGAAATAATTTAGGATGAAAAATATTGCTGTTTTTCCTTCTTTACCGCTCATATAATCATTATAATATTATATTCATTTTTAAAAATAGTTAATACCGCGCAAAAGTCCCAACTGCTCCCAACCGTCTAGAGCCAGTGAGAATATGGCATTTCCAATTGGGGTATATTTTGAGTCCGAAGGTAGTGGGTGGGGAAGAAAATTGGGAAGAGGAAGTTAATGAAGAACCTGGCTATTTAAACTGTTCACCAAACACAGCTAAAGCCATTTCAAGTAACGTTTTGATTCTGAATGGTGGTCTTTCATCAGGGCGATACTGACTAACATCTGACAAATTTCAGTGTTCAATATATTTATTCAGATTTAGACATTTGCAAAATAGTTGCATAAAATAAACTACGTTTATATCTATCGATAAAAACATGTCTGTCCTAATAAAAAAATACGAATAAAATACTTGACATAAAAGTATTTGCAGAATTTTCTGTAAACTTCTAGGAATCAGCAAGCAATTACAACGGTGTTTTTTTCTCACCGTCCCTAATTATTTTAAGACAACAATTCTGTACGTTCGAAAAAATGTAATTCTTTAAAAAATTCAAAGATAAGTTAATTAATGATATTAAAAAATGACATTGTACAAGACCACCGATTTAAAATTTATTTTCTTACACCTAAGCTATTTTTCATTTCATTAAATTTGTCAAACCATAAAAGCAATTGCTTTCTACGATAATATAAGTTAATAACATACATTGAAAAATTGTTCTGTGATAATATTATAGATATGTGCTGTTAAGATTATGATTTCATACAAAAAAATTGGTTCAAATATGTTTTTAATACCAGGAGTACATGAAACGAAAGCACTAATCACTTGTGCCACTTTTTTGGACTCACACAGCACCATCTTTCCACAAGCATTCTGCCAACTCCCCTTGTATCCGTTAAGAGCCATTAAGAAGTGCGCCGCGAATACAAAGTAAGTGACTGTTTAGAGCCGCTTTCCTATTTACAATTTCGCGAAACCAAACAGGGAAATAAAACCATCGGCCCGGAATTCCTTTGCTCGGGATAGATAGGCGACGAGGTGCCTCGTAAAACCATATTTTTACGATCATCAAACGACATTTGACGACTCTGCCACTGCCGGGGGTGGGCCACCCTAATTCTGGTTTGTGTTTTGAATTGTGCCGTACTTAGTTAAGCATAATCTATTGAGTCATAGGCATCTGGAGTATTGTAAAGTTTATATTCGTGGTGATACGTATTTGAATCTTTAAAGAAATACTTTTTTTTATTATGAACACTTTGTACACATTTTATTACATAGTGGTATATCCGAGGGTAATAATTTCTTCCGACCGTCCCCGGTTCTTGTGGGAAAACATTCGATGTAAAGTACCTAGCGTTTGTTGAATGGTTTAAATATAAATTTGAAAAAAAATTAAAAAAATTATTTTCTGTCTTCAAGTTGGCATTTTCTAATTAGTAAATACTGCATAAAAACCTCAACTGCCTTCAACTGTCTGGAGCTAGTGGGACTATGGCATCCCCTGTTTATATATCCCCAGTATGGGACATAGTGTAAGTCTGAAGGTTTTTTAAATTTATTTTTTTAGAGTGAATACCGCACAAGAGTTGCAAATGCTCCCCAACCGTCTAGAGCCAGCGAGACCATAGCATCCCCAATTGGGGTATGTTGTAAGGTTTGAGTTAGTGGGGAATGTAATGAGATGGTAAAGAGGAAGGTTTGAAAGTATCTTGCCATTCAGATCTGGTCACGAAACACGGCTTAAACTAATTCATGCAAAGTTTTGATTCTGAATGGTGGTCTTTCACCAGGGCGATACTTGGAGTATCTACCAATCTGGCAATAGAAATAAAAGGAACAAATTTGGATAAAATTGTATAATTTTTAGCTATCCATAATCAATTTTAATGTTTAAAAGAAAAAATAATTATTTTTATAAAATAATAAATAATATTATTATTATTTACTTTGTTTATAAACTTTTTTATATATAAATATTATGAAAAAATGAATAAACAAAGGGTATTCTATTTTAAAAGTGTACTAAACGCTTTTTACGAATATCGACATGTATTTTTTAGGTGTATTTTCAATTAAAAAATGTAGTTTTAGGGAGTAAGTTCTTTAAGGTTATTTTCAATTCAAAAAACACATAGCAATGATTATTTGTGAAGCAATGGTGGGATACACTTTACTTTGCCAGTTTTGTGTCTTATTTTTATGCAAATCTAAGTCTGAAACAATCACCCCATCTATAAATTAAAGCCTCGTATAAATCATACAGTTGTAAGACATCCCTAAATCTTCAAAGTGTCTTTTACATTTATTCGCCTTATTTCCCTCCTCCACGGTAAGGAGCTTTATCTGCAAATACATATATCTTTAGCTCGCGCGATGCAGTTTGTCAAAAAAAATACGAATCAAAAATGATAATTGTATGCAAATCTTCCTTATTCCGAGTGTTTGAATAAAGACGCGTTTTATTATGTAAGATCCTTAGATATACAAAACACTAAGCGTGCCATTCACTTTATTTTTACACTTATATCACCTGCTTTAATATTTATTTATATAATAAACTAACGGACTATTGTCCAATAACAAAAAAAAATACAAAACACGAAATGGGAAAAAAATGCAACAGAGAAACAACAACACAAACATAATATTATAATGAAGCAATGACAAAATATAACAAAATATACCCAAGCAAAAACATTCAAATCCAATCCAAGGTCAAATCATAGTTTTAGTAGTCGTAAAGAATGTCGAAAATCATTTGGACTGGTACCAAAAATTTCAAGACCATCGATTGAGTTAACAAATCTAGAAATTTTGGACAGTGAAGAACGATACCCATAATTAGTAGAGTGGTGATTGAGGAACAGCAATTCATTATTTTTGAATGTACGTCAAGAGATGTTGAACTGGATGAGTTGCAACAAAGAAGATTAGTCAATTTTACAATTGATAATATTGAAATTTGAATAGCGAAAAACCAGTTTTCATATTTACACATATGAAGATTCCTAAAAAAACATCGAACATTGGAAATGCAGATATTTCAAGTTAACTAACACGTATGGTTGTTAAATAAGTTCAGTTAATGCATTTGTGAAGATAAGCAAAATGTGCGGTGATTCGACGAGTTGGACATATTTTTGTAGTGATTTCAGTGCGATTTATTTAAAACTTATTATTTCATTTTAAATAGTTCATCTTTCTCATAATTAATTAATTCTCACGAATGCATTGGTCTCTTAAAAGCTCAATTGGGCAATTGCAATATCTTCTTCGTACGATGGAATAGAGTTGGTAGAGATTAATGTGAGATGCTGAAATTATTTAGCTATTCAACAGCATTAGGAGCACTTGATACAACACAGATATGCCTCCGAAAATCTGGTGAGAAGGACATTCTTCTACGAAGTGTTATGTTGTTATTGTATTTTTCCATATTTCCACAATTACATTTTGTGCAATTTACATTCATGTGCCATGTACGCATAGTGACTGTATGGTTTACATGATTGTACTTACAATAGCATAATTATAACCTACCTATTTGAGACAGCTAACTTCATTTTTTTTTTACTTCTGAGCCAAAAAATACGTAAAACAATATTTAAACTAACCAGACTCAAAAGTATTTATTTGAAGACTGCAAAGTTGTTAGAGAGCAATTATAAATCAGTGGGTAGTCAACTTTTAATGCTTCTAACAAAGAAAATTATTCGATGTGGGGTCATTTTTTGTACCTCAAAAGCCAATCTTGTTTCTTTGTATCAATGGTTAGTCGGTACCTTAGTACTTTGTTGGAAACAATATAAATTTAAGGGTTCAGTTCGCAATCCGTCTTTACGCTACCTTCTGGCGAATCTGCAATGTTGATTTAAACATGAACTCAGAAATATATGACGTCTTCGGAAGAGAGATTTCCTCAGACGTCTTCATAAATATACGCGAAAGTTGGCGTTGGAGGGTTTCCAAAAAAATTGATCCTTTGTATTTATTTAATGGGGTTCTGAGTTAAAACATGTTTTATGTTTATGTTTATTTTATGTTAATTTTAACAAGTTAATAATATTTATCAGTATAAATAAAAGAAAATTATCTGATTGTTGGTAAATAGTTTCAACTATAAGGATGGCCGGGAGGAGTCGCTTATTTGTAACAATTTCCCCCAAGAAGCTGAAGATGAAGAAATCTCCCGTATGTATCTACACAAATATTTTTTTCACCCCGTACTACCCAAGTTCTCATTTCATGATACAATAATTAAGATCTTTTAAAATATATTCTTCTGAAAGATATTATTTGATAACTAAGTTGAATTCATTAAAAATTAAACATGTTTTGATATTGAAAAAAATGTTCGTAAATTAAAAAGTAATATATTTCTTAAAATAATTACTGAAATTGCGATAAAGGTGAAAATAAGAAATTATATAAATAAATGAGTAATTAACTAAAAATTCGAACCATTCCTTGAACTTACTTTCAAGTAGTCAATTATTTATTCAAATCAATTTGCATTTTCTTTAGAGGTAGCTAGCTACTTGTCGGAACGTTTTTCCTTTAATACGGCGTGTCAGAGTACCCACTACCTACTTCGTATTCTTAGGCTCTATGATGGGAGGCAGAAAAAATGACGCGCTTTGGGGAGCTATCAGAGGGGAAGAAAGTAAACGTCGAGTGTTAAGAAACTGGATGTGACTAGAGACAGCTTTTCAATGGTGTTTGTTATAAAACGATTTTATCAATTTTATTATTTTGATCTATTTATTATGTACTAATCAGTCAAATCACAATCTGATTTTCACAGTATTACTGTAACATTATACGTTGAACAACTTTGACAAACAATACTTTTCGTTGTTACGAATAGTTTGAATAAGGATTGAGAATTTTTCTATGACAGCAAATGAAAACATCTTTTCAGTACCTCTATCACTGAAATGTGTTCATGAAACTAGGTTCAGTATTTAATTTACTTTAAATAATGTGTTATATGATTATTCTTAATAACAAGCGTTCTTAATGCTTTAGAAAAAACATTTGCATCTCATGATTAGGCACTTAACAAAAAAAAACTTTGCATTTTTTATCTGAATGATTTTTTTCCATATTACTAACCGACATATACCGATATTACTAAATCCATATGTTTTATTGCCAAATTCATTAAAAAAAAATTAGGTTTACCACTGGCAATTGTTGGTTTTGATAAAGTTGTATCATTTCATACATCTGCAGCACATTGGAGATACTCTTTAAAAGACTGTTCTCATTGAACAAAATCTGAGCATTAAACGATTATTGATGAAGTTAAATAGGATGTCTTTAAAAACTGGAACAAAATTAACATCACTGCAGAGTGGTAAGATCCCTGACCCCCCAATTTTTTTTGAAATCGGGAAATTAGATGTTTTTAATAAGACGTTCATGTAATATGCTTACAAACAACGTGTTATCTTAGAAATCAAACACACTGCGGCGTTTCATGTTAATTTCGTTTCTTTTAAATTAATATTAAGGCCCTGATGATTTTTTGTCTAAATAAGTTATGAATGGATGTGTATTGTAGAGGAACTGTATTTTATCTTATCGATAAAAAAATACATAATGCAAAAGTCATGAACGGAAAAGAATCGGTTTTAAAAACCATCCCTTTTGAATTTGCGATGAACCTTACGACATGTAAAATGAGCATGTCAAGATGTTAAGGATAGCACATCGAAACGTATGATGATAGCTTCTTTGAGCGATTTTCAGATATTTCCCCAGGCAGCGCGTATCAAGAACCCAGAACCCTTCAGTCGACTATCGCTCTAGCCGGATCAGCCCTTCTCGAATCGTAATTGAATAGAAATATTTTTCTTTCATATGATTTATTTTTCAATATTCCCGGCTTATGGGTACCTACTTACCCCTTAAGTAGATTTATTACAAACATACATGCATTGTGAGTAGAGTTCAATATATGGGTGTATTAAAATTTTACGATATACGGATGCTCATTATGCTAAACAGCTTATATGACTACCCATGAAAAAAGTCCCCTTTACAATAACAAAAGATGTTTTTTAACGCAATACTTTTAACGAAAAAGCGTAGAAATAGACAAAAACACCAAACAGATTAATAATAATATTACATTATTTTATATATTGGAATATTTTTTATACATATACTTCAGTAGTTTCTAAAAAAATACGTAGGTTTGGTAAAAATAGATTTTTTTAGAAACTACTGAAGTACATGTATAAAAAATAATCCAATAAATAAAATGTTGTAATATAATGAAGAAACTGTTTGGTGGTGTTCCTATTTCTACGCTTTTTCGTTAAAAGTATTGCGTTATAAAAAATAAAAAATAAGACCAAATGTATGTCTAAGATGAGGGAATTATATAGAGTAGAGTACAAAATAAACGGTTACATAATACATATAAAAATGTTCATATTTATGTTTGTAATGGTTAAATTTAAAAAAAAAAAAAACAGTGAGTATAATTATACAAGATTCAACAACATGTTTTAATATGGGCAAAAAATAAGTACAGAGGTTTGAAAGAAGATATAACAAAGTAATTTTATTAGGATTACATGAAAACATAGATTTATTTTTATGATAGAACCCGAAGAAAAGTGTCCCAACCAAAAAATATGTCACGAAATGAAAAAATAACTTTGTATAAGACCAAAGATTTAATTTTAATTTTTAAGACCGACCGATTTCGCTTAGCCTAAGCATCACCAGGTTACAAAATTAAACATAATAACAATACAAAGTGTGCGGTAATATATACACACAGAAGAAAGAGAACAGTGAGAAAATGAAAGAATAATATAAAAATTAAAAATTAAATATGTGGTTTGTACAAAATGTTTTTAATTTCATGAAATGTGTAACCCAACAAAAGTAATTGCTTTCTACGAAAAAAAAAAAAAATTATGTCTGTGAATTTACACAATAATGTGGTGTTTCAAGCAATCAATTTAATTAACCTGCAAAACAAGCGGTTCCATTCGTCTTTCACTTGAAACAGACTTTGCCTGATCCAATATTTGACCAGTCAACATTAATCACCACAACATCTCAATCGAATCACTCAACCGTTCCCGACTATCCCCAGCGTTATTTTAGTGCAAACAATGTTCCCTTACTGAGGCTGAGTAACTAGTAAGTAAACCTCAGGTGCTCGGGGGTATCAGTCGTTAGAACTGAATGCCTATAATACCTTTCATTTCTCAAGACACTCGTTATTCAACAAAATTGATTACGGAATCAGAGCAGAAATAGTTGATTGTTTTCTAAAGCAAACTTGAAATAAGCCAGGTTGTTCATCGACTCCTCAACGCGTATTAAATGGTGTATACCAATAAAATGCTGCCTTACTTTAAAACAATAGCAACAACAACTAAAAACCAATTTACAACCTCAAAAAAAGATATGAAATAGTACAGATTTGTGGACTCATCGACAAAGCGGCCAGTAGAGGAACTAACGAACGTTCGAAATAATTGATTTTAAATTACATTCCCAAATATACGGAAGCAACGTACGACAGTATACGAGTATAAGCTAACAAAAATAGACTAAAATTTTTTTTAAAAATTTAAGATATTAATTTATTTATCTATTGAATGACGTTTTAAAATGAAGTTTGTTAGAAGCAGGGAGTGACAGATCGAACCAATTTTTAACAAGTATTTTTTTTAAAGTTCTCAAAATATTGTTTGTTTTTCTAGGTTTAAAAATGGATAGTATTATAGAAGGTAGGTAGAGGGAGATTTCATAGTGTACATTTTCGTTGAGATGCCTATCGGATTAAATTACTTTTGTTGACTTGCGAGCTTTTTCCCGAATTCGATACGAATGTTGAAAACTTATCCCCTGAGACATTCCGCCTTCAAATGGAGCCTGGCCCCTTCAACCCACAACCTTTTTACCCCTTTGGTCTCCTGGTGCCCGGATATGCAATGTTTGAATGGAAATGTGACACCAATCAACAGATGTCACCAGGAGACGACGCAATTAAATTTAAAACGTCACTGAAAAAGTAAATACATTATTGTTTTACATGTTTCGCGTAATTTAATACGTTTACTTCACAATAAAACAAGTTAATAACTTTAAGGGTGGTTAAGTATTATTCAACCAAGGTAAATTTTGTTAAAAATATTTAGAAATAGTATATACAATAATAATATATGTTTTCTTATATGTAAAACCCTTAAATTAATATGCTTTGGCATGAATTCATAACATATTTTCTTAACTTCATTTTTTCTTTTAATTTAATATCATGTGGCAATTCTTTAATGAGTTTTGACTTTGTGACTTTTTCTGAAAGATAGTTTTATTTAGTTTCTATTCCTTGTCTCATATTTGTGCCTGTGCTGGAAGTTTTTTTTTTCTCAGAAATTCAAACCATGTACGGCCATTCATTATTTTGTAGTTCAAAAATATATTGTTGAAGTAATTAATTTTCTGAATGAAAAGATATTTAGCTCCTTGGAAATTTTCTTGACTTTTGTATATCTATTTTTCTTCAATATGATTGCTCCAAAAACAAACGAAACCCAAACAAATAACCGTAAAATTATTCAGTGTGGTTGTTTCCATTCAAGATCATTGTTTTTTGTTTGTTTTTTAGTTTAATACTAGTTGTTACTAGTAGTTAAAAGATATTTAGCTCCTTGGAAATTTTCTTGACTTTTGTATATCTATTTTTCTTCAATATGATTGCTCCAAAAACAAACGAAACCCAAACAAATAACCGTAAAATTATTCAGTGTGGTTGTTTCCATTCAAGATCATTGTTTTTTGTTTGTTTTTTAGTTTAATGGTTGTTACTAGTAGTTAAAAAGATATTTAGCTTTGAAATTTTCTTTGTATATCTATTTTTCTTCAATATGATTGCTCAAAAACAAACGAAACCCAAACAAATAACCGTAAAATTATTCAGTGGTTGTTTCCATTCAAGATCATTGTTTTTTTTGTTTGTTTTTAGTTTAATACTAGTTGTTACTAGTAGTTGTAGCTCCTTGGAAATTTTGTATATCTATTTTTCTTCAATATGATTGCTCCAAAAACAAACGAAACCCAAACAAATAACCGTAAAATTATTCAGTGTGGTTGTTTCCATTCAAGATCATTGTTTTTTGTTTGTTTTTTAGTTTAATACAAGTTGTTACAATGAAAAATCACGTGATGAAACTTTACTCGTCAAGAAAAAACTATTGGTTGCTTTAATTCACCCATTTAAAATACAGAATAATTTGTGTTTAATTAAATTATGTGAAGTTTATTAGATTGGTAAGATTTGAAAATATTTTTACATTTTTTTTAAGATTACACTTGTGCGTAGTACTTGCAAAGAAAATTATTATATTGTATGATTAGGTGCTAAAATCACATAAAGCGTAGTTAATATTTTTGATGAAGTTATTATTGTTTTCATAGAAGAAGTGGTAAATCTTAAGACAAATAAGGTTTGGTTTTATTTCCTCAATCATTTGACTTAATATTGTAAAACGCAAATGTGGTGATTTATCCCTCACTGTAAAGAAGTGGATCAGTCTAGTTAACCAACCATCCTAACCTTATCTGACCTAACCTAACTAGATTCAAAATCGAAAAATATGAACCAATTAAATGTATTCACACTAGTAAAAAAGTTAACCCTTCATTACAACATGCCATTGTCGACAAAAATTTTCGCCTTTCAATTATGTATACAAATTTAGCGCTTGTCGTATGGTAGGTTAATCTATATTTCGGTAGTAAAAATAATTATACGACCGTTTCATGTTTAAAATTTCACGTGAGATTAATTATTTCAAAGCATTGATTTACGACACATAAAACCCAAACAAAGTCTCGTTTATCCAGGTAAAACATTAGTCCAGTATTTCGTTAAACTAACATTCACCATAAAGCTGCCGGACCTTTATTAAAACATTAAAACACGTGGCTCGCTCAAATTTCATCCCGTGTTTTGGGAGCATTGTCAACAAGATAATATCGTGTTTTGTTTGCAGAAGAGTTTCATTAAAGCCCGGGTCCATTGGCATTGTACAATGAACATTTTGTACGAACAGTTTCACACCGAAATAATTTAGGTACCAGTTCTTCCACAATGTGTCACTTGCAGCAAACTTTGTGAGTATTGCGCTTGGTTGATTTGTGAAAACATGGCCCTGCTCGGAGTAAAGGGTTTATAATTATTCGGATATTTTGATTAATTAATTCGTTGTTGCTATGTTTAGGAAATAGCTCATATATTACTAAAACACAAATGACGATACCTAAATGAGAACCTATTTTTACTTGTCAGTGTATTTTCACACATTAAATTAATTTACTCAAACTCCTTCAGTGAAATGATTACTATGAAAATAACCAAACTATTTTTTTAGGAAACCACGATTAGAAGAAAATTAGGAAGTAAAATTATTTTTATTAACAAAAAGAAATCAAAAATGTACTTAGTGGCGTAAAGTGTGGAGAAAAGTATAGTTTCAAATACTTCAATATCATCTTTAACACATCTTTGCTGGAAAAGCAAAAGGGCTTAAGCGTCACCTTGGTCAAAATGAGTTAAATATGCAGTTTTCATTGTTTTTGCATCGAATGCGCTGACTCTCGTTTGATTCTAAAGACTTTTTTGGCTCTTCAGGCATCTAAAATAAAATTACCATTTGGGGGAAGGCTTGACTCAAATGACACGAATTTGGGACTTTGTTTTAGCTTTTTGTCGCTTCAGGTAACTCTGTGACAGCATTGAGTTACTTTAACTTAACCTTTTATCAAAAGCCAATCAGATAGGTACTGAAGATTTATAAATTGTATTGTGAAAAAAAAACTTTAAAAGGTTCTTCAGCCCTTTTGCTTTTTCGGCGACGATATATTATGTGTATTCTCGAAACATCTTATTTTTTACGTCAAAGGATGTAAAGTTTAACACTGAGGTTGATAACTACGCTATTAAAAATGCTAGAGATTTTAAATCTAAAAAAAAACAATTTTCCAAGAACTCGAAGTAACAATTTTCAAAAAGTTCCTAAATAAGCTTCCAAAAAATGTTGCATAATTGAAAGGAAATTATTTTCCTAGAGCTACAATTGTAGTTGTAGAGGGAATTATTTTGCAAGAAAGGGAATTCTCCAAATCATGTTGCATAAATTAATATATTCTCTTTAATTTTAAGGTTTTTTAATTTTATTTAAACAATAATTATAATTATTTCAAATTTTAAAAAACAATTTTGTAGTCAAAAGTTCAGCTTTTAGTAACAGCTCTTTCGCCTTCTGGGGGCATTATCAAACTGAGTGTTGAAAAACCTAAAAATTAAAATGGAGTTCTACAAAATAAACTTTAAAACAATAAATAATATATTCTCGTTTGTTACGTGCGGAGTCGAACGCCGAAGAAACAACGTTTTAGCTTGAATAAAAAAAAAAAACAATTTACAACAACGTTACAACAATTAAAGGTTGTCTATCTTTCTTATGTTGGCTTATGAAAATCGCAATTCTGCGGAAAAGCTAGCATGCGTTTTTCATACCTAATGATAACGTAAAATAATAAAAAATCATGTGACCGCACCACCTCCTTGCAATAACCTTCCCATTCAGCGCTCACTCGGCCGTGAAATCGCCCACTAGACCCGAGTGACATTTCGCCACTCAAGAAAGTGTCCTGCCTCGCCTACCCCTCGCCCCTCCTCGCCCCGCCCCGTTCTATAACATCACCGGACACTAGATGCTAGATAAGTGGCGACTTGAATGCTTAAAGTTACCACGCGTCATGTTTTTAAAATGCTTACACTGTGTCATTTTCTACAAAAATCGGTGTTGTGGCAATAGAATACAGTTGATTTAGCAACAGCGTATATAGTATAATATACAAGTGTGTAGGTTGCAGTGTGATTAATACATTAGAGACGTGTAATCACCTGCATTGACACCTACTTCCCTTTTATTACCTACTAACTTGTTCACTTTTCAACTAGCTTTCTCAAAAATTTATTTTATTTTTTTCAACCACGTGGCTGTATTGTTCTTAAATGCAGACGAAAACTGTTTATATATTAAGTTTATTTAAAGAATTAAGTACATTACGTGATTCGATAAACGGGTTTACAGCTTTTGAGTTATTTCGTAAACAGTCGAATCGCGTGCATATGTTTCTATCGACGGATCTACCTTTGAATTAATAAGAGGGACATGAAGGTGCTTTATGTGAAACACACAATGTTTTTAAGGGACCTGATCGATGATTTCTAGTATCCCTATTTTTTAAACATCATTATTCGGTGAAAGAGCACACATATTATATGTTCCATCCTATCTGTACCATAATTCAAAAATAGCATATGAGTCCACAAAGCTTAAAAAATAAATTCAAACAATGGTTACCCGAGCACAGTGTGCAAGTGGCGAGTGACGTGGCTTGGCTTTTGTCAGAACATTACCACGTACTTCACAAGGACGAATATTGCCAATTTTCAGCGAAAGCACCGAGGAACACCGTCGTCTGTTTTGTCTCCGTGAATGAAAGAAAGCGCCGAGCACCGTGCAATATGGAATTTCATATGTGCAGTTCTGGTGTTGAATTTTCGTTTCTAAGGAAATGAAAAGAACATCCTCCGCGTATGATTGTAATATTTGCTTTTGTTGGGAATTTATGAATCACAAGTTTTCATTATTTTTTTTTGTAAAAATGACGAATCTCGTCCACAGCTAAGATATTTTCTACAAATGTTAGACCTAATTTTCCTTTTTTTGTATTTGTTTTTAAAAATGAATTAATGAAATATCATTATACGAATTTAAAACAGTTTTTAATATTTTTTTGTAAAACTTAAAAAGTGACGCGGAGCTCTACAAAATATGCTGTTATTCTAAATCTACTGATAAATAGAATAAAAAACAATCTTTTTACTACCTACGTTAAGATAAAAAAACAAGCATTTTATTAACTATGCAGTGCACAGTTCACAATAAAATGAACATGTACATTGTGGAAATTTTAAGAGGTAGACTCGTATGTTAGATAAAAAATAAATTATTACGCTTCGAAATGTTTTATTCTTATGACAATTTTGTCTAACTAATATGAATTAATTAAGTAAAAAGTTAAATAAAAGCATAACAAAGCACTTGTCCATATATATGTAGGTACGTACGAGACACTCGTAACGACAATGAACAAGCTTGAACGTCCTCGGCATACGGTAGGTGGGTAGGTACCCAGTCCACCTAATAACTTCTCAATTCCAGTAAAACAAAACGCAGGCAACAAAAGGCTGTTCCTTTTGTGCTGGCGGCATATCCCAACGCAGGAAATACAAGCTGGTTGTGCTGACAGGTCGACTGATAAAAACGTGGAGCGGTGGGTGCGTCGCGGCGCAGGGGCTGGGTGCGCCGGGCGTCCCGACGGCGGGGAGGTATGGAGCTTCCGGCCAGGATTAGCGATAATGAAACTGTCATCTATTTAGAAAAACTTTACAAGTAAGTACACGCTTTATAAACTCATAAAACATTATATTTTTCACTCGGACAATTAAAATATACATATGTGTGTATGTATAATGTAACTTATGCTTAAATCATAATGATGGTGACGATCATGATTATTGCGAAATTAATGATGATTTGTTCGAACCTATTTAATTTTAATTTAAATAAAAAATAATTTTGTTTTAAGCCACTTTATTTATACACATATAACAATTCGACCGGGAACGGTAAGTATAAACTTATACGTTCTGATGAAGGTTAATCACCGGGTATTATAAACCGGTCGAATTGTTATATGTGTATAAACAAAGTGGCTTAAAACAAAATTATTTTTTATTTAAATTATAATGTCAAGCTACAAAGTGTTTGCTTCCTTCGATAATTATTTAATTTTAGTTTGTGTATTATGAGTAAGAGTGTGTCTGTATTTTGCATCTACATATTAGAACTATAACCATTTTAAAGATTATTTTTCAGTGTCGAAAAGTACTCCTTCTACCTTCTGCAAATAAATTTATTTAATGCCGTTGACACTTTCTCACACAGTTCCGAAATGTTCAGAGGTAGATATTATTACACCGAAAGCCATAAAAATTTTAAAAAAATAAAGTGAATTATCTGCTAGTTTCTCAACCAGTGGAGGTAATCTCTTAACAAAGTGATGCTATATTTCAGCACCAAAAATCAAACAAGCATGGAATCTGAAATTCCTAATGTCAAAGGGCGCAAAGATATCGGTCGATATAAATCATCTTATTTATTTATTTGACTTGCTCTAAACTTGTGTTTTTGTTAATTCTTGGAATGGTTGTTGTAAATAGTGGAAAAATTATCAAAAAGAGTATTGGATTTCAAATTTTCCAGTAATGACAACATAACGTAATATTCCCCAACAAGCGTGGTACCGAAATGTGTAATTTTATGAGATCGTTTTTAGACACCGGATTCAGTGTCCCAACTCCTCTTAACCTTCTGGAGCCAGTGAGGCTATAGCATTCCTGATTGGGGTATGTTATGAGGCTGAAGATAGTGCGGAGGAGAAGGATATGGGGAAGTGGAGGGTCGGGAAGTACCTGGCTATTACGCTAAACACGGCTAAAGCCATTTCAAGCAACGTTTCGATTCTAAATGGTGGTCTTTCACCAGGACGGTACTGATAGTATCTACCAGTATGTTGTTCGTTTTGTTTTAATGTGATGTAAATAAAGAAATATTTTCATTTATTATGATAAAAACGAAAGCACTAGATATAGTACAGTGCAAGTAGTTACATAGAAATAAGTGTCTGGTGGGTGATAATGGGACTTTGCACCCCGAATTGACAAAATGGAATTTGAGAGAAACGAGCTTAAAAACAGTGCATGGTAAGAGAAAACTTTACTAATAAAATGTATGCAGTCATTTAATATAGCTAAAAGCAATTCAAGTGATCTCACGATTCTTCATTTTCTTATAAAGAATCTTTAAAAAATAAATATTTATATTTTGGTCCTTAGATCAAGACAATGACGTATATTCCACTCTGCATTTGAGTGTTTTTTTCTTGTTGTAATTTTTAGTATACTTGTTAATACAGACACAACATTGATAACCTATGATCAAAGGGTCCAGAGCTAAGGACTTTACTGTCCTGTGACCTCGGAGTTAGTCAAAAGTTTTTTAAAAACATTTTTATATACTCAATTGTTTGTATTGTAAATATAGGTATTTGATGCAGCAATTTGTACAAAAAGCTATTCTCAACCAAACTATTTACATTGTGAGACATCTCGCAGACACATGGTGCTATTCTGTCGCTAAATAAATCCATTAATCTCAGTAACAACCGACGCAGCAATCACATCAGCTGGTCCATGCTTCCATTAATCAACATCATTAATTAATCAACTTTGCTGCTTTTTATTCATATTTTTTAATGTTTTTACGCAAAGGCCTCATTTGAAAATGAATTAATCATAAATTGAAGTAGTAAATAAAACACGCTTTGAAAAAATATATTTGCATAATTGTTTTAGGGAAGATAACAAACTTCTATGATATTTTCAGTTCAAGTCCTAATTTTTTTTTTCATCTCTCAAAAGAATTGTAAAATATGTAAATAGATAGTCACTCTACTATTCATTATAATTAATTCCTTTGTTAGTTCGTACGTACGAGTGTGAACTTTTCAAATTTGAAATCTACAAACCTAACTATAATGTTTTCACATTATCCAGTTCAATATTCCTTGCCGTAGACTCAGAAACAATAAATTGCTGTTCCTCAATCATCACAATACTAATTATTGGTATAATTTTACAATGTCCAGAATGTCAAGACTTGTTAACTCAAGCCATAGTCTTGAAATTTGTGGTAGCAGTCTAAATGATTTTCGTCATTCTTTACGACTCCACCAAAAATTTGACAGGACCATGGCTTAAATGTTCTCTCTTATGTTTATTTTGCCTTATTTTTGTCATCGCTACATTTATTATTATGTATATGCTATTCCTTCTCTGTTGCTCTTTTTTCCTTTTCGTGTTTTATATGTATTTTTTGTAATTGGACTTTAGTCCGTTAATTTATGAATAAATAAATAAATTATTCTATATTTGAAATGGGTAGCAACTTATACTATTTATTGGGAAGTCAAGTGATTTCGCGTGTTTTTTCTCAATGATAAAATGTTCCAAAACTATGAATAGTTTTGAAAAACGTTTATCGTGATATTTTTTCTCAAAAATTATTGTTTTTTCTTGTCATATATTTTTTCATTTCCATGAAAAAATTTCGTATAAAACCACGCATATTTGTGAACCCTTATGATACTTAGGCTATGCAAAACCAGAATGTTCAATATTCCTTGCCGTAGACTCAGAAACAATAAATTGCTGTTCCTCAATCATCACAATACTAATTATTGGTATAATTTTACAATGTCCAGAATGTCAAGACTTGTTAACTCAAGCCATAGTCTTGAAATTTGTGGTAGCAGTCTAAATGATTTTCGTCATTCTTTACGACTCCACCAAAACTTTGACTAGACCACGGCTTAAATGTTCTCTCTTATGTTTATTTTGCCTTATTTTTGTCATCTCTACATTTATTATTATGTATATGCTTTTCCTTCTCTGTTGCTTCTTTTTCCATTTCGTGTTTTATATGTATTTTTTGTAATTGGACTTTAGTCCGTTAATTTATGAATAAATAAATAAATTATTCTATATTTGAAATGGGTAGCAACTTATACTATTTATTGGGAAGTCAAGTGATTTCGCGTGTTTTTTCTCAATGATAAAATGTTCCAAAACTATGAATAGTTTTGAAAAACGTTTATCGTGATATTTTTTCTCAAAAATTATTGTTTTTTCTTGTCATATATTTTTTCATTTCCATGAAAAAATTTCGTATAAAACCACGCATATTTGTGAACCCTTATGATACTTAGGCTATGCAAAACCAGAATGTCATAAAAATTAAAATAATATCCGTGGCCCTATACCAATTTATTTTTTCATTTCTTTAAACATGTCAAACCAAAAAGTTATTGCTTTCTATGAAAGTATATGTTTTTACTTTGTTAAATTTTTTTAAACGGCTATAAAGTGATTATAAACTTAAGATAGCAAAAATAACTACGACTTTTATGTCTTCACTCAATTTTAATTCTGCAAATAGTTGTTCAGTGGTCACAGCACAAAACTGCTAATCAGGCAGTAGGTACTGAATTCCAAATATGTTTGATTCAAACTAAGTTATTTGAATTAATTTTGATAATAACTCCGTGGTGAGTGTCTACCTAGGGACAAGATTTTGAATAAAGCATCGTAAACCTCTAGTCAGCAAGCAAAGTAAGGAGTAACCTCTTGAGGCCCTAACATCAATCGTTTAATTTGTTAACGTAAATTTCATGAGCAATGCTAAGCGATACGACTTGGGTTATTAATCTCACTGATGTTTTCCGCCCAGCCTATTAACGGTGGTCATATATACTTGCTAATAAATGTTTCAAGGGAAGACAAAAACGGCAACAGGGGATAAATGCGATTTGTAGATTTTAAATAGATAGTGGTTATCTAAATAATATCTGGTTGCATAAGACCGCGGATTTTATTTTAGCCCAAGCATCATCGGCGTACAAATTTAAACTAATAAAATACAATGTGTGCGGTAATATAAACATACAGAGGGAGAATAAAATATAACATAAAATAACATAACAATGAGAAAACAATAAAATAACATCAAAATTATAACAAAAAGACCAAAGAGAAAGAGATACATAATATGAATTGAAAGAGACAAAACGTCAACTGAGAAGGTGATTAAAGAATAATAATACATTTTATGAGTTTTCCAGAAATACACCTAATATCGGAATACTGGACAAATTTACCTGATTATAAAGAATATGACTATTAATTTGAATGGCTTTCTTTATTTTTAGTGATTCTAAATTATTTAATCTGTTGCCATGATCATTTTTGTGAAGAATATGAGCACCGGCGCTTTTATTGAAGGTATGATATTTATCAATAATATCAGAAGATTATTTTAAGGAAATTGTGTGGAGGACCTTTTTAAGTACATAACGGGGGAGTAAACGTTATGCAAACCTGTAGAAGAGAGAAAAACAGAAGCCAGGAAATCATTCTGAAACTTAGAATAAATAAAATGTCTCTTCTTGTCAACCCTGTGAGTCTCTGACTCATCAACAGCACCAATGCCTCTAGAGCTTAGTCACATCTCAGAACCTAAGTACAGCGGCCATATTCCTGATTATTAATGACAAATGTCGTCCGTACGCTTTAATTGTTCGGGTCTCCTTTGTGTCTTGCAGAGAGACTGACGCGACCACTGGAGACTGGAGACTTGGGAGGGGATATATCCATTACTGCTGAACTAAGGGATGATTTGCTTGGAAAATGGCGTAAATCTGACGTGGAAAGGTGACTCTATGATCTTATTTATTTTGCGAATAATGAAAGGAGGCAAATGCAGTTATTTTTTAATTGTTGTGAACATGTTGTAGTGTTAATTCGTCTGTGGTGGTGTAATATTGTATGTCTCTGTTGCCTGACAATGTTGCTGTTGCAACAGTTAAGGGACAATGCGAACTGCCTAAAAAATACCAACAATGTGCTTGCCACACTGCACTACGTGTAAATGAAATATTGATTTTTTCTCTGAATATCGTGAATAAAATCTGGTCAAAACCATGAATCTTCAACTCCATATGAAAAGAGTTAAAACCTGAATTGAAATGACACGTTATACGTGTATGAGGATATACAAATAATAGTGTTAAGGAAACGAAAGTTTCCTAATTATTAGTGTATGTAAAACCTTACTTATTTATTTTTTTAAATCGATGAGAATGAGAGAGCAAATTTTTATCATATTTTCGGAGAAAACAATCACTTTATGGTTTGACATATTTAAAGAAATAGAAAATAACTTTGTATAAGACTACGAATATTATTTTATTTTTTATAACCGAACAGTTTCGCTTAGCTTAAGCATCATCAGGGTACAATATTAAACTTAACAAAAAATACAAAGTTTGCGGTTATGTATATATATACAAAGGGAGAACACAATCAAAAATAAAATTAGAGATCAGTGAGAAACAATAGAATAACATTTAAATTATAACAAAGGAACATAGAGAAATAAAAGATAATATGAATTGCAAGGGACAAAACGTCAACTGAGATAAAGTATAAGTAAAGTTCCTTGAATTAATCTTTCTCATAATCTGTTGTCATTTAGAATATTTTCTCTTAGTGAATCGCAGACTCTCATCCAGTAATGTGCACATCCTCATGTACGTCCATGTAGGAGATCGTCTCCATGCTTTCCGGTTAGAATATATCTTACAAAGAGCTATTCGAGTTTTCCTACTGTCAGCTTCTTCAGACTGTTTTGTCTTGATAATATCACGAAAGATTTAATAGAAAAAAAAGCTAGAGAGTTTAAGCTATGTATATTTCACTCAAAAGGCGAATTTATGGTAACGAGAAGTTTGTGAAAATCTATCAGGGAATATTTCGGTGTGGAAATATATTCAAGTATTAAATCGCGGTGTTGATGCAAAACAAATGATGCATGAATAAAAAATGAGATTTCAGCTACGTGTTGGATGTTTTGCATCTTTCATATGGTGTATCGCTACTCTATTTACGTCCTGCAATACTTTCGTGAGGTTTTTTACTGTTTGCCCGCATGATATTCATAATAAAAACAATTACTAAATTCAAAATGTATGTAACTTAATACGTTATGCCACAAAGATTATGCAATAAAATTGTTTTAACAAACTGTTTATGAGTTTGCATGAGCGAGTTTATTATTAATTAATTTAAGTAATGTTTTTGAGAAGTATATTTACGAGAGAAGAAAAGACTATTAAGGATTAAAAAAATATGCAAATAAACAAATGACCAAAAAAGCAAAATTAGCAGTCTACAATGAAGTGCTGATACTAACCTTGATGTATGGCAGTGAGACATGGGACTAGTTTTAGATTTATCTTTTTTTTAAAGCTTATTAAAAGGTTTGTTAAAAAAATGTTCCATCAAGCAAAAATAAATTTCACTTTTTCTAATTATGAGATGACTCAATAAGCGTGGTATATTACACTAATAGTATGTAATATACCAAATATTAAATTAAAATTGTACCAGTCTGGAGATGCCCGTTATTAGGTGAAGCCGGTCAGGTCTTAAATTACAAAAATAGTGGAGAATGGTAAAAAAATTGGTATTATTAAATCACATACTTTACTAGTAGAATTTTTTCAAGAATTTCTTTTATACTCAAGATGCGGTTTCAGAAAATTTGAAAATGGATCCGGTAAGTAATAAATATGTACACATTAAAATTAATGGAAATATTATTTTATAATTGTATGGACGAGAAATGCAGTCGAATACACAGTGCATTGAAACTAATGTATTTATTTACTAGCATGTTATAAGTTTGGTTCACTATCATTATTATTTTTGCAGATAAAATATCTTACATACTATGGAATGAAAATCACGTTTATAAAAACCAAATGTCATTGCGATATTTTTAAAACACTGACAATTGTTACTAAAAATACACCCGAACCCAAATGACCAAGTTTACAAGTCTAGTGGTAGTCCATCCACCCAAAGACCGGCTTACATAGAGTGGTGTTTAGAATTCAGCCCTCGCGCTCCAGCCACAAATGGCCTGTTCATCAAATCACCGGCCGGTGTGCGTCGGGCTTTACTCGATACCCGGACCGATTTTCAAACCCCAAGGGTTGTCTGGGCGTGTAGAGCACCTGAACGAAGAAAGGTGTGTGATAAGAATATATGACGTGAAATTAAATGGTAGAAGAAGTCGAGGATGCCTAAAAAAGACACGGCATGATCAAGTAAATCAAATACTTGAGTGAGGCCATGTCGAGGATCTCGTTTCATTTATTTTCATTTCTTGTTTACATTCATACATCGTCTCATACATACTTCCAACTCTTTCATAACTTCGAACTTGACTATTCGAATTACCTAATCGCGCCTCGTCTCCAATTTCTAATTCAATCCACTTACGCGTCTCACATAGAACGTGTAAGACGGAAAACGAAAAAATCATTTATTTTTTTCCCTCTCACCAATTTTTGTCTTCAAACCTTCAAAGTGATTATATTTTATTTTTTTGATTATGCCTACCTACAAAATTCCGAATATATTATGTTTGAGACATCATTACTAAATCGCTCATACATAATTTTACCACACAAATATTAAAAAAAAAATCATTACAACATTTTCTTAATAATTAAATAAATAACAACCCCCCCCCCCTCTTCATACACACAAGCACAGGTTTTTTTATGAGGGTAAATCTTTATAGTGAAAATTGAGATATTCAAATTATATATTAGTATAACCTTTTCTAATATAATGTATTATTTCTAGTGTTTGTGTTTAATTAATAGAATTTATTTTTTTATTATTCAAATGAATTGAATTTAATATTATTTTTATTTGGTTCTGCTAGTTTTAGTTTTTAGTCACAGCTGTTTCAACGTTTAAGGCCATTATCAAATTGCGGTTAGGTCACATAGAAACGATTAAGTTTCTTGTTTAATTACTAATTACAGTAAAAATCAAATTATCTTCATATGTTCTGTGAGGTACTATAGTAATGTATTATCTCTGTTTTTATATTATTACCTACTATATTTTTTTATAAATAAATCTTTATAGTTTATATATTTTAAATGCGGCTCAGATTTCCACTTTGTGTTTGGTAAATTGTATGCTTTTGTCCTTTCTTTTCCAGTTCAAAGTTCCACGCTTCTATAGCAAAAATAGGGTTGGTATCAGATCTCCGTCGTGGACTCCCAGTCTTCTTTTATTTTATTTCTACTATTAATAGCCACTTCTGCATTCAGATTTCCATCTTGATTTTTCTGCTTCTACCTACCATATACCCTTGCACTCTTATTTTAATATCCTTGCTAAGTATACCAACTCACTCACTTGCTTCAACGATTCACCGACTACAACGTTGTAAACAAGTTTAATGCACATGTAAAATATCTGAAAATGTTTGCGATTTCCATTGAAAATTTAAGATTTCTAGAGTGCTGTTTCAATGCACCTCAGACGCATCGATCTGGTATTTTATAACTTGCAAAGTATAAAGAAAGCATCCCTTTCCCAATCACTTCACAGAGTTCAGATCATCAAGTACTACAGGCTATACGAGTATAGTGGCCAACTGTAAGCCCTCTTAAACATTCCTGAGACGTGTAACTCTCAAAAGAAAATTCAATAAAATAAGACAAAAAGAGTCCTCGTCTCCTCCGGATTTTGTGAGTTTGTTTTCTTTGGACCGGAATGAGACAAACACAACTCGGAGGGAAATAAAATACAAGTTTCTGATTACGTATTCAGGAGACAAAACAGCGTCACAAAAAATCTAGGACCGGCTCATTACGGCGCGCAATCCCTTTTTTCTGTGTTCACCTTTCGCAGCAATTCATTTATGGACAGTGCATTTGCTGAATACACAATGCACTTTTTAGTTTGAACATAGTGGACAAACTACGGAACGCGTAGCACACGAGCACATCGTGAATACTTAACGAAGGTTTATTTTACTGTTCAAATAGTGTGCACATAATTACGTTAAATGTATGATTTAATTCAAAAAAATGTACTCCTATGTATTTGCAAAAGTGATTTAAACTAATTAAGTGAATAATATTACAAAACACTGATGCCTTAATCGTGTGATTTATTTGGATAATTTGTAAAACGCGTTTATTGTGAGAACTTTTAAATCCTTCTGTGCCAACTTAAGTGTCAGTAGAATATATTACACGCAAGTGGATGGTAGATGGAGTCGGGTAGGCCCGAGAAAGATATGGCGTTGACAAGTGAGTCAAATTCTTTTGGTTCATGCCTATATGCAAAATACAATAGAAACTAAGGCATTCAATCTACTCGGTCTATTCCTACAAGTAAATTATGCAATGTTAATTTAGTTTGAAAAACAGGTTGTAAGCCTGAAATAGACTACCACATGATCTGAGAATAATAAAAGACTCGACAGAGTTCAGAGCTAAACTTAAAACTCATATCTTCAGATAATCGTATCCATAAATAACAGAACAACAGAATTGCCCTGAATTACACAACTAGGATAACCCGCTAGCATCTAAACTCATCAGTATAATAATATCTTTTCATGAAATGATCCGCGATCCTCAATTCTCAATCTACTGCTAAACAAAAAAAAAATAACAATTATTCACAGCCCGCGACAAATGCAGATAACTAATATGTAAATATCAATTAGGTAATTTTAGCTATAGCTTTAAGTATTTTGGTAGTTTTATAGTGAATTTAGCCATAGCTTTTAAGTTTTTATAAAACGCCCTTGAGGTGATATTTTACAAAAATGGCGCTGAATTGAATAGCCAAGTATTATTATTATTACATATCAACTTAAACACCAAGATATTTTAACTAGTATGAACTTATAAAAATGGGAATTATAATAAAACAAGAATCTTAACATTCTTATCATGTTAATTATCTTTTTTTTCGATGCTTGATTATTTGAAAGTAATAATATCGTCCACATCAAATGGTTTCCAATGCTTCTGTGATTTATTCTATTTCCATTTTATGAAAAGTAAGCCAGCAATAAGAACTTTAAATATAACACGCATTGTCCTGTTGGACAAGAAGCCATCAAACGTGAATCACAAATGAACCTTTTCAGAAACTTTTTGACGTTTATAATAACAAATCCGTGTTATTCACGAGTTGCAAAACACGCTTCGTTTCCAACACAAGTATAATAAGTGGGCGTCAAAAAGTTTGACAAAACAACTTCTTTCTTTGGTTTCTCGAAAACAATTATTTTTAATTTGACCAGCAACATGCGATAAAGTTGAGGTAAAGAACACGCAACAAAAGAAGCCGCTGAACTGTCTCATCCGGTTGTCTCAATACTCATGTCTGGGCGTTGTCTCACTGCTTGGATGCAGAAGTCGCAAAGAGATCTCGGAGTTAAGTTCCCATCCACTCACGAAAGTTCGGCGCTGATTTGGACGCTTGAACGAACCAAGCCTAAAGTTTGTAACAAGGCGTCTTCCGCTACTGCCTCCTTCAAATAGCTACCCTCAATAGTTAGCAAATCGAATAAACACACGAGACATTATTTGTATACACGCGCACGGTGAAAAGTCTTCGGGCACATGATAACATTATAATACACCTGATCAAACATGTCCACCTGATTCTCTTGTTCCCTTTAAGTTATATTATTCAAGAACTACTGATGCTGTCTTCTTATTCTAACAATACATAGATTTATGTTTGCGTGAAGCAGAGTTCTACTGCACAGTGTTTTTAGGCAATGCTTTTTGGCTGGCAAAGTTATTTCAATCTTTGGCTGTTTAAATTCGTAACAATTCCTTTTAATTCTAAATAAATAAGACAAATAGTAAATAATTTTATAACATTACTTCAAACAATAAAACTCGTAATCATAACAGTTATTACTGAATTGTTAAATAATGCTTTACCTATAGTTGTATATTTATTTATTTATTTAACAGAAATATCATAAAAACAGGTGTTCACCAAATAAATTGAGAGATGAATGATATTACAATATTGTAGACTCTTGCGTAGTGTAATAAAATAAACCAAGCATTTATTTACACCCCACGAATAGACAAGGTATATCCGAAGGAGTTATATGAGTACAAACTGAAGTAGTGTGACGCATTATATATGATATAATAACACAAATAATGTGAGTAACGAACAAAAAAAAAGACAAGATATATGAGGTTCACGTAACACTTATCTTAGAGGTTCATTCTCAATCCATCCGACTGCAAGCCGGGCATCTTTCCTACTGGGCTATTATTGAATATTTATAAATACAGTTTGATCTATTAACGAAGCATTAATTAAGACAGAAAAATCATGCGCTCAAAATAATACCAGATTTTTATTTACCACAAATAAAGGAAAGCAGTAAATTTACAGAAAATAAATATATTAAAGACAGTTTCCTTGGGCATGTCGAGAAAATTTCCCTCTCAAAACACGGGACATGGTAATGCATATGTTTGAGAAAATCGCTCGGTAATTTGAGGATTCTCGTCAACCTTCACGGACAAAGGTATTTATGTTTGCCTTTACGAATTTCTTTGCTGAAGCTAAATTGCGGACCACTTTTGCGGCATGCATAGCAATTGCTAACCTGTAATAAAGCTTAAACGCTTCTGTGGAAGAAACTCTACGTCAGCAGGTACTTAAAGTCTAGTCTTTCTCTAGTAATTTCAAAGGGAACTATTACATTTGTATGCAAAGTCTGCCTTTGAATTACACGAAATTATTCTTGAATTTTCTTTATGCTTTTTATTCAGTTTATGGAGAAAAGGTCACGCTGCGTTGCTTTGCTGAATAGATTTTACACGTTTCTGTGTTTTATCAATAAAATAAACTGACGTGCAGAATCTATTTTCATTACAAAAGGTTTTTGATTAGAAATACATTTTATTAAACTTTTTTTTCAATTACAAAATTAACAAAATAAATATAATCAGTTCTGATAAAACTAGGCCTTATGGCTCAAATCTACCCTCCGAATTAGTTGTACTCAAAAAATAAAAGTCCAAAATTATGCTGGTAGTTATTCTTTGATTTGTTTTTTAATATTTTCAAGTCAGGTGTTTGGATTGAGTTTGGTGGTAGCTTTTTTAAACAAATTTTTGAGCTAACGGTTTTCCACTATATTTTTTCTTTAGAAATTTAAATGAGTGCTTAAAGTAAATAATTAACAAGTAATGATTTAATAAAATAAAATTTTAAACTCTTTTCCACTGGTTTTTATTAAGACCTAACCGGTTTTAATATCATTTCAATCTCCAGATTGGTACACTTATTGCTTAGAAACAACATTTTATATAATGACGGTTTCTAATTACATAAAATTAAATCATTAAAATAGAATTCCACCACGAATTGACAGTTGAAAAATTGAAATATAAGTACATCAGTATTAAGACCGTGAAATTTTACTTACTAATGCTATTAAATATACCTGAAAACCTTTTTTATAGCGGCTTTGAGAGACTTTCAACATAGATGCCCAATAATCACTATGAAAATAAAATCATGGCGTAAATTTTGATTTCCTTCATGCAGATCAATTTAACACATGTTTACAGGCGATGCCAAAAGTGCCACTTTCTTAGTCGTCCGCATTTCTAAGACGTCCGAAGGTGGTGGCTGGTGCAGGTTCTCCCTGTTCGTCTCATCTCGAGGGGTGTGGGAGCGCCTGACCACTTGACATGCGGGGCGACCGTGACCGGGACGTGATGCGCTGGCTGTGAGCTTTAATGCCTTCACTCCCTTCACTACCTTCACTCCCTTCAGGCCCAAACTCCGGAAAAATAA
This sequence comes from Drusus annulatus, assembly GCA_022651775.1. Lineage (NCBI taxonomy): Eukaryota > Metazoa > Arthropoda > Insecta > Trichoptera > Limnephilidae > Drusus > Drusus annulatus. The sequence goes on from JAGWCC010000466.1 coordinate 447,185, forward strand.
TTTTCATTTTCATGTATCCACACATAGTATTTCAATGTCGACAAGGGTATAATGTCCTCTACACTAGGAATTCACCTGTGCTGTGGAAAATACACGGTTAGTTTTTTTGTTTATATTAAAGTACGTAGAACAGATAATGTTTATAAATCGATGTGAATAAATTAGATGTGAAGATTATCATATTCAATTAAAATTAAATAATAACTTTGTACAAGACCACAGATATATTTTTTTTAATCCGACCGGTTTTGCTTAGCCTAAGCATCATTAGGGTACAAAATTAAACCAAACAAAAAATACAAAGTGTGCGGTTAAAGATACATACAGAGGGAAAACATAATATAAAATAAAATAACTGAACTGACAATAGAAAAACTCTTAAAATTATTACAAAGAAACAGAGAGAAAGAGACGGACATTATGAAATGAAATGACTACTGGACAAATTTAACTGATTATTAAGAACATGACTATTAATTTTGGTGGTTTTTTTAATTTCTAGTGTGCTTCTAAATTATTTAATATGTTGCCATGACCATTTTTGTGATTTTTTATTACTATTATATTCCGTCTTGCAATCAGTTGCATAATTGGATTTTGTATTGTGAAAGTGTAGATAACTTATTTTGTATAGTGAATCAGCGTAGAAACGAGTATTATTGTTATATTGATTGGTATCTGTGTTGTATTTGGGCAAAGAATGTATTTATTATAAGTATTCACAATTGAAGTGTATGAATTTTGTGTGTGTGTTTTAATATAATAAAAGATGCATTCAAATTTCTAAGGTCTATTATATATTATAAAAATTACAATGCAAACTAAAAATTAAAAGCTTTCAGCAAAAAAGAAATGTCATGACGCTCCCGTTGGAAAGTTTAACACTGTTTCTTTTTAAGCTTTTTGGACTGTTTTGATACACAATATCTTGGGTTTTTTTTGTTTCTACTCTTTTGATTTATATGTTGCCCACCATGTAACGTCTCCAAATACGAAATTGAGAAAATCACAGGACCAGGTGTGTGGAGTTTTTTTTTTTTTTAAATCTTGAAAATTATAAAATATTTGATGGTGCCTGTCTAATTTGATAAGGTAAGCCATAAATTTATTTTTATAATTCGAAAAATTGTTGATCGTGATTTGTTCGGTCCACGCTTGAATAAAAGCTAACCATATTATCATTTAACAAGAAACATTTAATAACGAAATGAGTTATTAAATAATAAAAAAAAAATGTTTGAATTTTGGATTTGAATGGGTTAAAATGTAACCCATCAACGACCACCCTTTGTCGTTACCCTTGGGGTGGAACCTTCCTCCTCCCTACAAGAAATCTCAAGGGTGGAAAAGGATTTGACAAAATGATTGTGAAACGTCTTGATTCGAGAATCGACTGAATATGTGTTAGTATCTGGGAATACAATTTGTCAGGATGTAAAGGGTTGCAAATCAAATTGGGCAGATGAAAATAAAGTCGGTGACACGACAGTTGTACATACAAATAAAATACCTCTTCTACTACTGCCTGCTTAAATTTTGCAACTGAGGAAGGCCTTCATCTTGGGTGAACGATTAGAAGTTTTAAAGTTTTACGTCTGTGACATTCCTGATAAATACGCTTTTTAACTTTATAAAAAGTGTTTTAGAGGAATTGATCAACGAATAGATACAAACAATAAAATGCGAATAAATAAATATAAACGAATAAATATAAACCAATACGTACATCAACAAATATTTACAAATGAATGGATACTAACCAATTCAAGTAGTCTTAAAAAAGACGCCTTACTTTATACTCGTATATAAGTACATATTTACGTATGATCTAATAAACTCGCATTGGTTTTTTTGAAAATTAAAGGTTAACACTAAAAAATGAGACTAAGCGTTACTTTCTAGCATTATAACACAAGCAATCCTACAAATAATGTATCCGAAAAATTTCTATGGGTAGTTATAAAAATGTCTGAGGCTTCTAATGAATACAATTTTACAACTTTAATCCTTTAAATTCTATGAAAAACATACTTAAATGTCAGTAAAAGTTGCAGTTTTGAAACCAGAGAAGGATTTTTTTAACGTTTTGCCTAAAATTCTAGTATGGTTTTTTATAAATAATTTGAAAGATTCCTATTGAATAATTGAATTTACTGAAGATCTCAGACATTTTTCTTACTACCCATAGAAAATTAACAGATGAATAATTTTTAGTATTGCTTGAACTAGAAAGTTAAAAAGTGTCTATTTTCGGATGCTAACCCTGAATTATTAATGATAATGAATTATTATCTGTTCCACTTAATCTTGTTCATTTTATTAATAATGGAAGTAAGTATATTTGTAAGGAATGAAAAAACAAAAATGTATTAAGTACATCTTCTCCTTCAGTGTGCTCTTAATTAACTTGACTACACCCTATTAAAGATATCCAGTTGTGCTTTTGTTAAATTATGTGATCTTTAAATTACGTTAGGTGTTTAATATTGCGACTATCACGCCAACGAAGCGATTTTGGCTCTTCTTCCATTTTAACACCCTAGAGATACGATAACCGATTTACCCTTCATCTATTCATGAAGAAAAAGCAATCTGTCAAATCACCATTCACCATCCGTGGACTTAGCCCGTGAGCCCTCACAACAGGCTCGTGTCAGGGCAACCACCAGATCGGCGATGTCATGCACGGTGTTAGCATACTAAACAGTTGACGTAAGAAATATGAGGATTTTATATTCTCATAGAGTTTGCAACGTAACTCAACGATATAAAATTAAGCAATTTTTGCGTACTTGAAAACTTAAAAAAATGATTTCCATATATTTTTTACGTTAATGTTGTCCTTAGGCATCAGTGTGATGCGTTGTTTTAAATTTTCTTGTTGATTTAAAGGAAAAAATTGCATTGACATCGTTTTGTTCTATTAGTTTCATGTACAAATATAAAAATATTGAATAGTTCAACTGATAGGAACACCAAAGGGAAGGATATCACCCGAAAATACACAATTTTTTGGCTTTCTAGTACAAGCAATACTTGATTCATTTGAAAACGTTCAAGTGTTCTAGTGAATACAATTTTTAAACCATAATCTATTAAAATATTTATGAAATGCATACTGGGACTTCGGATAAAACGTTCTAAAATACCTTGGCTGGTTTTTAAACTGCACTTTTACTGACATTATAAAGTATTTTTCGTAGAAATTAAAGGATTACGGTTTTAAACTTGCATTCACTGGAAACCTCAGACATTTTTATAACTACCCATAGAAAATTTTCAGATGCATCATTTGTAGAATTGCTTATATTAGAATGCTTGAAAGTTACGTATAGTGTCATTTTTGTGTGCTGACCCTCAACATCTTGCTTTATTAATTTCACCCAGTGACTCTTTTTGAGAGCAGACCCTTAAGATAAATGTTTTACAAAATGAAAAAACGCTATTTTTGGTATAAATGAAATGTTAATGCACGAAACGATTTTTTCGACCAATATCATTAAAATGTTGAACAAAATAAGACCGAATTTATATCTCAGAAATAACAAAATACCTTTATTACCGACTATATCCTATTTTACGCAGTAAATTAAAACGTAATTAAAATGTACAGATTTCTAAATCACATTTAAATGACATCACCGATGTCATCAAGCGACAAAACGTGTACAGCAAAACATATCATTGTTCATAATTACCGACGCATAATTCGATTGCTCTTCTATCGTGGATATTAGAGACAGCGTCCCCGCCGAGTAATCTCCTTCCACCCTTATATCTGTAGCTGCACCGCCTCTCAAATCTCAACCCTTCTCCTATCAAGCGAAAATTACGCATTCCGAATAACATACGACCCTACTTCCTTGGCAATAACTTAATTACAATATGCGCACTAACCATATAACCTATTAATTTCCATATAACCTATTATCTTCCATTTAAGATTCTGGATTGTTCTGCATCTCGTTATTTGGATCGCGGGCATGTCGGATCGCCTTGTCAAACTTGGAATTGGCCACGCGGCACGCTAATGGTGGAAAGTTTGATTCATAAGAAACGTGTTTAAAATCCTCCCCCGTATGCACTGTGTGAAAAGCGCTGTTAAAGTAGATTATTTCGTTTGATAAAATAAGTTAACGATAAAAGTTTTATCGAAGTTTCGCCGTATTTGAAATATTTCAAACAAAGTTTTTAACATACGCCGCAACGTGATTTTGAAGGAAAGGTTATTTTCGTGGTAGGTACTTAAAGTAAGTTGAAGTTCTCAGAACTGTTAATATTTATTCTTTTATCGTACAGTAACAATTTTATTTTTATTCTAGTGAGCTGTATAATAGAATAAATTCGTTGTTTTTGGTTTTTGTCTACCATTTTTCGTAAACCTGTTTCTCAATCGTGATTCTACTAATTATGGGTATCATTCTCCGCTGTCGAGACTTGTTAACTCAAGCCACATGGTCTTGAAATTTTTGGTACTAGTCTTAATGATATTTGTCATTCTTTACGACTCTACCAAAACTTTGACTTGACCTTGGCTTTTACTTGAATGTTCTTTTGAATGTATATTTTATCCTATTTTTGTCATTGCTTCTTTATAGTTTTTTTTCCATTTCGTGTCATGTGTTTTTTTTTTTGTAATTGGACATTAGTCCGTTAGTTTATCAATGTCCGTTAGTTTATTTGACAACCGCAATACCCAAACCAAAGTTCTTAGGGTGTTTAGCCAATTCCAAAACGTAATACAATATTTATACACAAATAAAAATAATCGAAAAAAAACCTGTCAACCGATAAATAGAGATAAACCTATACGTAAGTACATTTGTTTTATACGTAAATACAACCAAATGCAAATATTGCATCCAATTTTTAGTAAATTTCTATACATCAGTAAAATATTTAAGGCATCAGATCCTTTGTTAATAAAGCACTTCATTCCTTATTTTAGAACCACGCCGAGCCTTCATAAACAGAATGATATTCAGACTTCAATACTTAACTCTATCGCCTCATATACCATAACAATTTATCACTTTATAATACATACTTCATATCTGAGGAACCGTAAATTTTTGATGTCATACTGTTCAGCCAGCGTCGGCACTTTGACAGGCCATCAAATCGATTTATCCATCACGGCTGTAGCCGTCACTGGGTGATATTCAACAAGCTGATTATACAAAGTATTATTATATTACCTGCCTGTATTTTTATTAGAAATCATTTTGTGTGGTGGAATCGCTTGATGATGATTTGATTTCTACTATTACATTCTTAGATATTAATATGTTCAATCAATCTATGGTACCACCATATATCAAATGTTAACATAGATTTCAGTTGAGTTTCAATTTTTTCTTATCGAGAACAATTTATTGCAGTCCAATGTTCCATTTTTTCCATCTATTTTTTTAAATTACTTTCTTACCCCACGTTTAGATTTTATTCTATGTGTTCACATCATATATTGTGCTTTACAGACAAGCGTGGTATTGTTATTGTAATATTTCTACTTGGATTTCAATTTCAATAAACCTGTTTTTTTTAAGTTATTGCTACAAGGCATCAGCCCACCATTTTTTTTTAAATATGAAAAAACAATCGCTGGAACACAGGTGAAAACCGTGTTTTCTATTGGTATCGATACGATAAGTAGTGCACAGTCGATAGATACGCTAAACACGTCCCCAATATTCGAAATCAGTCGAAAGACTGCACGATATTGTGTCACCTTAACAATTTTTTTCTGGTGATCAAACGTCGGTGGTTTGGCTCTCGTGTTCCTACAACATGGGTATATTCAAGACCCAGGATTGAAAAAAATATGTAACGAAAAGAAAAGACATTCACAGTGACACACATAAAAAATGCCTTTATTTAGAGTGTTTAATTTATAGAACGCCACATATATATACATATATTTGTAAATCGCTTTTAACCGAAACAATAATTTAAAGCCGTTTCCATGAGGCCTCTACAGTTTTACAGTTTGATAATTGTTTTTACATTTTTAAATTTTATAATAAATAAATAAATAATTTACCTGCATACTAAACTATTTCTCACGGATAAAGCACTTGCAGGGTGGGTAGGATTTAGGTGAAATAATATTCTATAACATACCATATTTTCAACTTTCCGTGGGCTGTTGAGTTTCGGTAATCTCCTAGCAGTACTTTTAAATGATGTCCTAACTATCTACTAGATATTACAGGAAGCATATTATTATTATGAATGTACATAAATATTGTCTCTTTAATAATTGCATACATTTCAAGTCTTCACATGTGTAAATATTGGTCTCCTGATAAGACTGTAACAGTAACTAATATAATACATTTCCTCCTCTCGTACCTCTCTACTTCAATTAATGCTCGGGAAACGTAAGTCTCGCAACTTAGAGGAGATGATTAGAATCGAGCCCGCTTTGAACATACAAATTCGATATCCATAATATAACGTGAAGAGCTATTATAATGCTTGAAGTTAATACTGGAAAATTTCTATGGCTTGCCTTCGTGGTACTTGTAATAAGTGAAGTGAAGTACGTATTATTACGTGCCAACAAATTGTAACGATATTAATGTAACTATTTTGATGGAATGAAATTATTAGCATACACTTAAAATAATGTATGTCTTGTTTAATGCAAATATTAACGTCTCAAGTGCATTGTTCCTTGATTTTCACATGTATCAAAACCCTTCAAGTTGAAGTCAATATATTTTTAATGGTATTTAGTGTAGAATTTGTATACACTGGGAGCAATGCGTTTGTTTTCTCTCACAGCATTTTGTTTAGAACGAACGTGTATAAAACTTTCTTCCACGACTTTAAATTGAAAAGTTTGCCAGCGCAAGCTTTAAAACTGTGAATGTAGATGAAATTTTATTTTGAATTTGGAATTTTAAAACCATTAAGCCTATGTTTTCACGAAAGAATAACATGTAATATATTTTTTTATGAAATATTTAGAAACACTTTGGGTACGTATATAAACTTCCAATAAAACAACATTTTATATTTTTAAGGATCCGTAAAAAAATTAGACAATACTGGGTTTATTTGAAAACACCGCAATTTTTAATGGCTTAGATTGCACAAAAAGCTTATCGTTTCACAAAGTGCCAGATATCTAAGGCAAATACCAAGCATAAAAAAAATGCGAAAGTTTAAAATAAAATAAGACAAACAAAACTCACATATGAACAAAGAGTAACTAAAAAACAATGAAAATGCGTTGAAACAATTAAATAAGTTCCAATAACCTTTATTTATTTATTTGTACATAGTTCCTTGTGTGCAATACTATATTATCATGTAAGACCAACTTTGACTGAAAAAATTGTAAGTGGTTCAACTATTTAAGAATTTGTTTTAAGAATATTTTTGAAAAAACATGTACAATATTTCCCTATGAAACAATTGAAATTTGATGTATTTGTACTATAATAATTAGTATTCCATTATTAAGAATAAAAAACTATCTTTTTACACATTAAAGAAAAAATTGAAACCCAAACAGGCACACAAATATTTATTTTTATTATTTCCTGCAGCTTCCTCAGTTGCAATAAATGAGAGCTATCGATCTATCCCCACTTTTTTATTGGAGTGCCATATTGATACAATAAGAAGTGCATTGATTTACTTGTCAATTAGTCCATTGTCAATGAGTGGGTCTCGAGAACTTTGATTATATTCTAATACGAAATTCTACGTTCCAACGGTTGATATATAAGAAAGTATAAAAATATAATTTGCATTTCTAGTTGCTGTAAAAGGTGATAAATTTTCTGGTCTTTGATAATTTCTACTGCATAAAAAAGGCATGAAAAGTAAGATATTTAGTGTTTCTATTGGATATTAGTTTTGACCTTATTTTTTTTTAATTGTAATATATATTTTTTAACAAATCTTTCAAGAACATTAAGTTATTTCTGTAATCCACTTTGAATTATTTTTTGTGGTTGAGTTTAAGCCGAACATATTCTTTTACATTCTATGGTTAAACCGCCACTGGAGAGGTTTTCTCGTAAATCTTGTGCTTTCCAAAAAATAAAGTGCGCGCTTTTTTAAGTTTCCAATGCTGTGGGGAGAAAAAATATTAGCCGACGTTAGCCATGTAACATCACTTCGTTACGGAGCAAATTTTTTCAGCACTTGAACTTCTTAATACCGTTATTTCTCAACTACGTCGGTAAATCAAGTCTTTTTGTCCATTTACTTTTTTCCAAACTCAATTTCAACAACAGCTTTACTATTTTTCTTTCGACAAATAGAAGCATATCAAAATATTTCGAGAGCAAGTTAAATAAAAACGACTAAATTAAATTATTTAAAAAAAAAAAACACAATAAACACAAGTAAACAAATATAAGCAGCTATTTTTATCTATTCTCACAAATTCGTAATCTTAGGTTTTATGTATGTAACATTTTTTTTAAATCAAAATCTACCGTGTTTTACGCTTATACCAATAAAAAATCTGGGGTGGTTGCCAATGATCTAAGGAAAAAAACCATTAAGAGGAACGTACTCAGAACCTGTTTCATATAAAATTAAAGTCGTGAATCCAAAATATATATTTTTTTATGAAACAGGCGCCAAGATATTTTCCTTAATTTTTGAGAATAATCCCCGCATAAATTTCGTGGTATGGGCGTAAAACACGGTGTGTGTGTATATACATTTATACTTGCTTTTTAACTGATTTCTTTCGTATATTGAGTTACTATTTTGTCATTAAAACATAAAACGTATCAAAATGAAACGACAAATCTTTTTAATTGATTGGAAAGATAATTTCCTGCATGTTCTTAAGGGATGCATATTTTATAATTTTATTATTTGACGAGTAAATTGGTGGATACTTTAATAAAATTGGACAAGTTATTTATCAAGTTATTCAACAGTTGCAGAGCCATTTAATTAGAACTTTGTTATTGTCCCAATCAAAATGCTAACTGATTGGTAACGCCCATATTGTTAAGGTTATTAAAAATCGTAGTTGTTTTTTACATAGTGGAACGAAGCATTTAAGGTTACTATACACGTATATATAAATATAAAAAGATAAAATTGAAATCTTTGTATGTTTAAAAGTCATAAGTTTTTCTAATGGGTTTTAATGAGTTTTACTACTCGTTCACACATTTTGATATAGGAAATAATTGAAACTTCTAGTTTTTTTCCAACTTTCGTAGATACCTTCATTAAAATAAATGTATAAATCCCTCATTAAAATGGATTAAATCACAAAAACCTTAAAAAATTTCAACTGAAAAAAGTTGGCAGCAATATGACAAGCATTGTGGCGACGTTAATATTTGTAAGCAACTGCAAATAAATATTTTATAAATTTATATCTGTTACAATTTCTACTTGTTTTTGTAAAAAAGTCATTAAATTGGGAATATTTTCTATCGCCATGTGAACTTAAGATTTATTTTATGTTTTACATTTATCGATTTTATAAAACCTCATTCGATGGTTCATATAAACACCAACATCATCTTCATAATGTATTCTGTTGGTCTTATGATTTTAGAATCATCGTATTTATATTCACTACAAACAAGATCTACAGATGAAGATATCCGAATTGGTAATTCATTCAAGTGCATTGTCAGGGATACTGCGCCTTGCTCTATCCTCCCGGGAATAGGCCTGCAAACTACCAATTTACACAGACACTGGTACAGACGAAAATATTTGAATCTAATGAATAACATTAATCGTATAATGAACTCTAGTAACTGTAACATTCTGTATTTGAATATAATAATAGTAGGTTAATTTATGTATTATGTTGTTGTAATTCAATTCTCTATTTATTTAATCCTTAGTATTATTATTTTATTATTATTTTAAATGAGGTACATATGTCACATGACGGCTGAGGTGGGATACAGATATAGCTGACTTAAAGTACTCTGAAAAATTGAGTTATTTATTAAGTGGAAAGTAAGCTTTCTTCTAATTCCTCAAAATGAATCAAAACGCAAATCTCTGTGTAAATGTAATTAATTCGCTTAAAGCTATCATCTGTTAGCATTGCAACCGACACCACCGAGAAGTTAACCGTATTATGCAAACCGGACGGGAACCGAACCTAGCCTTGCGTTAATTTCGCCTAAGCGACACCCCTTCCATCTGGACCACGGCTCATCCGGCCAAGATGTGCGCAACAATTTGTCCGGAACAGATTCATTAGTATTCATTGAGGCAAGTGACGTAATCAGATTGGCAATCTCACACTTGTCATAAATAAGGGAGGCAGCGGGTGATGTTTTCAGAATATTATATTATTTGGCATGATTGTATAATTAAGGAAAAATGAACTGACGTATTTGATTTTGTTATTCAACGTTTGTAGGGCTGAATATCGGGGATTCTTTCTGGAACCAATATACGGCGTAATTTAAAATTATGGATATTGGGCCTCTTTAAGGGCGCCGAATCGCAATAGTTAATTTTGATTTATATGCTACAAAGCAGATACGTAAGTAATCTTGTGAAAAGTGTCTTTAATTAAATGTACTTAATCTTCTGAAATATATATTTTTTTCAAATGACAGCTAAAACAAGAAAGTAAAAACATAAAGCTTAACAATGCGTGCTTTTCTGTAGGGTAATTCTAGATCCACTTTTTTTTATATGGATCCTCTTTTGCATCGTGAGATACAGAGCTATAAAATATTAATTTGACTGTCGAAAATAAAGACAAATTATATATTTTTTTATTTAATATAAAAAATCTTCAACGTAAATATTAAACAGAAAAAATAATGGTAGTGACCAAGACTCGAACCGGGCACCTCTATTCGATCTGGGAGTAACGTTTCTGCCAATTCAGCCACCGAGACCTTATAAAAAACCGGCATTTATAATCGATCTTATTCTTCATTTGAATTTTTTTTCTACCAATTTGACTGCCATCTTTGTATGGTATACAAAGCTCTACCCGAGCACATAATATATACTTAGATGACCGTCAATTTTTATTTTAGATTATTGATATTATTTTTTTTTTAAAATAAAAAATAAAAACAATAAGGAAATAAGCTTTAAAGTTAATTCTAGTTTGGTACTTTTTTTTTCTTTGATTTTAATTTTATTTCTCTACTAAAACTGGACTAAATAGTTTGTTTTAAAATTGATAAAATTCATTTTAATACATGGCAATTTTTAGCGGATTTTTTTATGTTGTAACAATACAAAAGTATTTAACTAAGCTTGAAAAAAGTTAAGGGTACAATTATATATTTTTTTTAAATGAGCATAAAGCTAAGGTTGAAATATGAAGTAATTAAAACTGTTTATTGATGTTTACAGATGTCACAAGCTGTTAAAAATGTCGAACTTTTAGAATAACATTAGACCCGGCACACTAGTGTAAAAAACAAATAATTATAAAAATATAAAAAAATGTTTTTCGTAAATCATTTCGTTGTATAAATAGTAAAGTTATCTGCATGTAAATCCTGACGCGGGCTTAAGCAAGCGTGAAGATTCGTTGGTTGGTGGGTTGGCTGGTTGGTTCCACCGCTGGCTGACGAGGGTGTCAGTCAGCAGACAGCCGTCTCCGTCTCCTTCGTCTCCGTCTCCTTCTTCGTCCCGCGAAACTTGTCTTAATTGTTTCATTTCCATCCCACAGAGTCGGACGGCTGAAGTTTTGCCGCCTGTCTCCCAGTCTCGTATCGCCTGACACCCCCCTACCCTGAACCATGGCGTAGCGGAGACCGGACACACTGGGCATTCGTTTCATGGGACACGGGATTTAATTTGTTCATTGTAATATAGGTTTATAACTGTAAAGTGCGGAAGAGAGGGTGGTAACACGTAGGCACTTGCGCAGATCGAATATATGGATATCAGTCATTACATCGGTTGATAGATGGGTTTATATTGAAAAAAAGAATAAATTACAAATATCATGTCTTTCAACAAATCATTTTAGGTATCATATAAAGAAGCCCTTAATAGAAAAACGTGTCCTCTGGTATTTACAAATTGGATAGTTAATTTTTTAGACGTTTGAAAACATAAATGATTATATAAATAATCTAATATCAAGACAACCACCAGAATTCAGACTAAGTACTACCTACAAAATTAAATTATCCATTAGATATGAAACACTTATTTTATAAAACAAACATAAAAGTAAAGTGTCCGAAGCGTGACTTCGACGTATTTGAAGTTGTGTCAGAAAGTTGCAAAATCAATAAATTCATCCCACGCTGCGAAAAGATATCATAGCTGGAAAGGCAAAAGGGCTTAAGCGAAACTTTGCACAAAAATTAATAAACGAAAAAAATATGCTGTTTTGATCAGGTTTTTTGATTGTTCAAATGCTTTGACTTTCGTTTGATTCTGAAGACTTTTGGTGGCTCTCCAGCCATCTAAAATATTTTTACTCTTTGAAAAAAGGCTTGACTCAAGTGACACAATCTTGGGACTTTTAGCTTTTGTCACTTCAAGTAACTCAGTAAGAGCATTAAGTTACCTGAGTTAACTTTTTTTCAAAAATCCAACCAGTTACTGAAGACTTATGATTTTTTTCTGTAAAACAAAAAAAAAACCTTTAAAGTGCCCAGGTGAAAACTTCACAAAATGGCGCTTCAGACCTTTTGCCTTTCTAATATTATTTTAATTCGTGTTGTAATATTGAATGTTGAGTTTGATGCCTCTTACAAACACGCTTTATGGATGTCAAACATTTCCGTAACAAAGTTGCTGGGTACAAGTGACAAAACTAGAATACCTGCGGCGCAATAATAAAGAAATGTTCGCACAATCAAGCGAGATTTATTGCAATTTGAAAACTACTTTAAAAAGCGTTAAATAAAAATAAATTAATTCCGTGTTGTTCCCCTCCGACTGATAAGATAAGTGTGCAAGTTTGCTCAGGAGCAAGAATATGTCGCTACGCCACTGCTCCGAAGCAGGAAAGCTGAAATGCTGATATCAAGTTGAGGTTCTCGTGTTTGTGTCTTGTATAGCGTAGTTTCTGTGTTTTGGAATTGAAATTTAATTTCAAGTCTAAGATTCAATTGAAATTCTAGCCCAAGGGGAGTGGAAATACATACGTTCACTGATAATGTCAGAGTCAAGGCGCCTTCTACGAAAAAAAGGTTAAGAAATAATGAAAGATGAAGACATAAAGAACAAATTTAATTCAAATGTTTTCAACATCAAGAACGAAAGATTTCATGTTTTTCATTAATCTTAACATTCTAGAAAACATACCAGTTACGATAATACGGCTGTTTGAATAATAAAGTGCAATTTATTATAAAATCGGTTCGCATATATTGTTGAAGGGAGATGAATTTTGTAAAAAAAACTATATCCAACTAAGTGAGTAACTAACTAGCTATCACGCCGTTTCCCCGCAGGGGTAGGCAGAGGAGACGGACAGCCATACAACTCTGCCATGGCACACACTCCTTGCTTCATTCATATTCATGCAACGTCTCATACATGCTCTTCTGTTATTCTGACCCTTCACATGGCCTGACTGAAGTATTTGATTCATTCGATCGTGCCATGGTCGTCTTCAACTTCTTTTTCCATTCACTTTCGCGTCATGTCTTCTTTTCAAACTGCTTTCTTTGTTCATTCGCTATATATATACCCAAACCATTGAAGCGTCCCTTTTTTGAACCCATTCAAAAAGTTCGATAAATTTTAACAGCCCTCGACAAAGTGTAAATAACTAATAGCGCCCTTGAGGTGAATTTTCACAAAAACGGCGCTATACAAATTATCCAAATATTATTCCTATTATATTAATATTAATAAAATAATTTTAGCTATAGCTCTAGCTTTTTATGAATACCGCACAAGAGTCTCAACTGCTCCAAACCATCTAGAGCCAGTGAGACTATGGCATCCCCAAATGGAGTATGTTGTAAGGCTGAAGGTAGTGGGAGAGGAAGAGAGACTCTATGTTTATAGTTTTATGGCAAATTTAGCAATGGCTTTTAATTTTTTTAAAGCGCTCTTCAGGTGATATCTCACACAAATTCCGCTATGTAAATTATCCAGTTTTTATATGCCTCAGGAATCTCATTTCTACAGCATTCAGTCTACTTATCTCAACTTTCCAGAGTGGTTAGATACTCTAATTATCGCCCTGATGAAAGACCACCATTCAGAATCGGAAAGTTGCCTGAAATGGCTTTAGCCCCGTGTTTGGTGACTAGATCTGAATAACCAGTTACTTACCAATTTAAAAATATATAAAAAAAATACTTTATAGTAGACCAAGTAAGACTACGTATACTCAGTTATCTACATATTATTACGAGTATCCACTTTTTATTCTTTTTTAATGTATGTTTTGATATATTACTTTTTACTTACACAATACAAATCGGAACATTAAAAACCGTTTTTGTTTTCGATGTTAAATAAATACAAAAAGTGGTTTAATAATTCCTAATCCTTTGTGAATAAAATTGAGATCGTGTTTATTTACAAGTGTAATCGAAAGATAACCAACATTTGATTTCCTAAACCTGAGCAGAAAGCATCTGCGAGAAAAAGTTTCCAGAAAAATGTTCGCAATCAATATTCATGAAGCCATTCCCGCGAATACATGACTGCGTTCATGCATTTCTAATACAGAGTTTAACCGCCTTGTCTGTGCTGCCCACGTCACTGCGAAATCTCTTTAAAATTTCTCCTTACGGCAAAATAAAATATATAAACCAATTCGGAAAACTCATAACGAGTATTCAGGTTGTGTATAAGGAATAAACTTGGTCCGTCTGGCAAACCTAATATCCCACAGGAATCAATGGCAATTTTCCAGCGAGGCTTGAATAAAATAATGAAAAATGCGATATTTTTTCCCAAGAAGCCACTTGTACTCCACTCGAACATATTTCAGACGGTTGGATATGAGACGAGATGGATATTATCTTCTTAGGGCGGCTACAAAGTTTCCGGAAGTCATTAATATAAAACTCTTTTCAAACTAACAAGCCAATCTTCGTAAGGTGAATAAATAAGAATGATTTTTTGTAGAAAGCAATCACTTTGTGGTTTGACATATTTAATGAAAATGAAATAATAACTTTGTGTAAGACCACAGATTTAATTTTTATTTTTATGACCGACCGGTTTCTAATCAATGCTAAGGATAAAGATGACAAACTAAGTCACTCAGGAATTTATAAATTGGTTTGTAGTGATTGTTCTGCATTTTAATTATTTATTGAATTGCTACAAACATTTTTGAAGAAACGAACACAATAGTAAGTACATTTGGTATAAAAATTGTAATCTTTTAAAATGTGGTCAAGTTCTACCATGTTTTTTCGGTCGATATTAGTTCCTAACTCTAGCTAGGCAGATTGTTTTAAAGAACCAAATAAATTCGCTGCGTGACGTGTCTCACCTGTGTGTTTTGCATAAGGTTATACAAAAATAAAGCTATGGTATTGAAGATTAACGATAGTCGATAGTTATTGTATACAGTCAAAGGGCTGGTATAGAAAATTAAAATACAAAAACCAAACAGTATTGAAGTTTCACTGCAGTTAATATTTTGGTAGGTACTTTACAGCCTGTTTACAAAAGTATCAGAAGCTACTGTAAATGCTAAAAAAAGATAATTTTAAAAGTTAAGAAACAATGTGTCACAAACAACAAAACATGTTAATGTAAATGTTAAATGATATTATGATGTCGAGTAAGCAAAAAAACTGCAGGCAGAAAAACAAACCCTGCAATTAAAAATCAATCATATTATTTTATTGTTTCGGGAGTAGGTCGGTTATCCGCTTTGAGTATCGAACTCAGCCCATCCGACTGCTGGCCAAACGTTAACCATTTCTTTTTAAATAATTCCTTGTACTTTGAAAACACCCATCGTAAAGTTACATGTACGTAGAATATTTCTGTTATTAATAATTACATGGGATTCCTTAGAGGTATGCAAAGTATTTTTTATGAAGTTGAACATCTGAACAAATATATGCTAATTTGGATTACGGTGGCTACGAATCACAGGGCTTATATTATTTATGATTGGCCATACTGAAAAATATGAAATACCTTAAATGAATTTGTAGTTTTTGTTCATTATTGTTTATTTGATTTTTTTAATTTAAAAAAATATAAAAAAGGGTGCATAAAGTACACCACTTTATTAAATAATGTATTTACTACCTGCATTTTTCTCTTCAATATTTTTTTAACTTTACTTTCTAGTTTTTATTTCTAGGATATTTTATAAAAAAATGATTTTAACATCTGTTTAATCTTCAGATTAGTGTTATATTATATGGATAATGAAGCTTGCAAATACCCAAACAAAACGATTTATAAAAATCAATGAAAAACTGCTACTGTTTTTTCTAAAATTACTCTTCGAAAAATTTTTTATATGCATAGCTTGTAAATCATACATTCACTATCAGCTACGATTAGACCTATAGAAACACTAACCAAATTTTAACACGAAATAATGAATCAGACAGTTCAAATGGGTGGTCTCACGATAGCAAAAAAAACTACTGTAAAACACAAACGTGCTACTCTATTCAACTTTCAATCCATGTGTGTCTGTATGTTTATCCCAGTCAATCTTTTTCTTGACTCTAACCTCTATTATAAAAAACACAAGACAATCTATTACCAATCCTCTGAATACCAATAAAATTATTTTTTTTTTTCTTTTCTTTTAATCCATCAATGTTCTTATTTTTATTTTGTTTTTCTTATCTTCATTTTTTCTTTTTTTTAAATTTCTGTACAACTTACATGAAAATATTTATGTACTTTATTAAAACCTCACACTAAATTATATATGTACTACGCCTGTCTCAATACGGGAACTCCTTTTGGTAAGAAAGCCACATCAAAAACCATTGTTATATTTTAATCAAGATAAATAAGATAACCTTTAAATTTGGATAAATCCAAATGTCACACTTCAATGAGCTACTTGAAAAAATCAAGTTTTTTAAAAAACCATTTTATTATTTTGGGTATTTCCTGATAAATTTATAATTCGAAGCAAAATATATTTACGATTCCCCGGGTATTGGGCATTTTATTTATGAAACCCGTCTTACATAATACGCAAAGCTAGAATCTTTAGTCTACCTATCTAATTTATGTTGAATGAATCACTGTTTTCATATTATTTGCATGGCACATAAATACTTTTGACATTAATACAATACCAGTAATTTAAAATTTAGAGAAAATCGTGGCTCAATTATTTTCTAAATAGCAATTGACCGACGTCCGAATTACCAAACCCCTTCCACCAAATTTGCATTGTAATAAAACGTTCCCTTATCGCACCACTCTGAGAGTCAATCCGGTCAAAGCTTTGTCGTCAAATAATCAAATTGAAAACAAAAAACCCTTTTAGGCAAATGACCCTCAGCCACCTAGTAATTTCACATTTAAATTTTGACTCTTCTTTTGAATTAAAGTATTGCGCATTCAATAAATTATCGCGTTGGCCATAAGTGTCCTCACGGATTCTCGAATGCCCTATTACCTATGGGACTTTAAATACCTCCCTCACCCTTTTAAATGAATTGACTGCTCTTAATGTGGAGTTATCAAGCCAATGTATTCATTGACATTCGTTAAATCGGATAAAATTTCTTCATAATTCAATTTAGTGGCCGTTTTCAGTTTCGATTTATGCACAAGAAATTTTTTAATTTAAAATTCTCTAAATTTTCTTTTCTAAATTCATAAATAAAAATCTAATGTTGCAAGGAAAATAAAAAAGCCCCAAATGAGATAAATTGATACTTTGTGGAACTATTTAAGCAAATTGTTTCAATTCCAATTCCAAATTTTGGTACAGAAGTTCTGTTCAAAATTCGACCATTCAATAGTTCAATAGACACGACATAAGAAATTAATTTGATTGAATAAAACATTATGAGGAGTTCTGAAAACAACGTCAATAATCACAATTTTTTGTTTTATTACACAGTTATCCTTATTATTATTACACAGTTATCCAAGTTTGTCATATATGTCGGCCATATGCAGGTAACTAGAGCGTAGTAATTTTATTGCAGCTTTTTCAAACAAAAAGCTCACACTTTTTGGAATAGGGGAAGAAGTGACCATAAATAATATTAAAGCACATATAGTTTTCGCTCTGTTACGTAAACATGAATTATATACAAACTGCAGTTGGAAGGGTTGCCATGTCTGCGTGTTTGAATCAGCTAATATGAAAGTATTCAAAAGGTATTTACAGACAAATAAAACATTCAAACCAATATATCGTTGCTGGAAAGGCAAAATGGCTTTAGTGACACTTTGGTGAAAAATGCATTAAACATGCAGTTTTAATCAGTTTATTTTTCTGCTCTGAGTCTCGTTGAATCTGAAGACTTTTGTGGCCTTTCAGCCGTCTGAAATATATTTACCGATTTGGGAGAAGGCTTGAATCAAGCGACACAAGTTTGAAACTTTTTAAGCTTTTTGTCGCTTCAGGTAACTCTGTGAGAGCATTGAGTTACCTGAATTTACGTTTTTTTTCAAAAACCAACCAGGTACTGAAGAATTAAATTTTATTGTCATACAAAAAAAAACAATAATGTTAAGTAAAGGGTCCGCCAAATAACTTTTTTTTTTGAAAATGCTATAAAAAAAAAACAACTGAATATTTTCTCAAATTTCTTTTTTTATTTATAAGTACAATCCTTCCGGTTAATAATGGAAAATAATTTCATTCAAATGGCTGCCTCGGCTGGCCATGCAGTAGCCTACACGATCGGTCCAATTTTTAAGCACATTATCGATTGTGTGCAGCTGTATTTCACCAATGGCTTCACGAATATTGTCCTTTAAAGCGTCAATTGTCTCTGGCTTGTCGGCGTAACATTTATCTTTGAGGGCACCCCACAAATAATAGTCCAACGGTGTAAAATCGCAGCTCCGAGGTGGTTAAACGACATCAGCTCTGCGGCTGATAATGCGATCTTCAAAAACAGGGCGCAAAACATCGAGTGTAGCTTCGGCTGTGTGGCACGTAGCGCCGTCCTGTTGAAACCAAATGTTGCCAATATCCTCCTCTTCAATTTTTGTGAACAAAAATTCGTTCAACATGGCCCGATAACGATCGCCATTGACTGTAGCCCACTCCTTGCTCATTTTCAAAGAAAAATGGCCCAATTATGCCTCTGGACCAAAAACCAAACAGTGACTCGTTTTGGGTGTACCGTATTTTCAATGTATGCGTGCGGGTTTTCTGTGCCCCAAATACGACAATTTTGCTTGTTTACATACCCGCCAAGATCAAAATGAGCTTCATCCGAAAAGATGATTTTTTGGCAAAAATCGGCATCTTCTGTAAGTCGATCGCAGGCCCACTCGAAGCGAAAACGCATTGGATGGTCAGTTGGCTTCAACTCCTGAACCAATTGGACTTTGTATGGCGTCATACCAAGGTCTTTATGCAAAATTCGTCTCAATGATGTCTCCGAAATGTTCAATTGTTGAGAACGACGGTGAATTGATGTTGATGGCGCTACACGCATCGATATTCTCGGGTGTACGCACTGTTTTTTGGCTTTTCACGCTTTGGTTTATCGATGAGGATGCCAGTTTCTTTCACTTTTTTCACAAGATAACGAACATACGGAGCTGACGGTGCTTCTCTTCTTCCAAAAACCGTACGCAATTTTCGCACACATTCTGCAACATTACCAAAAAGTAATGTCGCAATATTTCCCAGCGTTGTTCAAGCGTATACACAACCATATTCGCTCAGCGGAAGGATAAAACTAATTATCTGTCAAATCAGACATGAGCTAAGTGTTACCATTCACGAAATAAGCACTAGTTGAAAAAAAAAAAGTTATTTGGCGGACCCTATAGTATGTGTACGACGTATTATGTCTGCAGTCAGAGTACATAAATGTCGTATGGAAGAGAGGTAAGTCACTCTCCCAATTTTGTGTATTCTGAAGCTAAAAAATAAAAATGTTATTGCTGGTATATTAAGATTATGTTTCTAGATCGAGCTTAGGAAATAAAAACATTATATTCTGGGAAAAAGCCTTTCGGCATAAAAAACCAATTTATTAATATAAGTACAAAGAAAAATGAAACGTGAGGTTCAATCCAAAAAAAAAATGTGTTATGTGTAGATGTGTGTGTGTGTGTGTGTGTGTGTGTGTGTGTATAAAATACTTGCGTGAATGTCTAGGACCATCAAGTCGATGGAAAAAGACGTGTGGTGCGAGTAGAGTCTGCTCGACTTTTAGGACGTGGTGTCCACGGGTCAGTTGGCCAAACTGGCCGAGTTCTCGTCGCTACGAGAGTAGTTTCTTGAGTTCGTAGTTACAAACAAGAAACGTATGGCGTAGTGTGCCCTTCTAGCCCGGCCGAACTGGCAGCCCCAAGTAGAAGCAAACCAAGCTGGCGCGCAGAAGCTAGGTAAAAACCTCTTGAGTTCGTAGTCACAAACAAGAAGTTTATGGCGTTGTGTGCCCGCACGTGAGACAACGCGGCAAAGAAGGCCTAGAGGCGACCTCGAGTGATATCGTGTTTATGAATTTATCTCACCAATACAAAAACGATGTGGTTCAAAAGAAATGACGCCACGAAACAAAATATTATGCAATACAGAACCGATGCGGGGTGACGAGATGGATAGCGTCTGAATAATAGGCCAGTCAAAATAAGACTATCACGTTAAACTGAACAGTTAGCAAACTAATGCGGTTCAAAAGTAATGACGACACGAAACAAAATATTATGCAATACAGAACTGAGGCGGAGTGACGAGATGGAAAGCGTCTGAACAATAGGCCAGTCGAAATAAGATTTTCACGTTAAATTGAATAGTTAGCGAACTAATACTTAACAAATCGTGATATCCCGTTTATGAACCACGAACAAGAAAAAAAAAGTGACGATACGAAACAAAATATTGTGCAATGCTGAACCGATGCGGTACAAAAGGAATGACGACACGAAACAAATAATTATGCAATACAGAACCGATGCGTAGTGACGAGATGTATAGCGTCTGAACCGTATGGCCGTCGGATGAGAAGTATCACGTTAAACTTGAACAGTTAGCAAACTAATGCGGTTCAAAAGGAATGACGCCCATAAGGTGAGCGCAAACGCCTAGCCTGTCCGAGTTGGCCACCCTGGCCACCCGACTCAGGTAGACAAACCTGAGCGCAGAAGCGTGACGTTAGCAACATATTCCCACGCGATTAATTGAATACTTTTGTTAATTCCTAGTATAATGTGTTGAATCTTTAAATGTTATTCTAAACTCAAACCATATCTTTTTGGGTGTTAATGGATCGAGGAAACAACGCAACAATTAAAGTGCTTTGATGTAAACTTCCCAAAATAGCGCTTTAGCCCTTTTGCCTTTTTGGTGACGATATATTATCATGCCATCAAGATTTCTGGAACATTTTGGTTAGAAGATGAATGTTAATGAAGCGAAAAGTGCATTTCTAGACAGACGAGTTATCGATTCATCTCTTATGTCTACCTTAATGTGAAACGGCGTTGTAATATTCTCTTTAAAGGTATATTTGTCACTTGTAAGTATAATTATATGTGGACAAATAAGTAAGACTAAATATTAACATCCAAAAACAACATTACTTTTCAACCGTTCTCTTTGTTCTTTTTTATCATTTCACCAGATTGTCAAATCGAAAGCACCCTAGTCCTACTGGCTCATTATAGTTAGACTGCTGTGTGGTGTCTCAGAAGAAACATGGGAAAACGTGTTGTTATAAATAAAACACCTTAACTTTTTGAAAGATTATTATAAAGCATAAATTGTTATACCAATGAAATTCTAAAATGAAAGCAATATGCGTAATCCTTTAAGTATTAAATAACCAACTTCAGAAATAATTCAAAATAAAACCGGCATCCCTAAATCACATCGCTACTCAGTAGACGCCAAACAACATAATCGTGTTTCCCTCACATGTTGATATAAATATAAAATAAATATATAAACGAGCCTGTTGTATTAATTTTTCAGTGGGAGTCGCCGGAGCGTGAACGAGCAGGATGCGGCACCCTTTCTCCTCAGACTCAGCTCCACCCCTGCGTTCGTTCCTGCCTCCCTCGTGCCGCTTTATGATCAATGGTTATGGCACATAAATTAAGAAATCCGGCGAACATTTCATGCATTTATAACAAGGAAAGCTCTTAGCGGGGGTGGAATCGCAATAGATAATAACCCACATTTAAAACATTACTTTTAAAAACATGTTATATATATTGATCATATTCATCAAGAGGTTATTATTCTGCCACCAAAATATATGTGCATAGGTACCTGCGTGAACAGTATTTTGTAATTTTGCGTATTCAATCAGTTTTTAAAACACCATTTTATAAACTTTAACATTTAAATAAGAGTTGTGTCTTTATAAAGGAGAAAATAATTGCATATTTTGTGAATCGAGCTTATTCTATCCGACAGAAAACGAGCATCCCACTCACATGGCTATCGATTGTCATATCAAAATTGTACCAACAGAAATTCCACTTTAATAAAGTTACACCAGCATCGTGAATTTATTAATATTTTTTCCATGTTGTATATTACGTAATTTCCTACTTCAACTGTTTAGTTGATATATTTTTTTCTACAGACAATATTTATTTATTTTATTGCAAACGGCCGAGGAGGCTTTAACATAAGAAGGTTTACAATCAACAGTGAAAAAATGAAAATTATTTGCACGAACACAATAAAAAATTACTGTACAGTAGTAAAAAATAGTGTTTGATTACATTAAATTAATAATGAATAAAGATATTTGATATTATAGCTTTCTTGTATCTACATTCTGTGCAGTTAAATACATCAGCCACATCTGCATATGTATTACCAACTACATCCAATCTAGTTACAAACGAGTATCTGAAAGACAGTCCTGATGTTTTCATCACAGCTAAATAGCATTTTGGATCGAGTATTTCGGTTTATATGTGAAAGGAAATAAGGTTAAGTAAATCAAGGCTGTCTATACAGCCATTAACAATTTTATAAATATGAAGCTATAAGTAATGTTATAACAATAAAGGTTGCGTACTAAATGTGCCCACCTAAATACTAACATAAAGACCGAGACATTTAGAAATATAAAGCATCTGTTAAGTGAACCATTCAACAGATTATACATTATTTCAGGAGTTATGTTTAGGTGCCGCTCAAATTAAATCGTCAAGCCGGTATTTTCCGAAATCTCCCAAAAAGGGAGATGTAAATTTATTCATCCCTGTGTCTCTAATCGCGCCCTCCCCCTCCCCCCAGGGTTGCCGATACAGTGTTCTTGGAACACCGATAGGGGCTGCAAGGCGTTCTCCATATTTTCGCCTATAACCTTTTAATTATTATATCCGGTCGGCCCAGATGAATTGCGCTTCCTGAAACGCCGGCGTTCATTAGAGGGAAGATTAAATATTTCAGTCGAAGTGAATGGGTTGCGGAATACTTCATGCGAATCGCCTTCTTGTCCTTTGTAAAGGAGGTGAATGGATTGATTAAAAATCTTAATCACCGCGTAACAGGGGAATTTGGTAGGAAATTAAAACGATAACTTCGTTCCGTGAAATATTGAGTTCCGCCAAGTTTATCATTCAATTTTCAATGAGATTAAGCCTTGTTTTAATAAGATTTCCAACTTATTGCAAGAAAGTTGTTAGCGAATTATGTTCACGAAGCAAAAACAATCTTACACAAATGGGGCATTATCCCTTTTCAATTTTTTGTACTTACAATAATAATTTCATTCAAAATATGCAGCTTCTAATGTTGCGAAAAAATATAGGAAATTACGATAGTGAATATAATTGTTCTAACTTTTATATTAGAATGGTAAATTAGCATTTAAAAAACTGTGTCTCTGGATTTTGATAACATATCTAAAAAATCATCGTATTCCAAAGAAAGTATCTAGAAGATATATAAATGGTGCATTCGTTTCATACATGTCGATGACTTCATATTATTCACCATTTTTTTCAATTTTGAATCATCATTCACTGGTCCTCCTGCATGACTCTTAAACGTTTTACTCCTCAACTTGTTTAAAATAGCTTGGAAGTGGCGTTAAAAATATTTTACTCCATGGGGTCTTAATACAAGTACTGCAAAATGTATTCACTTTAGTTACCACAAATCCGTTAAAATATAATACTCTGTTGAAAGGTCTAAAAGTTATCAAAACTGTGCACATGATGCTATCGATATCTCTTCTTAAATATTCATAAAATCGAGATCTCTCCATCAACGTTTACTGTAGAAAAATTCTCTTAAAATTCTAGCAGTTCCTACAACATACAAAATTAAATACAATCCACAGAAGTTCATATTTTTATTTGCCAGGATACGTTCCCGTACAAAGGTAAGTTCTTCAGTTCCAAATAAAATACCTTTTCCTCCTTTCGTCCTTAGTGAAAAAACCAAACTGTCGGTCTTCCGCATTTATCCCTTATAATGAAACAATATTTCTATTTGAAAGCGGCTAGTTTTAAATAGAAACATGTTCGCCACGGTTTGAATAGAATTCAAATCATTCGCATATTAAAACATACATTTAAGGTAGTCTATGAAAGTTTCTAGCATTCTTCAAGAGGTGGATTGTATTCCACATAATGGATGCTTTTGTTTATAATTATAAATTACTTTGCATCCATTTTTCCCATGAAACATTTAGTAAGTCTTCAGTTTTAGCATAAAGCCACTACATTATGATGTCCGCACAATAAAATTCAATGAATATTGAAATCTAAAAATGTTCTCTACTAAACAAAATTTAACATTTGAGTGTTCATTATTATATTTATCGCGAGTTATCCATTATAAATTGATGGAAACGGTGGAAAGCACTGGGAACCCTCTCAGTAATAAATTCTAATTCTATTCAATTGATCGAACGCGACCAGTAAAACAAGAGGAAGTTAGTACAAAGGGAAAATTTGGCGAAGTGTTCTAATACGCCTCCTTTTTAGACGCATACTAAATTCAAAACACTCTTATCATTGCTTCTGACTCATTACTAAAATTGACAAATATATGTTCAAGATTAAATTAAAATTACCCGCTTTGATTGAAAATGAGCAAAAGGGCATGGTAGAAGCATTACAAAATTAATACAATTCTTAAATCACTGGCAGTACGGTACCTATCCGTATTCTACTAATTATATATATATTTTTTTTAACGAATGAAACATTTATATAGTCATAGCTAACCATTTTTAGACACAAATAGCCTTTTTTGTTTACTCATGTATGGTTTCTGACTAGTCATATATTATTCATAATATACAGAATTATTGGGAAAAATATATTAACGTTAATAAATATATATGAAACTAGTAATAGAAATACGACAACGTTTTTATAAAACATAATAGATATATAGGTAGGCACAACCCAATGAACTTATTTTATCTTCATCTCCACCAAATAAAACGAAAATTACATAATAACACTCATTAACCCTCATATTTAAAAACAACACGTGGGGGTGGATTAGCACGTGCCCTTAATACCTACTCGCGCTGCATTCTCGTATCTAATCATTAGCCGTAAGCCTCCACAGGGGTGATGGTAACAGGAGTACAGAGAACATAAGGGATGATTGGTCCATCAAAACAGGTTAACGTTAAAGCTTAACGGAACCTCCGGGCTATGCCGTTGCTGTAGAATGGAAATTACATCGTCCAGGCTCGTTTTCCGGAAGGTAGTCGGTACACACGATATTCAGGATTTCCCATTATTTTGTTTACAAACGTTTAGGGATCATTATATTCTCCATTACAATAATGTAACGTAATGACCCCATAGCGATGGAATCGGAGAACCAACTGCGCAAAATTATTGTATTGGTTTTTGTATTCCTTGTGTAGGTGCCATATAAGGTGCCATAAGGTTCTTTATTATATTTATGACCATTCAAGTTTCTGTCTTACTACTAACTCTTTGACGAAAAAATAGGCTTTCTTCATTCTGCATAATATCCCTATTTATTAAAAAGTAATTATTTGGGCAGGTATATGAAGAAGGGTGTCATTTAGTTGATAGGGATTTTATTTGAATTCAATAAAAATTTTCATAACTGGAGTTAGAAAGATTACTATACCAATTATTTAACATTAAGCTGGAAGAGTTGAGAAATGACTCCGATATTTTTTTTTTATTTGCATTTGCACCGTCAGGGGTCAAAGATTTTTACTGTTTGCCACGTGAGTTACCTTTCGAACTTTCTGTAGAAAAAGATGTTCATTAATCATAGTGTCAAACGTATTACCTTCGTACATAATACTAACTTTTCTACTCGAGTTCGCTCGAGATAATAACACTCTTTTTAAAAAATACTAACATAATATAAAATGCAAATTCATTTGAACCATTTTCACTTGTCTTAATCAGGGCAGGCCTAATAACCGATAATCATAACGTTTTATTAAGATTTCTCCTGTATAAAGCCTAAGCCCATTGAGTCAAAATAAACCGTAAGTAATGACGCAATAAGGGCGATGACGTTACGTAATACGGTGATTGTTACGCCCTTAAGGGCGGTGTAAATCTTTGGATTAGAACGAAGGCAGCTTTTCCAGAAAACACTATCATTTAGCTTTGTTTATGTAGTTGTATGATGAAGCTATCATTTTCGATTGTAAATCAGAGAATATTTTGGACAAAATAGAATTTTGTGTTTATTTATAATAGTTGTTTCAAATGAACAGAAAATAACGAATGATACCATTATTTTGTTTTGGCTTAAGTAACCAAAAATATCTAAATTTCATACGTTGCACACTAAATAACATCAAATCACGTTTGTTGAATGTATCTTTTAACATTTAATTTCCTCCCCTTTTTTACATATTTCCATTTTTTTTCACTTTCCTTGATAATGATTATTTTTTTAAATAATTTACATAGAACTGAAACGTTGTGTATTTTCAACATATTTATTTTTTCATGCGTATATATAGCCCAAGTCACAATCATATGTCAATTGTCTTGTAATTGAAAGAGCTAATTTAGGCGTTAATCAATAACTATCCCGTCGCCGGAAAGGCAAAAGAACTGAAGCACCATTTCAGAAAGTTTACACCACAGTACTTTAATTTTTTTTTTTTACATAAATTCATAAGTCTTTAGAGTTGGTTAGGTTTTGAAAAAATAAGTTAACTAAGGTAACACAATGCAATCACCAAGTTACCTAAAGCGACAAAAAGCTAAAAAAAGTTCAAAACTTGTGTCGCTTGAGTCAAGCCTTCTCCCAAATGTTAAATGAATTTTAGATAGCTGAGGGGCCACAAAAGTCTTCAGAATCAAACGAGAGTCAAAACATTCTATGCAGAACAAAAAAACTGTTCAAAACTGCATATTGAACTCATTTTTTACCATAGTGTCGCTTAAGCCCTTTTGCTTTTCCAGCGACGATATTCTTATTTTCCGAAATTCTACCCGTTTAGCTAATTTTTAGCAAGAGTCAATAATTAATTCAAGTAACAATTTGACTTACAACTAAATAACCGATGCCTTAAGGTTAACTTGCAAAAAATACTATGACAGGAACGACAGTTTATTGTCATTATAAAAATTACAAATATGTGCCCATAAAATATAGACCACTACTCATGACCAGAGAGATTTAGCCATCCGCGTCTCCATATAAACGTTACCTTTTATGACGTCATTAGCCAAGCGGGGCTAATGTAAGCCTGTTTGTGTTTTTATGCGGTTATTGCTTCCTGCCGCCTTGTATCACCTAAGGGTTGTTTAAGGTGTCCATTTCGTGAAGTAATCACTAAAGGATAACCCTACGTAATGGTTACTGAGATTTAATTTATTGTTATGAAGGTACCACAATTAGGTAAATACCAAAAAAGGTTACGACCGTTTTATCGAGATTATTTTTTTCAGAATAAATTGTAGAATAGAGCATAATTATTTCATTGATATTACTAGCTTTAAGAAGTAACTTATTTTGCCAAAAATAAATATCTTGTAATTAGCTTTGAATAATTTCCTCTGTGAGTACGTGCAACCGCACGAATGTGAACATTTTAAGCTTTTGTTAAATGAAATTACAAATTTTTAAAAATAGTCTTTTCAAATCCCTACCTACCTAATAAAGTACCTACCTACAATGTATTTTAGCAGACACTTTTCTATATGCGAAATGGGTGATTAAAACGATTAATATTTTGTTTTGGCAAGTCAAGTTAGAAGTTAAGTCCCGTGATTTTTCACGAGTATTAGTATATTAGTACGTAATTTGTTTATCTTATTTACGAGATACCTGTAAAATTATTTTCTTAGTACTTTCTATACATCATTTTGAACGGTTTTTATTTAGCGAGTTCTGATGTCTTGAAATTCGTGCATTATATTAATATTTTCACTATCATTTGCCACGGAGCTTTGGATTATACACAAAACCCTCGAAAAATAAGAAAATACCTAATAGTTTTAATATTTATTTTACTTATCGTGTTTTGGGCAACATAAATAAATACTTAATAACTAGAAACTAATGAAATGACAGTTAGATTTGTGATTTTTTTTAAATTAATCTTGTGGAAAACATTGCCTACACTAAAAATATCTTGCTAAATATTCTCTTAATCTACGAGAACGGATTTTATATTTCCCTTTGCAGAGAACTGCATTTTTTTTTCACCAGGTCACTCAACTTCTTATCTAAAGCTTCGTCTAGAATGTCCCCTGTATAATAAAGTGGTTGGCCGTCTCCAATGCAAAATCCTGTATCCGGATAAACTTAATAAAGGTAAAGCTTTATGTATTGTTACCGTGTTTATTCTGTAGAGCTTCGTCTTGAATTTTTTTACTTAAGCCTAATGAAAAATCATTTTTACTCGAAATTATACATAATTTACTTAAATAAGCTTTCCACCATAATCATTAGGTCTTTTCTACATTTGAATATCAAGTTCATCTTAAATTATTATTGTTACAACTCATTCATCGCCATTGAAAAATAGTGAAAAATTCTCATCAACTTTAAATGTAAATCAATTACGATAAATGGATAATCTTTTTAACACAAAATATAATTACATAATCATTTATATTACACCAAACTGTCTTCAATTTTAGCAAGTACTCCATTGCTTATTGTCAGCACTCAAGAATTACCCTAAATGCCACTTTGTAGCATTCTAATAAAGTAATTCTACAAATGATTTTAATGCAAATTATCTGAAGGTAGTTATAAAAGTATCCGAGGTTTCCAGGAAATACAATAGTTTAAGTGTTATTCTTTAAATTCTATATTAAAAAATGCTGAAATATTTGTGAAAGGTGCAGTTTTTAAGCCAGCAAAGGGATTTTTGAACGTTTTACTTGAATTCTTAGGTTTTTTAATTTTATTTAAGCAATAATTATTATTATTATTTTTTTTTTTAAACAATTTTTATTTAAAAGCTCTGCGATGTAATTGTTTTTACGCGTGACAGCTGTTTCGCCTTCTGATGGCATTATCAAACTGTCAGATTGGTAATGCCCTCAGAAGGCGAAACAGCTGTCACGCCTAAAAATAATTACATCGCAGAGCTTTTAACTAAAAATTGTTTAAAAAACAAAAATTTAATAATAATAATTATTGTTTAAATAAAATTAAAAAACCTAAAATTAAAATGGAGTTCTTTAAAACCATAAATAGTTTTACTTAAAAATACAGTATGCATTTCATAAAGAATTAAAAAGATTATTGTTAAGGAATTGTATTTACTGGAAACCTTGGATATTTTTCTAACTACCCGCATAAAATTGACAGATAAAAAATTGTAGTTTTGCTTGTACTAGAAAACCAAAAAGGGTGTATTTTTGGATACTGACCCTTAAATATTTTACACAAGAATATTAGGACAAGGTATTTCCTCAAATTCCTCTTACCAATCTCCATCCCTTCTCCATTAACGTCAGCCTCACAACATACCTCAATTAGAGATATATAATCCCACTGGCTCCAGACAGTTGGGAATATTTGAGACTATCGTACGTCAAAAAAAAAATCTTGACGTATAAAAAACCCAAAAACCTTTTTGCTGAGACATGAATTGTGAATTCAATAAACAGAAAAGAGAATTCAATTCGAATATACTTCGGTGAGTAAAAATACCTTGAGTGATCATTTGTCCACTTTACAAAAATAATCAACAAATAATGTCGATAGTAAATATGACGTTTTAGAGAGCCACCATCACTTTCCAAAAAAAACGACTTTATTTAAACCACCAAAACACAATTTACCCTTGATCAAAGAGCGATGGATACCGCTGCTATGCAGGTACATAAATCGTCTACACACCAATACCAGAGCAGTGCCAAGTACTTCTAAGAAAATAAATGCATTATACTCAAACCCATGCAGCGTAAATAAAGTCACGTCCTCATAACATCCAATTTTGAGGCAAATAAATCCAATTTTTCAATCGGGGGTAAAATATTTATTGCGAAATAAATCACTCCCATCGCCAAGTTCTCATCTCTTCGTAATAATACCCTGGACTTCTTTACGACTGGCCAATGAAATAAAAATCACGTACGAAGAACGACTGGTCAGCTTACTCTTTACTCTTTATGCCCTCCTAGTAGAATTTATATTCCTAACTTTATTACATCATCAACATAATATTACTCGGAATGTGTTTCTACCGAATAAAGTACGATCATTTGTTAGGAAATGGATTTCGATATATTTGTATACAACTCATATCCTTATTCCATATTGACTATGTTATGGTAGAAGGAAATAAACCGAAATTACAACGTTTTATAGAAAATGAAAAAATTATCTTGCTAGTGAGCATTTTTTTAAATGACCTGTTCAATATTTTTGACGCCGAATTATTAATGTTTTTTTTAATTTTTATTTTAGCTACACACAAGACATCTTGAAGTTTTTCTTGGCTACTTTTGCATCTTTTGCGAAGGGTGTTTTTAAGGAATGAAAGGAGTGAACCAAGGTTTTGAAGGGATCTGTATTGTAGGAGGGAGGAAACAGAAAGGCCGGCAAGTCATTCCGAATAACCAATTCCTCTTCAAGTATTGTATTTTGCTATGAAAAAATCATCAACGCAAAAAAAAGACTTTCACAAAAAACTTGGTTATTGCCTTTTGCATTTTCACAGTTAATATTAGTATCTACTATCACCGGGATTCCACTCATAACAAGTCAGTGCGTTACGCTCTGCGAACAGAAAATCGGTTTTTGCATTGTTAAAAATAATGGCACTGCAGCGGTTAATTTTTCTCCGAGTAGAGATGGAATGACGTCATCAACTGCCTAGTGTTACGCGACGTTGACATATTTTTGATATTATCAAGGGTCGTTACAATAAGGACCGCGAGTAAATACAAGATTTTGAGACTAATGACACCATAAAATACCCAATATCTCAAACACTAACAAAACTTTTGCTTGTACATTATTTTAGAATGTAACCGAATATTCTTCTCTCAAACACCGTATGATGGAACTTAATCACGCTTTATGTATGTTTATAACTATTTTACGCAATGCGTCTATTTTTCACGATTTCATATGACTAAGATTGTGACGAAAAATTTAACACTCGTATGTGTGATTATTTCTTGTGCAAAATAAAAATCTGTTCTTGTATACATATCTTACTTGGAATTAAAAAAAATCAAAGTTACCAAACAGATATGTTAGATTTTAATGTTATACATAATCAACAGGGTATCATAAAGCATTGTAAAAATCTACTTGTGAATAGAGCATCAAGCCACGACGCTAGGAAATAACTTGAGGAGGCTTTTACATATTAGTGGTGTAAACAAATTTAAAATGCCGATTATGAATTGTATGGTCAAAATAATATAATAATAAACATTCTGTAAAAACTCACCATTTTATTTTCTCGATTCTCTCGATTCCTGAAAGGAAAATGAAAAATATTTATTAATAATTTGTACAATTTACTTTGTACCTTTTTATAACAGGGTTACAATATTCTTATAACTGTAGCCACAACCACCACCCGTAATTCGGAAGTAAAGGATGGGGAGGGCATTCCTTTCTAATGCATACCATCTGCAAATCTCGAATATCTCATCGCATTCTTCCATCGGAGAAATCTGAAAAATTCGTTTAGAATTCAAAACAGGTTGGATCGTCATATTTCACGTGTATCTACGAACTTTTCTCCACCAAGAAGGAAGGGTATGCAACGTCAGGTAGGGAGATAGGTGCCTACATGAATATGTATGTAAATTGCAGATGAAATCACTCCAACAGAATAAAAAATCTCATTCAGCCGTAATATTTTTTATGGTAAACAGTAATTTATTTACTAAACACATAGTGTGAAAAATAACATCTGTTTTCTTATCTCGCTAGTTCAGCACATCAATCACAATCTTCAAGACTAACGTTGCCTATATTTTTAAAAAAAATGCACGTGTTCATTAATATAAGTAGTACATTTAAATATAGTCATTTTTTTCAAACATTTCGGTTCATTTAATTTTAATTTAGGTTGAAGTATTTTTATTTTGCACTTTCCACATTTTTACCCACACTTTTCAACGTGTACCTTTTGTTACACTCCCGTACATTCACACAAAAACAAACATTATCTTTTTAATTAATTTGTTTTAATAATAAATCCTTAATATATTTAGAAAGTGGGTAAATATTATATTATGTGAAAAAATGATAGAAATGATTTTCTTTTATTCCCAGAAAATCTTTTTTTACAGAGGTCAATGTTCGGTCTCTTGGAAAGCTTGGAGTGTTACGTATTCAGACGAAACGACAAACAGTATAGGAAAACTCCTAAACAAACTTTAGAAGAAACTGGAATAATTCACGGGGCAAACAGTCCCAGTACGTGCGGGTAAATCACGACCGAAAAGGACAGTCGTACGCCCGCTGTGTATCAGGGCATCATAAGGATTATGAAGGGTAAATAATGAATACTGAAAGTAGTACCCGAATGTTTATTTGGTAAAGGGTTGCACTCTTGCGTTTTAAGAGGCTTTGAAATTTGTATTTTTGGTATGTATATATATTTTTTTTTACAGGGAGTCTCACTTATTATTATTATTATGCTTACATCTATTTTTTTTATTCGGGTGGTCGATTGCTGTTTTTAAGTTTATTAAAATAATAATAATATTTTTATTCCAGTGGCAGCGTCGTTGCATGGTGTGTGCAATAGACAACTATATGGATCAATTAAAGATAATTAGTATGCAATACTTTTGTTTTTTTAAAACCACACTTATTTTAGTCTTATTATTCATAAAACACTAAATTTGCTATATTTTTTTGATTTTTATAGACCTGTTTTACTTTCGCCGATTAAATCATGCAAGGACGTGTGAATGGATTTTTTTATAGTGAATACCGCTCATGAGTTCCTTTTATTTATGAACCTCAAGAGGTGTTTTTATCAAAAACTATTTATGAGAAAACACAAATACAGACAGTAATTAGTAAAATAGTATACGAGTACATCAAATGGAGAATTCGCCCGTATCCCAAACTATTTCTCACGGATTAACATAAGTAGCCGATAAATAAACCCTTCCAATTTTTTAGACAAATTTAAAGGGAAAACCAAATTAATTAAAGATTGGGTTAGACAGATTTTTATTCTTTATTTTGTGTTTAAACAAAATAGTAGTAATAGTAGTTTTCACCAATAAACAGTTCTTTTTGTTAGCAAAAACATAAAGTGCAATATCAGAGACTTAATTATCAAAATAAAGCAGCACTTAATTTTTATTTTTAAATAATTTTAAACAACGCAATTTCTAAACATAGGTGGTAAAATTTTATGAAAATCGTTGAAGCTTAATATGATGACTGCACACTAAAACGATACATTATCGAACCCCATATATGATTAATCATTATTATTTTAGTATAGTAAGTAAAGAAAAAAAATTGAGAAAACTATAACAAGCTCAATACAAATTCAAATAGCTTATTTGATTGCTATTCTGAGTACTCAATGAGAATAAATTGTATTTTATTGATAATTTTCGATTTCTTGAATAACTTCGTGATTATTGGTTTTTATTTTTATCGGTAAAATTTTACAGTGGCTGTAAAATTCACTACATGTTTACAAGCACGTACTTGTATGGTACATATAGACAAAGTCCTTGCAACTTGAATTCATGTACGAGGGGAGTTCAAAAAGTTCGTAGAACTGACATATTGATCATTCTATGCAGGGTTAAAAGTTATATTTTTGTAATGTAATTTTTAGTTAGTAGTATGTAAACATCTTAGTGCGAGATAATTTAGACAAAAGTTTGAAGGGGAGGTCGCTGGCTTTTTTACGGAACGGTTAAAACCGAACATTGTGAAGCTATTGAATTTTTAGTTTTATTTATTTATTTAGAAAAGAAAAAATAACATTGTTAAAAATAAAGTTTTTGATTATTCAACTAGGAAAATTTTCAGTTTTAATACAGTCAAATTAAAATGTTCATAAAATATGACATAGTTGAAGCCAATATGGGTTTCATAAGTGCGAGAAAACCAACATTGAAATTACAGTATTATTATATATAAACATAGACAATAAAGAGATAAGTTTATAATAAACCTAAAAAATATATATAACCAAATATAAAAATAACACAGAAATACATACATGATACCAGCATAAATAGTTAGCCCAGAAGTAAAAAACCGAAATCGATATAAAAGTGACGAGATATTAAATTAAGTATTATTATTGTGTATGGTAAGAACACTCTCCAAGTTTTAGAAATTTTGTTTCATCGCGACAATTTTCCGACTTATTTATCGATACAAACAACCGGACAAATTTAACATTTTGGCTTACAATGGGCTAAATTTACCAGACTGGACCGTGTACGATTAAAATCGGTTTTATAAATTGAAAACATTACGGGCTAGGAAGAAATTTTAGAAAAGTAAGGAGTTAATAAATGAAATTGGCGTATATTTTCAAGAATTTGCCAAATCGCATTTTACCCAATGACGTTACACATATATAGACGTGTTATAAGCCTTAGAATATTAACACAAAATGTGGCAGGTAACAACCACACTTTCGTTACCAGTAAATTCATCATTCAAATATCGGTAATGTATCATCATGTATGACAAAGATAGACATTCATAGAATATGTGTGTATGAACGAAACAGGTTTACGATCGGACAGACTGAGATAGCACATCGCTTACTCGCTTTCGCGAAGACGTAATTATGTTGGTCAACAATGGAGATAGTTATGTTGTCTAAAATAATAAGTAATTTGCGTGTGATTAGAAATGTAATGTGATTCCTTGGCTTTCAATAGTCTTTGCAGTGTAATTGAAACACTTTCTCATCACACACGCGGGCATTTTGGCACTTATTTTTGTAATTTTATTAGATATAGTAAACGACCTCAAGTGGCCCGTGACAACTTAGTACTAAATCGGCTTAAACACAGATCACACCAACTAGCGTGGTTTTTGCTTGCCACTTTGTGAGCGCTACAACGTGTCTATATATTTGTAACTTCATTGACTTAACCGACATTATGACTCTCGAACAACATTGGATGAAATAAAATGATTTTAAAGAAATAATTAAAAATTACTACCCTGTTTTTCAATACAGTTTTATTAACTTTTTGAACTCCCTACGTATTTAGTCGAATGGTCAAGCTTTCTGTTCCCATGGAAACTTTCCCTAATTACTCGCGAGCTTATGTTAGCCCGAACAATAGCCGCCGGTCTCAAAGATATGAGGGACTAAAGTAGCTTACTAGTTCGAAACACGTCGGTGTATTGTGTTCCTTATTTTAATTATTATAATCATTTAATTGGAATCAGAAAGATATTCTTTGAAACTGTAACATTGCGAATATGCGTTAAAAGTCATAAAAAAATTACATTGTTAACGAATTAAAAACGAAAAATAAAATTATCAGAGCTTTTTGAGTGAATTTTTTTATTTAACTTATGTTATGGGCATGTAGAGCGAATGAACGAAAAATGGAGTGTGAAAATAATGTATGACGCAAAAGTGAATGAA
Organism: Drusus annulatus; assembly: GCA_022651775.1. Classification (NCBI taxonomy): domain Eukaryota; kingdom Metazoa; phylum Arthropoda; class Insecta; order Trichoptera; family Limnephilidae; genus Drusus; species Drusus annulatus. The sequence goes on from JAGWCC010000466.1 coordinate 483,262, forward strand.
ATAAGAAGTCGGGGACACCCGAGGAAGACATGGCACGATCGAGTGAATCAAATACTTGAGTCGGGCCATGTCAAGAGTCAGAATAACAGATGAGTATGTAAGAATGTGAACGAAGCAAGGAATGTGTGCCAAGACAGAGTTGTATGGCGGTCCGTCCTCTCTGCCTACCCCTGCGGGGAAACGGCATAATGGTTAGTTAGTTAGTTAGCTAATATATGTTTGGTTGGTAAAGAAAATGAAATAAATAAAATGTATTTTCTTATCCAAATTCTGTCAGCAATGTTTATACCGATAACAGAGATTATTAAAAAAATGTAATGCGTAGTTACATATAATACGTAGTTACACAAAATTAAATTATTTTTAAAACACTTATTCACAGATTGCTGTCGAATTTCATGCACGTGCATTATTTTCCGTGAACCCTTCAAAGCGCAGCAGTGTTTTAATTTCCGTAAAATAATGAATATCGCATGAAACCAGAATTTTAAAAATTAAGCAAAGCTTTTATGGGCATTTCAATTCATTTTTTATAAACCCGTGTAACCTAGCTGTATATTTTAAAGCTTATATTTTAGTTAAAAAATAAGTACTAACTAGTGTGTAGCTTGTTTCACAGGCCGTTTTTGAAAGTGGGACTGATTTTATAACGTTTGATTAATTGATATGATATGTATCGAATCGTTCGCAAATATCAAGACTGTTTATATGGTATGTAAATAAAATGAATTTATACGAGTTGATGTAGAAATACACTCCGATACCATAATTACATGAGCACTTGAAGTAAATTGTTAAACTTCTACAAACTGTATTTAAAAAATTTTCTCAATATACTCAGATGCGTTGTTCAATAACCACCTGCTTTTCCTGGTTTTAAAAATATTGATTTTCTGTTCGACATCTCCATACAATTTTTTTATTGATCACCCTATGGGACTTCACAATTACACGAGTCAACTTCATAAACAGGACCAATTTATAACTTTTAATTGACGTCGTTTATGAAATGGGGAAAAAATATAACGGTGTAAGGATTTCACCCCCTAGCTACCGTGTTGCGGCCGTCTTTTAATCCCGGTGTTTGCGGAGTCGCTAATTAGGGTGGGCGGTGTGGTAACCACGTTAGGGAGAGGAGAAAAATATTTGACGAGATGCGAAGTGAACATCATCTTAATTAGCGGGGAACTGGCAGGACGGGGGGAAGTGATGAAAAAAACATTTAACGTGATTTATTTTGATGGGATCATGAAAAGAATCTCATTTGCAGAATAAAGGCGACTTGAATGGAGATTTTTTAACAATGGTATAAAATAATGAGGAGAAAATTTAAAAGACAGACAGAAATTATTGTTTAAGAGACATTTATTATTTAAACGTATTTTGAGCTGTCTTTAATTTTGATTTAAAAATATGTTCAACCTTATGACGGAAATTATTTGTTATAATTATATTTAAAAACCATTTCAATTTAACTAAACGTAAGTTGATTTTTTTATAATGTATGAAATCAGGTTTTAAAGAAAGATAATTAAAACACATTATTTATAATTCGCTTAAGAGTAGAAGTTACTCAGGTAAGTAACCACTATTAGGATCATTGCTTGAAATGGTTAAAATTATTTTAAATAAAGAACACCTTGTTTCAAACTACGAATTTATTTTGTTGAAATCGTTCAGATCAAGCTTCGTCAGGGCACATATAATAATTGATAATTTGATTTTCAAATTATTATATGTGCCCGGTCAAAGTTTGATCTAAGCAAAAGCAGTTGGTTTTCAACCGAATAACTTCATAGTTTTAAACAAAATGTTCTTTATTTAATATAATTTCAAACTACAAAGTGATTTCTTCTTATAAAAACAGGCTTAAACTATGTTTCACTTCCATTTTCTTCGGGCTTAAAATATTCCCTAAATGAATAGGTACGCTTTAGCGTTCTCCGTTTTCTGGTAGGCAAAAGTGAGACCTGCTAGATAGATTTATGCAATATAAAGCATGAATTCAAATATTGTTTTCTCTAATGAAAATATTCATACTAATTATCCACCATAAATAAATGAACGCAAACATACATTTAAAATATTTTCAAAGCTAAAACATGAAAGATTTACCATGAAGCTTTCACTGATGCGAAAGAAAAGGCTTTATGCTCCGCGGTTCCCGTAAAGGGTCGGTAAGCTGCAGAAAATGATATCACAAATGAGAAAATGTTTTCAAAAAGGCTAAAAGGGTGGTCAGCATCCCTTTCTCATACCTGAGGCGCTATTCTCCATATTAAAAATACATTCGTTTTCAAAGGGTTGATGATTTAATTTAATTTAAATATGCACCCGTCTCTAAAAATACCAACTTCTGAAAGAGATTCGTATTAAAATATACCCGTAACGAGAAAAAATAAATAATTTAAACTAATACAAAAGTAATGCGGTCCGTTTTCTTATGCGGATTGCTCGAACCATCATATTTTTGGTAATAGAATTTGTCCATTTTAGGGATCGACAAAATATATTGAAACAAAAAAATAAATTCCATAAAAATCTATTTACTTCCAACAATCCAGAGTTTTCCGCTAATGAAAACCCGAAAAATGACGAAATTCTATATTTTCGTAGAAAACAATCACTTTGTGATAGGACATTTTAAAAAAATGAAATAATAACTGTGTATAAGACAACGAATATTATTTAAATTTTTATGACCGACCATATTCTTCACAAAAATGATTATGTCATTGCAGTAAATAATTTAGAAGCACTAGAAATAAAGAAAGCCATTAGACTGAATAGTCATATTTATATATCAGGTAAATTTGTCCAGTAGTCCAATATTAGGTATATTTCCTGTAAACTAAAAAAAAAACAATATTCTTTAATCACCTTCTCAGTTGACGTTTTGTCTCTTTCAATTAATATTATCTGTCTGTTTATTTGTGTTCCTTTGTAATAATTTAAATGTTATTCTATTGTTTTTCTCATTATTTTGTTATTTTTTAAAAAATAATTTGTTCTCCTTCTGTATAACTGCACACTTTGTATTTTAGTTTTGTTTATTTTTTACCCTGATATTGCTTACGCTAAGCGTAAACGGCCGGTCAAAAAAATAAATAATATTCGTGGTCTCATACAAAGTTATTTTTCATTTATTTTATGTACATGTATGCAACCATGATACGTGTGCATACTTTAATAATGCATAACTAAAATTTACTTTCGATCTATCGGATGAGATTAATTGATACTGCCTAGTCAACATCGCATCAAACAATGATTAAAAGATGAATCAGTAACTTACAAACTATTTATTTTTAACTTGGTCTTGGTCTGAATAGAAAACAATTAAAAAACACATAAATTTAAGAGATTAAAATATACCAAATAAAGAAGTACTTGTAGGAACCTACAAGGTGCCTACTCATATAAGGGGTACCTACGTTGCTACTTCTTTGTGAAAGGATTAGGTATCTACCCATCAAAATTCACAATAAAGGGATATAATTGAGTCATTTGTTCGAGTGACACATACAACTATTTCAATGGGTCCCTTGACGAAATAATGAAGGAATATTAATAATGAGTCATATCGGACGCAGTTAGAAGGTTGCATAATTGGTCATCTTTATGCCGAGGAGGGTCCATTTTCTTTACAAACAGTGGCCAGTACCAACCCCCAGTACTTGTATTGTATAGTTTTCAATTAGATGTCCCCCGTACCCCTTACCGCAGAGCAATTTCCACGAGATTAGTATCTATAAGCTCTAATAATTTCTCTTCTGAAGCGGTCTACCTTGTCCAAAACTCATATTGGGTTATGTCATCAAATTTATTATATACCTAACTTTGATACCGTTTCATTTAGTAATTTTGATAGTCTCGGGGTGAAAATTCAATAAAAGCATCTTTAAGTACAGAAGTTCTTTGTTTTAAATTTTTATAATTTAATTAAATCAAATTTAATATGATTTTGCTATCTGCTAGTATAAAGTGAAGTACAAAGATAACAGGAAATTTTATTAAAACCTCTATAAAAATAGTTTTTTTTAAAACAAACGCAAATTAATATGATTTCGTAGTTTTGTCCCTCTTTTAGTGAGATTATTTCAGCGGCTCGTATCAACTCGTTACGAGTATATTATGTTACGAATAGTTTTATTTAAATTTATTATATAAACAAGAATGAATATAAAAAATCTTTATGAACACAGACTGATTAAAATGTGACAACCTGCGTAATTTTTTAGTAATATCCTTCACTGAAATTAAGTATTGCTACCTTTTAGATTGTAAATTTAAAAAATGTAAGGGATAATAAGGAATAAAGATTATATTTTATATCACAACAAATATAAAAGGTTATTTGTATTATGAATTACATCACAAATGTAAAATGTATTCCCGAGCGTGGAAAATTCTCAATTGAGAGAACAGCAAAATAATGAAAAGAAAATATTGAATTATGAATGGATTAACGCGTCGAATTCCCACCAAGGCGTCGCAGGTTCAATTATTCTGTCAATCATTGCACAAGCAACATTTTGGGCTTATTATGATGGTAGTATGAGTTTTTAAAATATTGTCAGGTTATTCGTAACCCGGGAATGTTTGTCTTTCTTTAAAAAAAATTATACGTAATTTATATCAGAATAAATGAACAACAATAATACACATATAAGGAATTTAGTACCATATTTATTTTTTCCTTTTCTGTATTTTTATATAGTTCCTTTCACATAGACGCGTACATATTTTGTTACCTAGATGAATATAAAAAATCATCCAAAAGCAAATTTGTGGTTATTCGTTTTTAAATAAAGTACACAAATTTGCATTATTTTCCCACCAGTCGCGATTTCTTGGCATTTCAAGACAAAGTAATGAGGTCGATACAATTAGTTTTAAATTAGTTGGGAACTTTATTAAGCATAATATTTCATCACTAATAATTTGGCGCGTTGATTAAGTCCTGGAGTCGAGGGGTTGTCTCGAAGGAATGAGTAGGTGAGGTGGAAGAATGGGGTAAGAGGGAGGTGTGGAAGTTCCAGCCCCCTCCTCCTCTAGTGAATGACCGGGGGTCGAACGTGTCTCCGTACTTGAGGCAAGGGATTAGTTAGTATTTGAATAGCCCCAGGGAATCTGGCGCTATTGACGTTATCGTTATATGCGAAATAATAATCACAAAATATAAACACTTGTGCATATTCAAAGGATTTGCGAAGAGATAGAAGGTAAACATGCGTATCCCTTATAATGTTGTTGTTTTAAACCTTCTTAATACAAACTACCTACGCATAAAATCATTCCCATTGGAAACACAGAAGGGTCATACAACTGTGAATACCCGTTTTGAACAAGACCGTCATGTTTTCCGGGACCCTGGCGTATTCCATGGTCCCGCAGACGTTCCGTTGACAGCGGAAACGTCATGTTCTAGACTCCTAACACCAAATTTTAGGGGAGTCAAAATCGGCTATCGGTTTGCACTCCCAAAATATCAGAATTAAAAAAAAAAACAGATTTCAGCAGATATTTCAGAGATGGCCGTCGACAGCGACTGACACAACATTTCGGAGGAACCGGTTCCTTACTCAGAATTTTGCTGGCCATTATTTTTAATTTTAAATTTAAGCCAAGTAGGTAAGAATGGAAGTTCCGAGGAAGAACCGGTTCCTTCGGAAAAAATCGAGATGTAAAATTTTTACAATTTCTGGGAAAACTGTTAATTTGTTTCATAGAAGGGGGTTGGCCAGTGTGAAGAACCGGTCCTGCAGTGATCGCTGAATCACAATCGAAAGCCGAATCTGGAGGCGCAAACTGACAGTTGATTTTATCTCCGAATTTGATAGCGAGAGTGGCACTCTTTTCCAAAGAATAATAAAAATACTTTCAAATATTCAAAAAAACCTAAAATTAAAAATCAATTAATTACTGGACAGTTTTCCGAAGAAGGAGCTCAAATAGACTCATTTATATTCAATCTAAAACCCACCACACGTATTTTTCTTTACTGCAACACAATATGGTAATATAATAATTACAGGCCTCATTTTGAACTTTGTACGTGGTTAATCGTAACTATATAATTATCGGAACGGAAAATGGATTATCCCTTAACTGTTAAATCTTTCTCTTTACGTAACTGTTTATTATATTTAAGTAGTCTCTCAATCAAAGAAAGTTAATAGATACCCAAGTGTAATTTTTTGGAATTATTAAGACTCTTGTGAAGTAAAATTGCACGGAATCTTACACCATGTGCGACCGAATTACAAATCAGTGGGTCAAAAACAATACAAACCAATTGGATGCCATTAAAAAGGGAAAATTAGACGCTTCAGAAATGTACAATATCGAGAAAAAGGTGGAGGTAAATTTAAAAAAAAAAAATACTGTCAAGCATTATGACGAGCTCGTAGAAAAACAAATCAAATGGCAAATATATTTTATATGGCTGAAGAGCCACAACTGTGTTCAGAATCAAACGAGAGTCAGAGCATTCATTTAATTCATTTTTAACCAAAATGTCGCTAAAGCCCTTTTTCCTTTCCAACAACGATATGTACTTGAGTCGTATAATGTCGACTGTCTGCATATACGTGGGTGAGGATGTATTAAAACATGTGTGGTTAAATAATAAAAAGTGGCATTCAACCCTCCCTGCCTACGTCCTGCGAGCGAGGGAAATATTAAATATTAACTCAGAATTAAGCAGACTTTATAATTAAGACACATATTTAATACCTCAATTAAATATGTTCACATGGGTGTACCGAACTTAGCTTACTCGTAAAATCTCTTGATTCGTGCTACTGGCCGAAGCCATTTCCCATTTATTGGCCATTAAGCTGGCCAAAAGGCTGCACGAGGTAAGAAAACATATAATTCTCTCAGTTAATGACTTCCAGATGTCCACTGGAGTCGGCATGATGAAGAAGGGCGGTAAACAAGACTGCCGCGCACTTATTTGGAATGATTCCTAGAGTTTAACAAAGTAAACTTCCAGAAAGAAAAACTGAAGATTTATAATAGGGTATCATACAACATTGATGGTAGAGTAAAGTTGGCTATTAGTAAAGCATTTTACAAAGAAAAAATGGCCGTGACAATCGTAATTATAAACATTTTGATTATAATTATTCTTAACGGAGATCAGATTATACGAAGAACCGTATATTTTAGGCATTGTTCGTTCATATTTTGGCATTGATTTGATTTTTTCGTAATCCTCTGCTAACTAACTGGGGCTTATACAAATACTCCTCATAATGTCCATCTAACTAGTTCTGCGGCTTATTAGGCCTTATTACTATCACCATCTGATGGTTGTATTTAATTGACTGAATTTAAGTTGACATCAGTGAGTTCTTAGGGAAACGGTGTTAACTGGATATTTCTAGTGCATACGTTGCCATTGTGAGAGTGCATATAATCCGATGTAAATGCATAAATTTAAACAAAATGAATATTTTGGTAAGAGGGAGGTTGACAAACTTAAGGGTCAGCACCCTAAAATAAGCACTATTGGCTTCTAGTATAAAAAATACAATTTAAAAGCAATTACTTTTTAAATTCTATATGAAATGCATTCTGGAATTTCAAATGCCTTCGTTTGCATAGAATTTAAAAAATTCTCTTGAAACCTTAAGACATTTCCCTAACTACACAAAAATTAACATACAAATCATTTGTAGTATTACTTGTAGTAAAATGCTACAAAATGACATTTGTCACTATTTTTGAGTTCTGAAGTTTAAATGAGTTTTTTTTAATACAAAACATTTTCTAGAATCGACACGTTTTTGAAAAATACCTAAAAATGTTTAGTTACTTATAAAAAAGAATGATCGAATACACAGTAGAAAATCTGGCCTGACAATTTCCTTACAAAAATAACACCTCAATATCAATTTAATAATTCTAAAACAGGGTTACCTGAAAACTTTATCAGATATACTTTTGATTTGAGACGTCGAAATATCAAAGGTTGGTGCCCATTTACAATGAATTAGCAAAATCTCAGTAAATTGTGTTATCACAAATTGTGTTTCTTTTCAATTTTATAGTGAATACCGTGCAAGAATCCAAACTGCTCCTAACCGTCTAGAGCCAGTGAGACTATGGCATTTCAATTGGGGTATTTTGTGAGGCTGAAGGTAGTAGGGATGGGAAGGAGATGGGGAAGAAGAAGTTTGGGAAGTACCTGGCTATTCAGATCTGGTCACAAACACACCTTAAACTTAATATAATTATAATAGTATAATAGCAAACACAGTTAAAGTTTAATATAATATATATGTAAGGTTTGCGAAATCGAACATGGTTTGTATCGCCTATATCTATATAAAACACCATATAATTGGGTTTTATCACCATTCAATTATGATTTATAATAAATATTGTGCATTAACGTTCGCGAAGCTATAATAATGTCGGTTATTAAAGTTCAGTTCGAATTGCCCCCTCCCAGCCATCAAACAAAACAGAGAAAGTTACGCCACTGAAGTCCCCACCCCCTAGCATCGGTTGAAATACGTAACTTTATTAATCGTTTTCCATGGGCGTACCAGAGTCATAAAACCCCTTTCATTGCATGTAAAATTTTGCAAACACAAAATAATTACTTCATAACGCAATTTGAAAAAACTTGTCCACCATCTTGTTTTTAATTAGGGGCTATTTATAACGTGAATCAACAATGTTACGACTTGTTAAGAATTAAATTTGATTTGATTTTTCTTTGAAAGATGTACGAAAATTATTTTTTAAATAATTTAATGAAATATCTGTTATTCTTTGAGCTGTCTCAAGCGACTTCAGTTTTCTATTAGAACATCAAGAATGATGGAAGTCATTTTTAAATAATTTAGAAACAATTTGAAATTGTGGGGATCTAATCCAAAATCACAAATGTTTAGGAACCACACATTTCTATGAGAGTTTACTTTAATTAAAGAAATCATTAAATATGCATACAATTTTAAACATATTACTACTACCTGTCATATTGTTTTGTGAAACATTACACTTATCCATTCAAATATCAAGACTCGTTGAAATAAAATCCTATTTTTTTTTTTCGCAAAACTTACTAAATCTAGGTAAATTTCAGTTAAAAATAAAGTAAAGGCTGAAACTGGAAATGGTTAATTTTGTAAAATAAATTATTTAGGTACTTACAGGAAAGAGTAGCATATAATAAAAATAAGTAATCTAGGCCCTTGGGTATGATGGTATATATCTCATTTTCGACTTTTTCATAAATAGTCTCTTTGGATTATAATGTTAAGTAATTGATCAATTATGAAAGTAGCGAAGATGTTAGCGAAGGTGGGTAACATCTTTAAAGTAAATGCTTTTTTAATTTCAAATGTTTGTATTAAAACGAAGTCAACAAATACATTAGAATTTTTTTTTTATGACATTTTTTGAAAAAATTATTAAAATTCTGTATTTCAACTAGTAAATAACTCACTATTGAGAACCCATTACCGTATTAACAACTCACCTAACAAATTGGAACTATCAACTTATCAATCAACAATAGTCATTTATATAATATTCAGTTTCTTACAATATTTTGCTAAAAGTAGAAGCGTTACATATTATATGAATTGTAATTTTTCAAACTATGACTCTCCCAAAAAATAGAAGGTACCAAGGAAGGACGGAATGAGTAAAACAATTGTTTTGAATTAAGTATGCAGAACTGTTCCTTAGATACAATTATATTTCAAGGAAAATTTATGTGTCAGAAAATTGAATAATGTGCTATTATTTTTTTAAAAAAAAGGACATATGACATGATTGACATGCAAAAATGAAATTCTAAATTTTGTTTTTGCTCTCCTAAACATCTGCGTTTATTGACTCATTCCGTTTTTCCTTGCGCACACAGCTATATACGAGTACAAGATATACAGATATATTGTTATCTTTATACTTACAAGCTGGTGTGTCAAATTAAACAGGAAAACTGTATGAACAAATCAGATTTTGTATAATGTCGATAAAATTTATGTTTAATGATGGTATGGCAAAAATAGAGGAATCGGTTAATATTTTTTTTTGTATATTATAAATTCATAAATTGTTATAATTAAAATACAGTAGTAAGTAAATCATAAATTACTTAAAGTGGTACTGGAATGAAGACGATGCAATTTTTTTATGATAAAGACAAGTACTAGAAGACATCTTAAAACAAATAAATTGTTGGACAATGATTACTGCAGCAGGTAGTTACAGTCAATGGCCGCATCTATTCCCGATGAAGAATACTTTTGATATTGGCTGGTACGAACAACAAAGCCCACAACAATTTAATCTTCCCCGCCTCGGATTAAGCGGAACACCTATTTTGTTTTATGGCCCTTTTACACAATGTATTGAAAATGCTGCGCGATTACTTTGTATGGTCGCATAAAACTTTAGTATTCGCCACTACCACTGTATGTTGTACCATTCCGCGCGAGCGCTTTGCAAAAATGATGTCGGCTGCAAAGTGCGCCCTGAAAAATCGGGCTATTTATTTAACAAGAGCGGTAAAATTGTAATTATTTCAATTTTATCTGAGACTTTGTGATGGGTTTTTGATTCTGAATTTAACTTGCGTAAATAACCATAAAGCAAAAAAATCGTGCAGGTAAAATAAACACAACTTTATATCGTCGCCGGAAAGGCAAAGGGCTGAAGTACCATTTTGAGAACTTTAACAACAGAGCACTTTTAAGTTTTTTTAAGTTATACAGTAAAATTCATAAGTCTTCAGTACCTGGTTGGATTTTGAAAAAAAGGTAAGTCAATTCTCTCACTGAGTTACCTGAGGCGATAAAAAGCTTAAAAAGTCCCGAACTTGTGTCGCTTGAGTCAAACCTTCTCTTAAATGGTAAATATATTTGAAATGGCTGAAAAGCCACCAACGTCTTCAGAATCAAACGAGAGTCAGAGTATTCGATGTAGAAAAAAGAACTGATCAAAACATGCATATTTAACTCATTTTTGACCAAATTGTCGCTTAAGCCTTTCTGCCTTTCCAGCGATGATATGTTGTCTATGTTGCATAGAGTGGTGGCGAGCGAAATGCCAAATATTATAAGTTATACCGACCTGCAACAAAGCAGCAAAGAAAACAGTAGCCATCCTTCATCAAATAATATTCCAAACATTAATTATATTTACTATTAAAAAAATCTATATAAATGGAGAAAATCTTCGACTGCACCCCTTTTAAGGTTATTTTTTAACTATTTTTTAACAAAAGTGGTTAGTTGTTTTGTGGAGAAAAATAATTAAAATTTTTAATAAAACCTAATTTTGAATACAAAATTTAGACGTGGCAACATTGAAGCCAGACATAAATCTGTAGTTAACAATTTGCGAGTTTCACAACAGCCCCAACGCACCGATCAAATATCTTTTTTCTCACTAGATGTCGCCTCTACAACGCGGTCTGAGCCCGACTGTGTCCCCCGTGTATAGGACTTAAGTGCAAATCCTGATCGTTAAATGCAAATTTTATTCCCATTCGTTCGTTTCTAATGACGCTATAAAATTTGCAATCGTCTCTGCCACAACATCCACTAGATGGCGCTAGATGGATGAGACCGACACCGGAAGGTGGGACGGTCTTGTGGTTCCGGCCAATCAGAGACAAGCTTTCAGTTGTTATTCTACGATGGGTGCGGTTTATGACCTTATTTTTATGTGGAAATAAAAGTATTTTATAAATTGACATATAATGACAAACTAGTATTTTCATGGAGTTGAATAACCCTTAAAGTGAACGCAAGTGTACCTTCTGTCTTTGTTGATTTCAGTAAAGTTGATTTAATGGTACACAATGATTTTTAATGTATTCAGTAGAAATATTGGTATCTATCCATTGCCATGAGCATTGATTTTTGTATTGTAATAACTGCCAAGACTTTCCTTTTTATCCACACTCTAGAAAAATTTTTTTAAATTTTGTATTTTTTCACTCACCCACCCATCGATTTGATAATGCAAAAACGAGAATGTGGGTAAAAAAATGAAACTTTGGCAGCTATTATATTACTGACTTTTGATTTATGCAATGTCATTCCACTCTGTTTCAAATACATGTATGGCAAACGAATTAATCGATGGAAGAAAACGTCAAGACAAAACGGCATGATCAGCAAAAATAATAAATGGTTAACTTTATATAACGCCGTTTAGTGATTCGATCAAGTAAAGGGCGCTTTAAATACGTTGTTGTAGGCAGCCTGTGGGCAATGATCAATTGGATATAAATCTTCTTTGGATTATGGTTATGTTCAGAGCAGGAATAACAAAAGGACAATACATGAATTTAGTATTTTTTTAAAACTTTTCAATTTGAACTGAACTTATCCACTTTCAAAATCAAATTAACATTTTTGTTCCTCAAAAATCACCTGCTTATTTAATTTTTATCCACCTGAGCAAAAAGGTTTTATTTATTTTCTTTACATCTCATCTAACAAATCTGAAAACTTTTACAGTCAGCAGCATCTCAAAAGATGCTGTTGCAAGTTTTATTTTATGTGTAGGAACTTGCATCATTGATCCCTTCGACACCGGTGCATAGGAGACACGCCAAACGCCCGCCCAACATTTGTACGCGATTCCACTTATGTTCAAAAGATCGGCTGTGGAAAAATTTGCCGGCTTCTATATTTCCTCCCTCCTACAACATTGGTAACTTCAAAACCAGGTTAATTCCTTCCTTTCCTCAAAGAGACTCTCCACACAGCATCCCCAAAAATGACATAGGCCCTGAGGGAAACACCTGTGTGGAGTTAATGTAAAAAAAGCGCCGGGCTTAACATATTAATACATGCGAAGAGCAAGATTTTTTCTCGGTTTTATATTGATAATATTGTTTATCTGTTGAGTCGCATGCGAGGCAGATAAAATCAATCAGAAGATGCCTTCCCTTGAATGGAGCAAAATCACTAACAAATTCCTTTGTCGTCTCACGTATGGACTATTGTAATATTGCATATGCTGGCTTCCCTCAGTAACATGAATAATCTTAGTATTAAGCAGAGAATCTGTTTTCTCAAACAGTAAGAAAATTTTGTACAGGATTTCAAAACAGTAAAAAACGGTTTCCAGCAGCATTGTCTTTTTACAGTTGTATTTGTTTGATTTAACGCAACAATTTTCAATTGACAATGAAAGTAAAAAACCTTCATAAGATATGGCGAACTTTTTAAAAATTAGACAAGGTTCCATGTTGTTTGATTAACACGTTTCAATAGCTCAATATCATAATGTAAGAGTGTTGACAAGTACAAAAACCGTGATTACTTAAAATGGTTCGGGCTTAAAAATTTTCAGCGTTTTTCAGGTATACAGAATATGAAATTTAATATTTAAAATCACGTCGACCTAATATCGATATGTGAAATACTTTAAAGAAGTTTGTTGAATCGGTTCAATCCAAAAAGGAAGGTCTCTAAAGGGTTTTATCAGAAATGTAGATACGAAAAGAATGTTGCACAGATGATATTAAAGTAATTACATTGTACAAATTGGAGAACTTTAAAAGGTTTTCGCGTAGCAGTAGCCAAAGGCAAATAGTAATGTTGCCGAATTACCATTTTAATACGATGTAAGTATAACTCAACTGCGATTTAGCTTAGTGTTTTAGCTTTTCTAACAACATCTGAACACAATGACAATACGCTTGGCTGAATCTGGTTGCGACCATTTCGAGAATACGTCTTTTTATAATAACCTTTTGAGGGTAATAAAAATTTAGACAACCATTGTCTTCAGCGAGACTAATGCGAATATAGGCGTCTTAAAAAAAATCATGTATGTACATTTGTTATACTAAGACATAAAGATTAAATGTAAAGTTTGCTTTATCCCCTGTGAAATCGAAAATGCGCAAAAAAATGACAAATTTAGAATAGACGAAACCCTCCAAGATTTTATTGTTATTTTCATTGAAAATAAGCATTGTAAACAATAGTCTAATAATAAAATAAGTATTATTAGAAAATAATTTAAATTAATATTATCTATTAATAAGTTTTCATATGAAGCAAACACCTTCTCGTGTAACATTATAATACAAAAAATAAACAATTCCTTCGAAATACACCACTTTAAAGTGGTGAAAATAGTTATTTATTTATTATTGTCCTACTATAACATTTTACGTTCTTTATAACAACACAACATAATGAACACAATTACCACAGAATAAGTCTTAAAATAACAATATATTGTTGGATTTAAATGTGAGACTTCACCATGATACATTTTATGTTGCAAAGATTGTCACGAGTAGAGCATTCAAAACACATATGTGTTGGCACATGAAGTTATTCAACAACAACAAAAAACATATCGAATAAAATTCGGGTGGAGCCGGGTATCAAAGCCATTCGCACATAAAGCAATATCCCTCGGGTGTCTCCATTTCATAGCAACCTTTCAAACACGCCCATTGATCTCATGGACATCTTCATCTCCTCCCTGAATAGAATCACTGGTCCACGAATAGCAAACTATTACCGTCTATTACACAGTACGAGAGTAGAGCTCATACTGCGAGTACTAGCTATTGTAGTGTACTAATACATTGTGTACAAAGCTGTTTGGAATGGGTAAATGAGACGCCAGAATAAAATTTCACGTCGAATAAAAGATAAGGGTATAATATTATAATCCTACAAGGTGTGTATTTTTAAGTGCTTATCCGTAAGTATTCACAGTCACTTACAGGTGATTTAAGTCAAACCTCAATCTTTTTTTATAAATTATAGCTATGTTTGGTTAAATGCTGAATTGTCAAAATGCTCAAACGGCATAATAAAATATTGTGACCTGAAATGACGTAGGTGATAATGACTTTTTGGCCAGGTATTTCGGAAATTATTCTAAATGCAAAGACATCTTAACTAGTGATGTACACAAAAAAAGAGTACAAAACCAATTGAGAATAATTTAGAAACGCGCTTTGTTAACGATAGATTAATTAATTCCAAGAATATCAACAATAAGTGGTTTTAATCATTATTTACATCGAATCTTAACCTAAAATTGTAGAAATTAAGGTATCTACCTACCAAAACTGAAAATGCGTAAGCTAAAAATATGTATTACAGGTGCAAATCCGGATTAATATACATTACATATGCAAGTTAGAGGTTCTAAATCTTTATGGAAATAGTAATAAATAAAAAAAATCTACATACCCCAGGTAACGTTGAGGGTTCATTTTCTGAAGTTAATGACAAATTTTATGTATTAATTTGATAATTCAATGCTATAGTTATTTTGTTGTTTGTTTTTGTATTGACGAACTTCAACGTTTCACATGCTCACTAATCACACCGTATACGTTATTTTTCTAGTGGCGACTTATTGACAATCCGTGTCATTTTTCACTGACAGCACGAAATCTGATACGTTCAAATCGGAACCTTTTTTGTATGGACGCACTAAATATAGTATAAAACAGCACTTCACTAAATCTTGATTTAGTATTGTACCTTTTTACCCTGTTCATCTACCACTAGATCAAACATTAAACTTGTTTTATAACAACCGCGAGAAAGTGCATTCAAATGCAACGCGGCGTACCTTCAAACTGAAAGGCTATGATTCCGTTTCAACACATTATTTAAGATTGTGAAATAGTTACATCTACCTCCTCCGCGTTCAAACCAATCCATTTTATCAAAAATAAAAATAATAATCCACTTTTTAAAATTAAAATGAACTTATCAATGTTTTGCGCTTCGTTGTAATATTTATTATTAATAACAGTACCTACTTCCGAATAAAACAGATGTACTGAATTCGAGTCTCAGTAATAACCAAATTGTAGTTCCTAACCTAATTATTTTATTTTTATTGGATTTTAATTTTTACATATTCTTTGAAGATTGTTAATGTTCTTTCAATAATTATTGATGATCGACTATTTTTTATAAACGCCATTTTTTTTTAAATTAACACAAGACGCTAATAAGTTTTGAACGAGTTTTTTTAACTCAATTATAACTCACTTTGGGTAAAATATATTGAAAAGTGATTTTTGTACTATATTATCGTTTTAATAAATAAAATTAAACACCTAGAAAACATGCTAAAACTGCAGATAAAAATACGTAAAGAAGTTCGGATTTGAATAAAAATAAATTATGAACACCACAGTAATTATTGAAATAATATCAATAACCTTCAACGAAAATATGAAACAGAAAAATCCAGAAAATAAAAAGAATTAGGTCGCGACCGAGATATGAACTCAAAACCTCTAATCTATCCGGGAGTACGTTTCTATCAATTGAACTACCAACACCCTATTAGAAATTGGCGTTTCAATCGATCTCATACTTCCTTGAAAATGATTAATATGACATATTTTTTTAATTTCTACCGATATAGGCTGTAATCTTTGTAATTGTGTTCAAAGCTCTGCCCAAGCACATTTTGAATGCCTAGATGGTGTCTTAGATAAAACATTCATTTTTATTAAGGGAAGATCTTTTGAATTCTTATAAAGTCTAGAATTAATATTCTTGACTTTGAAAGAAATATCTTCCGTAAGAAAAAAACATATACTAAGAGCTAGCAATGAAATTTTAAAGCCCTTAACTCAAATTTATGAAATGAATTTTTGAAGAGATGAGTTTTGAGTTCAGCTTTAATTACTGTATCAGTCTGAAATCATATGGTAGTCTTTTCAAGTCAATTCAAGAAAATTTTTATTTAAATACTTACTTCAAAAGATTGATTGACAAAGCAGGACATAATTTCGATCTGAATGGCCAGTGGCTATTTCAATTTATGGAATGGGCGGAAAGGGGGCTGTTTTGAGCTGTTTTTCCATGGGAAGCCGTGCGTTTATAACTGAAATGGCCTTACCTCCTCCGTCTCCTACGTTCCTCCACCCTTCTAGCGGGAGAAGGTCCTGGTAACTTTATTTGGAGGAAACCCCAAACCTTTTGTGGCGGATACGGCCCAACGCTTTTCCCATCACTTTGCCTGATGAAAAGAGAGCGGCGTCTGACCAGATGATACTTTTCTATTGTGGTCCTTTAATGTGCGATATAAATACATGGTGGGACACAGTAAATAAAGTTAATTTGTTTAAATGCAACGTGTTTTATCCGTATTGTATCCCTTCGGCGGTGATAAGTACAAGAGACAAACAGGGTAAGCGTAGATATTTTTTGATACGATTTCCAGAAGAGTTTGGTTTTCATGTTCACAATCAATTTAAAATATATCCTTATTGTGGCTGAAAATGTCGTAAAGCACGTTGTCAGTGGTAATTTTTCATACTGTATTTTTTTATGTAAATTTTTGTTTTTTATTTTTACAGTGAATACCGCACAATAGTCTCAACTTCTCTCAACCGTCTAGAGGCAGTGAGGCTATAGCATCCCCAATTGGCGTATGTTGTGAGGCTGAAAGTAGTGAAGAGTGAGAAGAAGATGGGTAAGAAGAAGGTTGGAAAGTACCTGGCTATTCAGATCTGGTCACCAAATACGGCTAAAGCCATTTCAAGCAACGTTTCAATTCTATCTATTTATCTAAACCACCCTATGTATAGTTTTTGATTACTATATATTGTGTATATTTGCAGTATATCATGTAATGTTAATTTCCCTAGTCCCAGAGTGAGTTTTTATAACTCATCGGATTTGCTATTTAGCAAGATATTAACATAATTTAAAAAAATAAACTCAATGCATTCAACTTTTCGAGTTGGAAATTGTACAATCTTCTTTAAAATCTGTAGAATTCTAATGGATGCCACTCAAGTATCTATGCGATGCATATTTTTTTTTCTATTTTATCAAAATGATTCACACATATGACTCAAAATATATTTTAACACTAAATGTGTTTGACAGTTTGTGTAGCGTATCATAATATGTTTGCCTTCAAAGTATACAAATCTGAATGACACAAGAAAATTGACCCGTTGAGCATTAAAATTGAGTGTTCTTTCAAAACTGATATGAAGTTAAGGCGACACTTGCGAACCTTCAGAAAGATATTGATATCATTTATGATCTTCAGCAGAAAGGAGACTGGCGTTTCTGTGAGATTATAAAACTGCAGAGCTCCCCGACGGCTATACTTGAAAAAAATTCTACGAGTGCCATAGTCAAGAAATCTGTGAGGTTAAATTTCCTTTATCCTAATTAGGAGTTTGTTAGTCAATCGTTCCCCAGTTACGAATATTTTTCAACGATCACACATCTAAGCAGAAAATCCTTAAACAGTTATTCAATACCCAATGTAAATAAAGGTTGGATTTAAGATTTCCAATATGTAAAGTCTTCCTACTCCTATCATTAAAATCAGAAATTCACGCTTGTCCAATGATGAAAGTCTTAGCTTGTAGAAGATTGAACTCATGACGCACGCCTGTTTGCGAATTCAACGCATTGGACCACTCGGCTGAGTTAACTTATGAAGGTTTTTTATAAACTAAATAATTACACTTGATTAGAGCAAACATCCAATCTTTATTAAATAACAATTTTAACAAGAATGAACATGAATACTTTTAAATGAACTGTCAACCAAGATAAGTTGTCAGTTTGAAGTTGAAGACAGAAGAGGAGATACTTTTGTGCTAGTCTTTTTAACTATCCGTGTGGTTATTATATGTATCCTGCTTGTATGGGAGTGATAGTCTTTCTTAGGTTCGGATCGAAGGATAAGGGAGAAGTTATGTAAAGATAAGAAGGGCCGGACGGCTAGGGTTGTTATCGCCCGTAGATAAAAGGCGACAGTGCAACCCAGGAAACAGTTGCGCTCAGATCGTATTCATCCATCAAGTTACTTCATGCTATTATTTTTAATTTTGAAACTAATAATCTGGAAGGAATTTTAAAAATATGAATTTACGATGAAAAAAAAACTAGAAAAATATATGGTAGTTATTGATTTTTGACAGGATCGGTTTCACTTTGCAACATACATCTTAAGACTGGTAAAATTTTATGGGTGTATTTATAACACCTATTTCAGTAATGAAAAACATTGGTTGTATTTAGGTAATATTAAACATTTGTGACTTGTGTATTGTAATTTTATTGCTCATAGGAACGGCTTTACTCGTCAAGTTGATACAATATTTACATTTTTTTGTACCTCCAGATGGTATATTTCTTTCTGAGAAACGGATTACATTGTGATGACTTAAATTAGCAGTGTTTTTTTATATTTTTATCGGCGTTTTTTATATAAAAATCGTAATATGAAGGTACCTATAGTTATATACGAGTATTTACGTTATTTTTTTTTTTGTTCTATTTCTCCAAAAATAATTTACACCATTACGTATTTTTACAAGGATTTGAATCGCTAAAAACTCGTAACCCTGCAAAAATTACTGTTTTTTTTACTTGTGACAAGGTGGGAGGTTGGTGTAATGTACTATTAGTTTATATTCCCTATTCACACAAACAACATAGCCTCTAATATTCTTCCACCATAATATATTCATATTCACCAAAGGATACAATTTCACAGTGAGTAATGGCGTAAAAATATTGATACGAAATCCCCTCATATTGGGCGATTTCATGCAGCGATACATCATGCTGTCGCGAGCCGAGCTGGCAAGGGTTATTTTGCATGCCGCCCTGCTGCTGGGTACACACTGTTCTGTACCAGGGCCGCTATGGATGCTGCGTATAACAAATACTCCAGGGATGCGGCGGCAGATGCCGAAGTATGACGATCGACAAGCAAAGGGATAATGGTAAACCTAGTTGACAAGTGAGCCTTGTGACAATAATTATTTTACGTGTAAAACAGCATTTAAAGCGTAGTAGGTAGATACAAACTGTAATAGATTAACATTAAATAAAAAAAATAAAAACTATATCGACGCTGGAAAGGCAAAAGGGCTGAAGCGCCATTTTGAGAAGTTTACGCCAGAGCAAGTTTTTTTTTGTTTTACAATACAATTCATAAGTCTTCAGTAACTTAAGTAAACTTTAACTAACTTCAAGCCTTTTCCTAAATGGTAGATATATTTAATATGGCTGAAGGGCCACAAAAGCCTTTAGAATCAAAAAAGAGTCAGAGCATTCAATGCAGAAAAAAACTGATTAAATCTGCATATTTAACTAATCTTTGACCAAAGTGTCGCTTAAGCTATTTTGCCTTTCCAGCGACGATATGTAGTTGGTAATAAGATGGAACCTAGAAGAACCTTAAGATTTGTAGGGCGTCCTTAGGGTGATTTTTCACAAAAAACGGTACTTTACAAATTACCAAAATATTACAATGATTATTAACATCGTCAATGAGGCATAGAAAAATTATCAAATCTGACGCACTGTTATGTCAACAACATCGTGAACATTTTATTTATTGTGAATTCAATACAATAATATGATTTGGAACTAAACTTATCACAATAATGTAGTAGGTAGGTAGGTTATCCCTTTTTTGAAATACGAGAAACATTGTACGAAATAAAATACAGTAAGGATATCAAAAATGACAATTTTGTGATTTCGCTTGGGGAAAAATTAAATTATTATATGGTAAGTGATGATTCAACTATTCTTTTACTCAATACATACTAGAGTCAAAAAAGAGTACTGGGGCAAAATTGTGTTGACTTTTTTTACCAATAAGCAGGTACTATGAACCACCTTGACAGTAAATTGAGCTAAAGAAGATGGGAGGGCAAATGTCACACTGCGCCATTGAAATAGCGTCACTGAGGGGCCCATTGTTACCGCCGTCCTCCCTACATCAAAGGGCTGATAGGTTTTAAGCCAAATATGATCGCACGTGGGGTGCATGTTTGCAATCTTATAGAAATATTTTCACAGTAAAAAAAAACATTACAAAAACTGAATCAAATTTGGAATGCGAATTAAGAGATTGTTAAAACGATATCCAAATTAATCGTAACCATATTTAAATTCGTTTTCGATACATTTTGAAATTAAAAACCTTTTATTTAAGTATACGAGTATTTTTAAATCAGAATTAATTTATTAAAGCTTTGTTTTATTGTGATAATTAATATTGAAACAATATCACCAGTTCCCAGCGAAATATGAAATAGAGAAATGGGTTGCGACCGAGACCCGAACAAACCCAAATGGGATTGATAAAAATAGCTGTTTTTAAAAAGGTTTCGATAGCTCAATTGGCCGAGACGTTACTCCTAGATAAAGTAAATGTTCGGAGTTCGAGTCTCGGTCGCAATCTAATCATTTTATTTTTGTATCTTCTTTTATTACATAATTTGTTGAAAATTATTGATATTGTTTCAGTAAATAATATTCTTATAAGCCTTGATTTATTAAACACATACAATTGTAGATTACAAATATCATCCTATGCCTTCCTGACTGGAGTCGCTTATTATTTAATTCATCATTTAAAAACTATAGCTATCCAACGATGACCAGTGTGTATTTTAAAATTGTCCGGCAATGGGTTCCTATAAGGTTAAGCAAGCTGATTTAGCTCTCATCTCTATATTATTCCTCAAATTCATTCAATGATAGCAAAAAAATGATAAAAAATCGTCCTTGTGATTTCATATTCACTGTTTTCGCAATATCGAATTCAATAAGCATTTTACAATCTGTGATTCAAATTCAAAACAATATGCCAAGTCTCATTGTCACTGCAATAAAAGTGTTCCGTTGACTGTTTTCCTTAGCACAGAACTTTTATAGCCTATTTACGCATACGAGAAAGGGCGATTTGCCTTGAAATCTCTAAAAAGGGGGAATTTTCTACATTGCATAGGTGCCTACTCACCTGGCATAAGTAGTCGTTCTGCAAAATCCATGTTTTTGATCTCGCGAACAAAATAAAAGAGAGATTTGATTTTACATTCTCAAGGGCATTGAAATGATGATGGTTGGGGTTTTAGCTCTTAGGGTCTAGGGGAGGTGCATCACGATGGCAGTCAATCTCCAAAATACTGATTGTTGAAATAATATCAACAATCTTCAACGAAAATATGAAACAAAAAATAAATAAAAAAATATCTCGCCACCGAGACCAAAACCCGGAACCTCTACTCTATCCGACAGTAACGTCCTTGGCAATAGCGCCACCAAAACCTTATTAGAAACTGGCACTTTAATCGATCTCATACTTTTTAAAATTTCTACCGATATATGCTGCCATCTTTGTAATTGTATGCAAAGCTCTACCCACGCACATTTGAATACCTAGACGGTATCTTTGATAAACTACCCATTTTTATTTTACGGATGTGAGATCGATTAAAATGCCAGTTTCTAACAAGGTTTCGGTAGCTCAATTGGCAGAGACGTTACTCCCGGATAGAGTAGAGGTTCCATGTTTGAATCTCGGTTCCGACCTAATTCTTCTTATTTTTGGTATTTTTCTGTTTCATACTTCCGTTGAAGATTATTGACATTGTTCCAATAATAAATTTCAAACTAAAAAAGTATAAAGCTTTAAAATTAATTCTAATTTAAAACACTGTTTTTTTTGACAAATAGCATACCTTGGTGAAATTTTTCGGACAGTCAAGGATTTTTTTTTTGTAAAGTAAGAATACCTATGCCTGCTCTTTAACGCGCCAAAAAGCCGCCTGCAGGGTCTTGCGGTCAAACTCACGGTTTTTAAACTGGTTGTAATAACAATGCTTTTAAATTATATTAAGTGATGTCAAATAGTTAAACCAGTTCCCATGAATATTTAAATGTAAGTGTGTTTTGAATATATTAACAATTAGCAGGTCAAGAATAATAAATGATTTTTCTATATGGGTAAATATATGCGTTACTGTTTACAATTACTTTATCGTTGATGACGATGTTTTATGATTATTATATTCCATATCATAGTAGTTTTGCCTAGGTACTTTTAACATTACCTCTGCATACATTTTGCTATCACAACTACATTCAGAGGTATGTGAAAACATTAAATTATTCCCAGCATATTACGTCCTCGAATATACGAGTATCACCATTTGTCCCTGTGCTCGCGAGCTTTGATAATCTCATTGTGACTTGAATGAATATTTCAAAGCGAAGTCGTATATTGTTGTTGCAACGATATGGAACATATGCGACTTTTTCTGATCTGCCTTTGATTACTGCGCGACTACGCGACTCTGAAAAATGTACTGCATATGTTTTTTCAGCGACAAGTCTGAATCAGAATGTTCAAAGGATGATTTTCGTAAAAGAACGAGAATGTTTTTGGAAAGCAAATATTAAAAATACTTTTTTTTTCAATGTTGAATCCGAAGCTGCGATGGAACACCGAATGTGTTGAATGAATTTGGAAGATAGTGGACTGTAAACGCTATAAAATCTAAATACTTGATGGAAATGTCTGATTATAGCTTTTGGAAAGAATTATGGAAGGAAATAAGGGAAACCATTCTCTCACCGATGAAGTTTAACTCTTTTTGCACAATTCAATTGACGAAAAAATCCACTAAACACCACATTTTTTTAATAATTTTGAATATCAAAGAGCAAACAAACCAACAAGCATAACTGACGAACAACAACGTTTTCACAGAAAAAAACCTCAGTTTGATTGTCAATTGTTTCGAATTATCGCCGTTTTATTAAAAAATAAATATTTTCAGGACATACTATTTCTGAGTCGTGTTAGCAAATCCAGAATCTAGACAAATGCATTGAAGCAATATGTCGGTTCTCTTTCAAAATTCAATATTTAATTTGGAAATGTAAACCTCTTCGCGAATATGGCAGAGGGAAAGATTATTTGTCAAAGCGGGGAAATGTTTAATGGCTTATTTAAGTACGACATAAGAAAAATCTCATTTATTCAGTCAAGTAAAACAACTTTATTACTTTCAGAAGATGTTGAATGAAATATTAAAGGAATAACAAATTACTTGTAATCCTGTTTTTTTTAAGCTTGGGTAAAAATAATAAGATACGAGTAGTAATCTGAGAAGTCACGTAACATGGGGGTAGAAGTAATATCCATACTTGATGCTGAACTTAAATCGAAATTTATGTAAAGTAATTTATGATATATTAATCAATTTCGCATTTAAAAGGGATGAACATTACTTTATTTTTGTAATAATAGTAAAATTATGCATTAATTCATAAGGCGACTTCTGCAAACTAAACTTAAAAAACAAGTAAATAATAAAAAAAAAACAATGTACAACTTTGTTGTAAAATACGTAAATGTGAATTTATTTTTAAACATACCATTTACGAAAGCATTTTCATTTCTTATTTTAGGGGGATTCCGCACAAGAGTTCCAACTGCTCCCAACCGTCTAGGACTGTGGCATTTCCAATTGGGGTATGTTGCGAAAAGAAGTTTGAGAAGTACCTGGCTATTCTAAACATGGCTAAAGCCATTTCAAGCAACGTTTTAATTCTAAATGGTGGTTTCACCAGGGCGATACCTAGAGTATCTACCATCTCTTTTGCACATACATGAACTGACATTGAACCCCCAACTTCCAGGGCAATGGTTTTATTTTTGCTTTCAGTCTGCGAACATATTTGTCAACTTTATTCTGTATTTTTTATTCATCAAAATCTTATATTCAGTGTGTAGAACGAATGACTTTGTAAAGAATGAAAGCGCCACCGAGCGGCGGCTCCCTCCACTAATATCGAATCAATCACGCGGTGCACATCACAGTGAGAGGTATTGCGGATAAATCTGGAATATATTATGTTTGATAAATGACGGACAATATTGTCCCCCGCCCCCGCCCTAGCTCCAGAGGGCTGGTGAATACCAAACAGTGTTTGTCATTGTCGAGCGCGTGCCGCTGTATTGTACCGAACCTAATTCAATTCAAAGATGAGACTAGTGCAGGATATAAAGGGTATTAAGGTAATATGAACTTATGATTTACCTCTTATTACGTACGGCACGTGTGCGTTAAACTTTAAATGGTTAGGACGGGGCTTAAATATTAGTTTTTTCCTCGTAAAAAGGTATGAAAACAGCATTTATATTGGTACACCTTTTATATCACTACAAACCTGCATAAATAGAGAAAACGATGTTTTTGTAAATTTGATGTAGGTATTTAGTAAATCAATTATTTTAATTAACTACCCGTGTGGATATATAAATTGTCTGCGGAAAAACGGAGAGAATTAAATTCATATCAAAACACCATTTCATTTTAAATAATATAATGAATTCGTTTTTGATATAACAATTTTTTATTATTCTCTTCGACTAATCAGAATTTTTATTTTCACTAACTGAGATTTTATGCCGTCTACTTAAGCTGACAAGGTAATTTAGTACCCACCTATTTTTTATTTAGTTTTTGCGAATAAAGATGTATTCTCTGCAACATTCACGGAACAAAATTGTTATTATCAAATTTAACATGAACGATATTACAATATATACTAAAAATAGTATATCAGCGCCCTTGAGGTGATTTTTCACAAAAACGGCGCTATACAAATCATCCAAATATTATTGTATATTACCTCAAAAGATTTTAGTTATTTAAAATCCTGGCCATGATTAGCCTGGATCGGCAATTAAAAAACCAGAATGGATCTCTCAATTCAATTAAATTCCTGTCAGTCGACAACCACTACTAAGAGAATTAATTTCGGTCCATGCACAAAACGGTTCCCATGGCAAGTCTAGCTCGGGTGAAAGGACATGAAAGACATTGCGTCGAATCAAAAATTAAGATTTGGGAGCTAATTGACTGGCTTTACCATTCATATTAGCCCATTACCTTTCTAGATAGAATATGGAAAATACGAAGACACACATTGAATTCGTACTCATGTCGTTTGTTGGCAAAAGGTGAAAAGATTTGATGACTATTGAGACTACGTACATGCATATTAAGGCAAATACGCCTTGCCGATGTTCTATACATTTTTCGTAGACAATATTCATTGTTATATCAACATTTTTTTGAAATTAGATACAAACAGGAAATAATAATAATAAAAACAGGAAACTTATATAGAGTAGTTTTGTGATATGTCACCTCAAGTGTGCTTCATACTTAATCAATTAAGCTAATAAGACTAACTTACAAGGAGAAAATAATATGTAATATGTATACAAATTAAAATCATGATCTTTATCAAAAATCATGAGAGAAAAAGGAATAAGAAGTACTATAAGGCCCTATATATAACTCATTTTTTATTGAACATTTTTATTTATTATTCGTACCTTTGTAGGTTTTGCATCGAATCGTCTTCCTGAATAAGCATCACTATATCAAGTGTAAAAATAATTATCTCTCAACACAGAGAAGCTTAAGCTTTTCGGAGTTTTAAAGAAACCTATCTATGCTATTTAATCTTTTTATCACGAGATAAAAAAATCATGATACAGTTTTTTTTAACCTTCTGTCAAAGACGGAATTTCGAAAACATATCTATTTATCACATTGATTAAACCGGTACCACTTAATGTTTATCCAAAAGGATATTATAATGCCAATTCAATTGACATAAATAACATTGATTAAAATCGGAATTAACTTTGAAGCATTAATGATTATTTATTTTTAAATATTTAAATAATTTTAACAATCGAAAACACAAATGTGAAACAAACAAAAAAACAGAAACTAAAAAAAACAATGGTCATGACTGAGACTCGAACTCGGACCTTTCCTCTATCCAAGTTTGAAATTCTGTTGACAAACAACGAAATGTTGATTATCTGTGAAGCGCATGATAAAGTACTTAGTCTGGACAATATTTCATTAAATGCTATATTTATTTCACTGACCATAATCAAATTTCTTCCCCATTTCCTTTGGTAACTGCCTCCCTCTACTAAACGCGTGCCGACCCCCTCCCCCTCTCCCGAGTAGTATGAAGATAGCTCGAAGGGCGAAATCGGTCGAATTATTTGATAAAAAAGGGTCAGCAGGGAATTGAATGATAGCCAACCGACCGTGAAGGTAATTATATCGCTTTCATGTGGGAGACATGACCACAATACGCGACGCCACCAACACTTGCATGTTACTATTTTTGTTTAATCTACCCAACACACATTCAATAAGAATTATATTTTTATTCAACTAACAGACAACAAAAAACAATGAAAAGTTTTAATTTAATGTGATTTCCTCTGCCAATAAATCAACTGACCAGCGTAAAAACTAACATCCTGCATTAAAAATTCTTTATATTTAAATCACTGAATTCATACAATATTTATGTTTTGCAGTATAAAACGACCAATATATGGATACATGCAACAGTACCTAGTTTTGTCATCACAAGGTAAATATTAATATAAATCCAATGTCAAACAATCTATTTCTTATAAATTTCCAACTAATAGATAAATTAGATAGGTCAACTTGAAGAATATAATGTGTGTATTTAAAGGTTGGTTCCAAAAGAAAATGTAAAACCTCAACTAACCATTATTTCTTCTAATAATTACAGTCTCTTCTCGTTTCAGTGTAGTAGGATTGATTTTCTTTTTTTAACGATAATTAAATATTTTACTTATGTATCTAAATTAAATTTATAATATTGTTTTTAACAATTTTTCATTAAAGAAGCAAGGATTGTGTGCCAAGACAGAGTTCTATGTCCGTCCTCTCTGCCTACCCCTGCGGGGAAACGGCGTGATGGCTAGTTAGTTAGTTGGTTATTTTATTTTTATATGACACTTAATTGTTTTACATTTAAATATTTTCGCCAAACAATACATTGGTTTTGATTTCGGCGTACTTTAAAACAGCACACGAAAGTGAATGACTTCTATGGAATTTGAGTTCAACTCCGTAATATACCAGCAGTACCAGAGTTAACTTGCTTTCGAGCAAAATGCACTTAGTTTCAATTTCGTTGATCGTTTTTTTTTCTAAAAGTTTTGAGCAGTATGTAGGTAAATTTTATAGTAATTGTAAAGTAGAATCTGCCAATCTCGCTAGGCAACTAAATATACTTGTTCTGAGATAGATGGCAATAAAAAGTACACTTGTATCTAATACTATATTATTATGAACAATTATTGTTACGTTATCACCCTTTAAAAAAAAAATTACGACTTAACAAAAGTATTGCCAGCAGAAAAAAATGCATTTGACGAACCGCACGTGATTTCTCCCCTTCAATCTACTATTCTTTGACTGATGGCGGCCACTATTCAAATCACAACGCGCGCTGACAGAAGTCGATTCACAATGTCGCAAAAAAATCAATTCGCGAAAGCGTGTGACGAAATTTCCAAAACATCGACCAAAGTCATGGAGGCGCTGGGGCTTTACCCGTTCATCAACAAATCTCGCAAACAAAAATTTCATTCGGTTTTCATAATATTCAGTATTCTTGTGACGTTTACACAAATAACTATCGCCATGGTGCAAGCTCGCACAGAAACTCTGGTGGAAATAGCGGATATGGGCTCCATCTTCGGCTGCGGAGTTCTTGCCTTGGTGAAAATATTCTTATTCGTTTATCGAGGAGCCGATTACAACGATCTCGTGGTAAGCCTGTGCGATGACACGTGGTGGCAAGAAGATGAGTTTATGACCGAAGAGTATGAAGAAATTGTCAAGTTTTATCTGAACGTTTTCAAGAAAATCAACATATTTCTTTTGACTGTGGCAATCATGGTGTTGAACGTGTTCATTGCATCTCCTCTCTTAATAATGGGATATCATAAATTCTTTGACCCTGATAATTACGTTCGGTTCCTGCCTTTCGATGTGTGGAATGGCTTCGTTGACAAGGAGAAGAGATTCTGGGAAGTGTTTCTGTATGAGACTCTGATGCAAGCCTTCATCGTTCTCCTATTCCTCGCTTATGATGCTTTCAATCTGGCTGTGATGACCTCGATCTACATTCACTTGGAATGCCTCCTGAAAGCTATTTACCCGGTCGTCACGGAAGCAGACAAATTAGCCTTGGAAAAGCTGTCTAAAAATGACGCGGAATTCAAAGTAATATCAGAAAAGGTATATTCAAGGCTTAGTGCTTTGATTGGAAGATACAGTAAAGATAGTTGGGTAAGAACAACGAAGTTGTTTTTAAACGAATTGTAGTATTATTTTTTTGATTACTTTTCACGACTATATTTTTTGCGCTTTTTCTTAAATCACACTAATTGCAACATTTAAAAAATTATACACACCTCTATCCTCTAAGCAATTTTAAACATCAATGCTTTTCCACATCCAAACTGTGCTACATAAAGATTTAGTTACCGTTTTAAAATGGAAAAAAAATCATGTGGTGAGGGCAACTATGCAAGAGGCGAGAGCAGGCAAGCTTCCACACATCAGTTTGTGTGACAAGCTTTTTATGCTACTATTTCAACGTTTAAAAATACATAAGTAATTTATTAAATATATGTAATATTCAAGCGAATTAAGTAAATAGTCATAAAAAAAACATGTAATAGAAAGCACCTACGTCTATTTTTCACATATTTTTCCAGAATGTGTTCGCTGTTTGAAAGTCTTGTAGGACCAGTTCTCATGATAAACTTCTTATTTGGATCAATTTTCATCTGTCTAACGGGCTTTATTGTTACAGTGAGTACAACTTCAACACTTCTGGTTTTTTAAAGATCATTGATATTTGTTTAGAATATTTTCATAATATAACTTAATATGTTTCGTATCTTAAGCAATTACCGAAAAAACGATTTTGCAGGTTGTCGAAGATCTTCACAGAAAAATTAAATTTTTGGGTCTTTTCCTGGCTATGCTCACTGTTATTTTCGACAACTGCCTATTTGGACAGCATTTAGTAAACTTGGTAAGATGTAGACTCAATATTTAAGAACGCTGGTAGAAGAACAAAATATTCATTCACAATCGTAAATTAATAAAATGCGAACGTTTGTCCCTTTGTACGTGTGAAAAAACATAGCACTGTGAACGTATGTAAAAATATACAGAAAGGTGAATTATCATGTACAAAATTTCCAATTAAAATAAAATGGTTAAATACTCATTTGTAGGTATCAAATAAGAATAAATATATCAGATTTTCTCTTACGTCCGCAAGAAATGTTTTAAAAAATTCACCTTACGCAAATCTTGAATCAGTTGTATTCAATATCGTGTTCCATCTGTTGGGTTAAAAAATCGTACTATCGCAATGTTTGCGTGACGTGCACCCTGACATGTCATAAAACCTGATTTGTGCATCAAGCCAGCTACTGGTGTCAACTGTTTGACTGTGACCACTATCGTAATAACCGTATCGAATTTAGTTTAGTATGATTTAGAACATTAATACAATGAACTGATAGTAAAAAATATATACAATGAGTTCATCGTGCAGTAGCATGATCAGAACTGAAATCTAGTTTTTTATTAGTATAAGCGATATACAACAGAATCAAAAGAATCGTAGTATATGGTGCAATAATAAAACATTTAAAACAAGCACCGAAATAGCATGAAATCGCTACCGTAAATAGTAAGTACCTAATCGATTTATTTATTTATTACAGAGCCTCACTGTACCAGAAGCAATTTACACCTCATTATGGTATTTGACCGACATAAAAGTACAGAAGAGCATGGTGTTTGTTTTACTGAGGTCCCAGAAGCCAATGAAGTTGTCAGCGATGGGTTATGTCGACATGAATTGCATCACTTTCACAAGCGTGAGATAATTTTTTTATACCTAATACCAATACGTGGGTATTAATTTCCTGACAGTCGTATTGCAAGTTCAAAAACGTTCACGTTGTGATATATTTATGTAACCACGTATTATTATAATAGCTTGTACTTGTGATATATTTTATTTGTAATAACATATTTGTTAATGTTTCACTTTCAGCTCGCTAGTACATCTTGGTCGTACTTCAACCTGTTAAGGCAAGCTTACAAGGATTAAAACCACATTGACAAATATGAAAATACAAAAAAAAACTTTATGTAATTCTTTGATATTAAATTTAGACATACTGAAAAGTTTAATAGTAAGTTTATCTTATTTGTAGATGCTTTGAAATCAATAACTCTAAATAGTGTAGTGTAATTGCAAAAAATAGATTATTGAGGTTGGTTTTAAAAATAAAATTATTCTTTACAAGTATGCAGGTAGTTAGTTTATTAAAAAAAATCTCTGGTGTTTTAAATTAGTGCTTGTCAAAAAGAATTAATACTGCCTCAGCCCTCCTCTCACTACGAGTATTACGTCAAATTAAAAATTCGCATTATGTACTCCAAAAATAAAGAGCAAAAAAGATTCACCCGTTGAAGAAGTGATTTCACAAAAGAGCGAAAGCATAAAGGATTATTTTTTTCTATGACCCCTTCCTACGATTTCTTTATTAATGATATCTCCATTATGAGGGCATCTCCTCATTCCTTTTATTTGTCCTTGTTCATTGCGAGTTGGCCTCCTAATTTATCTGGTACTTTTTAATAATTTCTAAAGCTTCTTTTGTTCGGGACTCCCCTCGCTCCTATAATGGAGGTTACCACAGTTACTTTTTGTGTGAAACTTTACTGCTACTAAAAGACTCCTGCGCTTGTGTATTGGATATCGGTGAGCCGAAAGGTGGGTTTAACTTTAACAGTATAATGAGAATCAAGTCAAAACTTTTGATCGTTATAATCTTCACGAGTTTTCATCAATGCAAGAGTCTTGTGCAGGATTTTTATGACAAAATTCATAGGTATTTATTCAAAATGATTTGTCTTTACTCTGTACACATGAAATACTTGAAATGAGAATTTTTTTTTTAGCATCTTGTATCTATTTTAATAAATACGCCTTGCAAAATTTAGAGAATAATAAAAGTATTTTTAAGTGATTTTTAATCATAATAATAACATTATTTTAATGATTTATCGCAATCGCCTATGAAAGTAGACGATCAAATGTAAGGCACTAGATACTAGCAGCCTGAAAAATTCAAATTTAATTCCGTGAACGTACAAAGTAAGCCGATGAGAGGTATCTTATTTATAATCACGTTCAATTTTTGAAAATCTATAAGTAGTGAATATTATATTTCGTGTACCCAAAATTAAACATATTTATATTATTATAAAAATCGCATAAATAATTAAACATGTCAAATAAACCCCAACAGCGAAAAACCTCTCATTTAAATGAAGACTAACATTCCCGGGCTAAAAATAGCCTGACAATATTTGAAAAACTCCCACTGCCATAATAAGCGTAAAATGGTCCCTATCTAACGATGGAGGACTTGGCCAGTAAAGGAATTGAATCCACTACGCCAAGGTGGGAATCCGACGCGTTTGTCCACTCAGCTACTTACCGAATCATATGCTTAATTCATTTAATATAAGATAACTAAAATTGGTCTCCTGTAAAGATCTTACAACCTACTTGACTGTCAGTTTTTGTCAATTATTGACCAAGTGGATATTTTTAATATAACTTTTAGAACTACTCATATATTACTCTCATTTGTAATATTTAAATTTACTTTAATTAAAAAGTTACTGCATGCGCGAGGAAGATAGAGTCATCTCCATATTATTTGTTATTCCATTTCGATCCATTCCAAAAGACAGTACATTCCCGGGAAAAGTTACTCCAACAGATCGTATTATAGTTTAAAACTTTGCTTCTTTAGATATGTGAGGGTACTACATTGAATAACTTCGCCACTGCGGAGTCACAAAACCTCCTTAAAAATACCTGCCTTGAGTTGCGGCGGCAGTCATTGCCTCGAGAAATAATGTAAAGGAACATTTCATTGCGAAACTTTTCTGGTTACTTTTATCCCCGAAAGTTTTCCGCCCCCACTTCAGCGTCGTTGACTGTAAACAGATCATTAATTACATCGGATCTTGAGACTTTTTTCAACATAATCTCTTTAAAATATCAATTCACTTTTACTTTGAAAATATATGCGGGTAGCTGCGTATGGAGGTACTACTGAAGTATGTATACATTGATGGAACGACCAGCAATTCGAAGGTAAGTTTTTTTTATGTAAAAAAGGTATCTACAAATTGGACTTAAGTAAAATAAGATTTTCTAAATAACACAAGAACGCAACCCTCACGTTTACATAGACAATGTATTTTTTGTATGCTTAAGCCAGAGTCCTAACTACTCAGATTCAGTGGGACTATGGTATTTTCAATATAGAGTATTTTGTGAGGCTAAAGAAAAAGGGGAATGAAACTATTGGAAAGAGGTAGGTTATAAAACCTGGCTATTTATAGCTGGTCACTAATCACGGCTAGTGCCATTTCAAGCAACGTTACGATTCTGAAGATTCTGCTTTCCCCAGGGCGTTACTGAGAGTATCTACCGCTCTGGAACGTGGTGTAAATATAATTTATTTGTACATTATTTGTACAAAAAAAATTGTACTGTGCACGCCAGGTTTTGAACCCACGGTCTTTGTCTCCGGGGTCTATGCGCTCACTGCTCGACCGCGAAGGTCGTCAAAATAAACAACTACCTATAAAACAAATCAGGATTTTTCTTTCACATATGCAATATTACATATCTGGATCAAAAATATGAAATTTATTTTTAAATATCCCGACGTTCGTTTATTATCACGCTGCGTTTCACTCGAAACTTTCCGACAGTTTGATTTCAAGTCTCACGAGCAGCCATTCCGTTTCCTAACATCTCTCGAGCTGACGCGCCTGTGATTTGAAAATCATGCCGGAGACTCGAAGCATGACAGCCAAATGACACGTACAAGGTGGCAGGAAAACTTTTAGATACACTTCTATATTTTTATATTACGTGCTTGCCTAATCAAAGTAATAAAGCCTTCAAAAACATGTTTGAAAACATATTGACTTGTATAATTTTATATTCTTGGCAAGAACGACATCAATGGAATTAAAAAAAACATATCTATTTCAATTATTAGGACCATGAGCTTGGTAAAATTGCACATATTTCAGTTCAGTGGTAACAATGGACGATGTGTAAATGTATTCTGTATGCTCATTTTAGCCCAGTGAGCCAATAAATTAGGTGACAAAACAGTTCCAAAGCATATTTTTGACTAGTGATAATAATAATAATAATAACATTTGGACGATTTGTATAGCGTCGTTTTTGTGAAAAATCATCTCAAGGTGAATCATCATGATCGACGCGAAAATGTTTTATTCATATTTTTTTATATTTATTTAATCGAAGTTAATTATAACTTAAGTAAAAATGCGATCCCTGTGCATGTTTCGGACTAGGGAGAAACCATTAACAAGGCGAAAATGCAATCCCTTTGCATGTTTCAGCCTAGCAACAACAAGAAATTGGGAAAAAAGCAATCATTATGCATGTTTCAGCCTAGTTGTAACAAAGAACTAACAAAAATGCAATCTTTGTGCATGTTTCAGCTTAGTAACAACGAAAAACTAGCAAAAATGCAATCCTTGTACATGTTTCAGACTAGGGAGAACCACTAACAAGCATAGACATAAAATACAAGACACGTCATATTCATACAAATCTTATGAAAAATGTAGCACCACTAATGTTGCACCACTAAATGTTTCACCCGCGTATGAAAAGGATAGCCATTCAAAAAATATGTGTGTGCGGGAAGAGATAGCCATATGAAGCGTGTTTCGAAGGTATATCTCGTTGACTTGGTTTAGTGCAACCAGGCGCGTTGTCTCAGTAACGTATCTACATTATTTAATTCATCTAAGCCCATATATCATCTACTGCAAATCTACAATTTACCGATGTATTTACTCAGACAAGAGATGGCGGGGTATATACTTGGGGATTCCTTAGCCTAGATAAAGGAGAATATTTGTTTGTGCTGGTGCTTCGCCGGTAAAATAGAAATCGAAGATTTCAACTAGGAATTGGTTTTTAGATTACTTTACATAAAAAATCCAAGCTAACAAGGTGACAATGCAATTCCTTTGCATATTTCAGCCTAGATAAAACGAAAAACTGGCAAAATTGCGATATCTGCACACGTGTCAATCCACTAAGGTCTACGAACAAGTTGAAATTGTAGATCCAATACATATTTTGGCCTAGTGAGGATCATGAACGACACGAAAATGAACTCTTATGCAATACAGCCTAGCTAGGATCATTAATGGGGGAAAATGTTATACTTATGCATGTTTATCTGATGAGGACTATAGACAAGGTGAAAATACAATACGTACGCGTATTTTCACCTTGTCGAACACCAGGAATGAGTTGAACACACTTATTTGCAAATTGGTGCATTATTTTTTATTTTTTTTTTAAATTTGTGTTTTTATGGAAATATTATTAAGTATTTATATTTATCACATTTACATTTCACCTATATTAACGCATTCGATTGCTTACATTGGAACTTTAAATTTGTTTGAACGCATGTGGCTTTTAATTGTGTTCATGTTTTTTTTTATTATTCATGCATACTTAATCTGATTATGTAATTCCTACCTGGTTTAATTATAATCGTTTCAATAATCGCACGTTTAAATTAAATTTTGATTTTGAATGCGAATTTGAATAAACCACAAATACATTAAAAGATTAAAATTAATTAAATTCTTGTTAGGTTTATCCAAAGTAAACCGCAAATTATTTTTCGCGTTGCTAACTGCAGGCGGATTTAAATTAGGATGTTATGAATAATTTATTCAAAATAGCCCCCCTTTGTAAAATGTTTCCATTAAAAACACAGATACGCGCACAATATTTTATTTATGTTTGTCTACCGCATTCGTTTTACTTGGGAAGTTTTCAAATATTGTTTTAGGTCTGCTTTAAAGGTAGCAACGAAATGAAAACATATCTTAATTAAGCTCTCGTCAATTTCAACATTTTATTTATTTCTACACCAGAAGTTCCACATCTCGATTTTTGATTTATTTCGATCAAATTATTTTTAAATAAATAAATAATATAAAGATAATTTTTCAAATGAATGGTTGAAATGCAAAGATTTTGCTTTTGATATGATCGCATTTTTCTTTTTCCCTAAGTGTTGGATTCGTATGAAATTGTGAATTCATAATAACAACAATAGGTTACAGATGATGTTTAAAATAAAAACACCAGAAATTGGTATATAAAGAAATTTATTAAAATGAGAGGTCAAAATGCAAGTATTTTGCTTCAGTCGTGAATGCATTTTTCTCCGTCCGTAAGTGTCGGATGCATACGAAAGTGTTAATTTATAATAATATTGATAGGTTACAGATGATTCTTAATTAAAAACAACAGGAAATGGAATATTAATATTCAAATGAGTAGTCAAAATGCCAGGATTTCGCTTCTGACAAGCGCATTTTTCTCCGTCCGCAAGTGTCGAATTAGTACGAAAACGTGAATTCATCATTAACGCATAGATTACAGATGTTTCTTAAATAAAAACATCAGAAATTGGGACATTAAGAAAATTTCAACAAATGAGTTGTCAAAATGCAAGTATTTTGTTTCTGATATGAGCGCATTCCCCCCCCCCCTTTTCCCCTAAGTGTCGATTTCGTACTAAATTGTGAATTCACAATAATAGTAATACGTTTCTGATGATATTCTAATAAAAATATTTTAAATTAGAAATATTATATTTCTGCAAATGAGTGGTCAAAATGCAAAAAAATAATTGCGTCAGACATGAGCGCATTTTTCTCCGTTTTTAAGTGTTGGATTCGTATGAAATTGTGTATTCATAATGATAGTGATAGGTTTCAGATGATTTTGAAATGAAAACAACAGAAAATGGAATATTAAGAAATTTCTTCAAATGAGTGGTAAAAATGCAAGGATTTCGCTTCTGACATGAGCGCATTTTTCTTTGTCCCCAAGTGTGGGATTCATACTAAATTGTGAATTAATAATAAAAGCGATAGTTTACAGATTAATTAGAATTAAAAACAGAAATTTAAAAATTAAGAAATTTCAACAAATGAGTGGTCAAAGTGCAAGGATTTCGCTTTCGACATGAGTGCAGTTTCCTCCGAAACCACGTGACAGGTTTATACAATATTGTGAATTATTAATCGAAATGATTAGCTACAGATAATTCTTAATAAAAACAGAAGAAAATGGAATATTAAGAACC
Organism: Drusus annulatus; assembly: GCA_022651775.1. Lineage (NCBI taxonomy): Eukaryota > Metazoa > Arthropoda > Insecta > Trichoptera > Limnephilidae > Drusus > Drusus annulatus. Next base: position 520,246 of record JAGWCC010000466.1, read on the forward strand.
TTTATTAAATGAGTGGTCAAAATGCAAGTATTTTGCTTCTGACATGAGCGCATTTTGCTCCGTCCGCAAGTGTGGGATTCGTATGAACTTGTCAATTAATAATAATTGCGATAGTTTACAGATGATTCTCAAATTTAAATTTATCAGAAATTGGATTATTAACAATTTTTAACAAATGAGTTTTCAAAATGCAAGGATTTTGCTTCTGACAGGAGTGTTGTTTTCTACGTGTCGGGTTTATACAATGTTGTGAATTTATAATTGAATTGATCATTTACAGGTGATTATTTAATAAAAACGTAAGATATACGCGGTTTAAAAAAACAGTAAAATGAAATGGAGTCCAAAAGACTCCAAAATATAATATATTTTGGATATTATGTACCTTGCAAAAAAATGAAAATTACGAATTCATGATTTTTAACTTATTTGGTTTTTATCACTTTATTGTATGACTAAAGATACGTAAATATTCCCAACTTTCTTGTTTCTATACCTACCATAAGTAGTGGTAGTCAAAAGGATGCGAAGTGGAAGGTTGCCAAAAGTGTAGCGGGATTTATATATATATAGTAATAGAGTTGTTAGTATATTGTGACATAAATAGCGATTGTAAATTAGAATTTTTAAAATAAAAATCAAGAGATTTAAACAGTGCTGCTTTTTAATTTTTATACGATTTATAGCTTAGATTTTTTATTGAAGCTTAGATTTCGTAATATTCTTTTCAAGAATTTGGTAACTTGTATGGAAATCTAAATAATCTAACATCTCCATACATAATGATAAAAAAATGTTGGAAATTTTGTATGGTTAGTTGTACGGTTTCTCGTTTGTTGATTTTTATTTTGTATCTCCTATAAATAAATCCTAAAATACGAACTGATGAATTCAGTATGACTTAGATATGTTTAATTGTTACTACTCACGTGGTAGAATACCATGAATACATATTCCGTTAAATCAGAAACTATTTTCGATTGAACATGGTTTATTTAACAGTGATACTTTATTTGACTTTCAAGAATACATTTTCAAGCATTTTTTTGATTGCCGCAATTAACAAAGAACATTTGAAATGTATTGTCAAGTTCAAATAGTTTAAATTAGGTAATTTATTATGTATAAAGTAAGATGACAATTAACGAAATTTATACGTGGTATGTTTTTTACACGAAAAAAACATTAACAATTATAAATGTGAATTTCAAGGAACGATGATTGAAATTAAAGAAGCGACTCTGAAAATCTTTATCCATTCTTATGCACCCCCGAAAAAAACACTTGTACAAGCAAATTGAAAGGAAATGCCTGTCATATTTAAGTAGAACTCGAAGACGGGCGGCATTATTGACTCATCTCGGGGTGACAATTTTATTAGGCGCCGTTTCAATGCGCTTTATTCAATAATTCCCCGGAAGTATTGGACCAACTCAGCGTTGGAAAGTCAGCGTTTCTGTCGGCAATATTAACTCCGCCCGGGAACGACTTACAGCGGCTGTTGCTTTATTGCAGAACTTTTATTATCTTGCTGAAGTCGCGCGTCTTTGTGCGAGATTCGGGATATGGTACCGGTAGAGATATCTACCCTTGATATCTCTTTGGTTGGCAGAAATGCCTTCCAAATAAGGTACTACTTTGATTAGCACATTATTTATCACATTCATTAATCATTACATTAATGGTGTCTTGCGAGTTTTTCAATGTATAAAGCCCCACTAGAAGAGTTATTCGAGGAAAACTTAAAACTTGTTATTTGTAAAGTTGTTCTTTCAATGTACTCATCTCCTCTCATCTACCCACTGCCTCAAACTGAGGGGTAACTTTCATCTCTGCGGGCAGGGCACTTTGAATGTTCTAATCATGTTTAGTGTGCCACTTTCGGGCAGTAACATTATTTATTTTAATTATTTGTTACCCGGGAACGATTGGATGATACTTCTTAACAATGTCTTTCTAAATTTGAATTAGTTTGACCTACATTTGTAATCAAAAATTATCTCTTTGTATATTTATTTAATTAAACCTACATATTCAAAAAATAATTTATGACATTTAAAAAAAAATGTACGTTCAAGTGTTATCTTTTAATAGTGCAAGTGGTTGGAGAAGCTTTCAATGGGTTTTTTATATTTAAAACACCTTTTAACTAGCGTTGGGAAAAACTTCAATGTTTTGTGAATGCTTCACGAATTGCTAGTTCTTTAAAATAAACCCTTCGCAGTGAACACGTCAATTGAACTCGCAAAAAAAGAGATTTGAATTTATCCGTTTTTTTCAGTTCTTTTTAGAACCGATTCCTCGCCGAAAGAAACACGTACTAGTAGGTAAAGACGAAAACAACTGGAACTGGTTCCTCGCCGACAAAAGCACGGGCTAGTCGGTAAAAAATTTTAAACGAAAAGAACTCCCAAAAAATCACATTAAAAAAATAAAGAAAAAAATCACAAAGAAGTACTTGAAGTGAAGTACTTCTTCTTAGGCTTTGAAGTTCAACTTCACCAATAAACTGCTGCAAATTGAAGTAGTTCAATGTAAATTAAAGTAAGTTAATGAAATGAATGAGCATTAAAATGAACTACCAACTTCAATTGAAGTATTTGTTCAATAAACAATGAATGAAGGAGGAACTGCTGCCAAAAGAAATAGTTCTTTCAAAGCTACAACGCTACTTTTAACATAAATACTGCACAATAATCTACTTTCTATATGCTTGATCGTATAAGCCGTTTCCTAAAAAAAATCGAGACCCTAGCAAAGCAACCCTAGAAATATTAACGCTGACATAAGGAACAATTCTTCAGGCGTCACATCCGCTTCGTAATGTGGTAGACGTCATAAAACTTAACTAAAAAACGATACAGTGATTTTCCGTCCAATATCCTGCACACCTACATCACCTACAGCCTGCAGATTTCGCATTTATACTGCTTACCCTGTCTACAGGACGAGGGGCGGCCATTCCCACCAGCTGCCTTCCTGCGAATTGCGGAAGTGATAATGTGGATAGGCCTCATTTAGATCACCGTTGACCATACATTTATATAAAAGCGATGAGGCGTTTCCTGATCGAGAAACAATAATAAAAAATAAAGTAGCACCATATTGATTTATTTATTAACTAGATATTCACCTTCTGAAAAATAAAATAACTCATAATCTATTGACAGTAAAGCTCTCTTATTGATTATAATTTAAATAGAGAAAACGCAATTTTAGAGCATAAAAATCAATATTTGTACGTGTACGAAAATAGTTGAAATTGAGGAGTATTTTTTTTATTTTTTCACGTAATTTCGCAGCTTAATTTATGCCCACGTACCTTTAATAATTTTATTTGTTGGTTTTATTTTTGGCCATTAGCTAAGCGTTTCAAATGCGGGGGTGAATTCAATTATGTCTGTGAGGAAAAATTTAGCCTTAAATGGATTTTTTCCACAAAAAATTGGTGCTCAATAGTTTTATTGAAACAATTGGTAATTTGTTTTAGTAAGTCTTTAATATTTACTTATGTTTTTGATTATGTTAAAAATAAATCACTCGTAATATAATTTCATTTTCTCATGTAAATGCTAAATATAAAATATATTTCTGATCATCAACCTTCACATACTTAGCATTTTGTCGTCTTGGAAGTATATTGGAAAGACGAGAGTAACTAATAAAGCCCACCCCTCACATAAATGCAAGCTGTTAAATATCTCAATCCCGCGGCCCCACAGCCGTGAGGGGGGGGGGGGTTCCCCTGTTCTGGGAATTCAATATTCCCTCCTATTGATATGAAAATATTATCATTTTAAATTGCACAGGAAGAAAATAATACCGTCAAATATTATCGCCTCCTCAGGTATGATTAAACGCGAATTGTAGTATTAAATTCTTTTCTTCAGGGAAAAGTTTGATCCCTCTTCAAAACTTTGAATTGAATGTTCATCTTGAAAAGCATTTTTTCTTTTAACCATTTTTTTCTACATTATTAGGATAATATTGGGTGACCTCCGTAAAGTCCTTAGTTTAGATTCCAGTAAATATAAATATAGTAGATACATGATTATTAATTACAAAACAATATATTTAAGACTAATTATTAATTTAATGTAAAAAACAATAACTTCGTATACGGACCATTTGTACCACGGATATTGTTTTATTTTTTTATGACCGACCGGTTTCGCTTAGCCTAAGTATTAACGTTGTGACCGCTTCGCAGGAACTCCTTCAAAGAACGACTTATTTTTTGCGGCAGTCCCAACTTCATTCATTTTTCATTGAACAAATGCTTCAATTGAAGTTGGTTAAGTTGGTAATTCCCCTTGCCCAATGTATGACATCTATTTCAAATTTCAATGTTAGCCTTTCATTCGTTCGAACGATTGAAGTATCGCATCATCTAAAATTCAATTGTTCTTGTACTTCTTTACTTCGATTGTAGTTCGTAGTATGAATGAATGAATGAAACAATGAAGTATATTTTTAGTTATCCATTCCCTCGCACGTACACGTGACATTTGCTTTTGATTTCTTCGTTTGTTTTGACATATGACACTAGTTTTTACGAGTGTTTTTTGGTGATTTTGAATTGTGAATGAATTATTTTGTTGAACTTTTTTACCTATACCTTTCAATTTCTACCTTAAATTATGGCTGGCTGTTTAACGAGAAAGAAAAGTGAAATATGGGCTTATTTTAAAGAAGTTGGGGTTTACCAGGCCAATTGCAACTTTTGTTCTAAAGTTATATCCATAAAGGGAGGCAATGCCTGTAATATGAATCGTCATTTGCGCAATATTCACCCTATTGCTAACCAAACTGTCAAAACTGTGTACTGTAAGAAATATTCAAATTGTACCTCAAGCCCTGAAAAACGTTCACATCGCTCTTACAGAAACTGGAAATTTCGCAATTACTACATTTCCTTTACATTACTACATTTCGCTTTGCTGTACATCATTCCTTTTAAGGCATGACACCGCCAACAATTCAAACATATGGGCAGCTGTCACCTAGAAACAATAGACAAGAAACTAGTAATAGACAATTCATCAACACACACATAGAAGAAAGTAGTTTTTCTACACGGTATAATTTTTGCTATATAATAAAGGAGGAGTGGGTTATGTGGTTGGGAGAGCTGTCCCGAATAAAACTATTAAGAAAAAAACGTGACTATTATTTGGTACATTTATCGCTAGCAACCCCCCCCGACGAGGAATTCTGCGATTGTTCTGTTACTTCGATTGAACTGTTCACCGTGAAGGGTTCATTTTGAAGAACTAGCAATTCGTGAAGCTCTCACAAATCTGTGAAGCTTTTCCCATCGCTACTAAGCATCATCAGAGCACAAAATTAAAGTAAACAAAAAATACATAATTTGCGGTTATATACATCCGAAGGGAGAACACAATTTTAAAAAATAAGAGAACAGTGAGAAATCAATAGAAAAACATTTAAATTTTTACAAAAGAAAATTATAAAAAAAGAAAAATTGGGGAAAAAAAACAAAAATATATAACCCATATATAATTTAGTTTAATTTTGTACCCTGATGATTCTTAGGCTAAGCGAAACCGGTCGGTTATTTTTTTTTTTAATAATATCCTTGGTCTTATTCAAAGTTTTTTAATTTTATTTGATTTAAATATGTTTAAATAAATAATTAAAGAAGGTTCAGGTAGAGCCGAAACCGGTTGGTGTATGTGTCCAATAAAGGGTGTTAAAACAAAGATACTTTTGTTTCAAATTTAACTATGTCCACAACAAAGTGAGTGCATCATGTCAAAGTTTGAAAAAATATATTTTCGGCGAAATTATATCGGTTTTCCTTTCACTAACCAATATTTCCCGATTGGAGTGTGTGTCACGTCTAGCATTTACACAAAACACGCACAGAGACAGGTGACAAATAATTTGTCACCTTTTTTATCAATAACCGTTTAAATTTGCCTTGGTGTGCATAAGTACCTACGTTAAAGATCTTTAGCTCTAATTCAACCTCCCGATAAAAGCCGATGCCTGTCCGCCACATTATTAGAACACATTACCCAATAAAGGTAAATTAATACCGCCAATAAAGCATCAAATGGACAGAGGAGGAATGGTATCTCAAGTTAACCGGTCTCATATTTTACAAAACCCTTCGATAAATTCACCGAAGATTCTCCCTTAAGTGTACCTCCATAATAAAAGTCTTCGGTGCAGAATCTGTAATTAATGGTTGACGATATCACATCGAATATCACATCTTACGCAGGGGGCAGCATTATATGACTGGATATATCACGAAGACGTACAGTTGAATATTATGGGATTTAGTTCATATTGCGGTATCCTCTTTCGGGAAGACAGAATGCTGAGATTTTGAAGGCTTCGAAAACCTTTTTTAAGATTTGCCGTCGTTTTTATCAAAATTTCTAAAGAAGTTCATCTGATGAATATTTATTTTTTAATTATTTTATTTAGATTTAAAATGAACACTTTTAGCACGCGTGGTATAAAAATAGTAAACAGTACTTAAATAAACATGTGTAATCGCTTTTTCTCTATTAATAAATAGGGGACGGTTATGCGAGTAAGTGCATTTTATTGTACATACAATTATCGCATTTCCAATGCATCTCTCAAAATGATTTAAGTAGTAAGTACATTTTTGTGTGAAATTCATGTCACTTGATTAATTTAGAATACGTTATCATCCATATTATTAATGTGATGTTTTAATGGTACTCAAATGCACTAAGCCAATATCTCAATTTTGTTTAACCTCACTCGAACAACAAAGACGTTAATTTGAGCAATGACTCGCTACCAATATACAATTTTTTTTTTAATATTATTATTATCTGCTCCCGATCATCTGGAGCCTACGGTAACGTACTGACTATGGTATCCCTAGTCAGGGTATGTTGTGAGTCTAAATGTAGTGAGAGGGAGGCCTGGCTATTTAGATCTGGTCACCAAACATGGAAGCCATTTTAAGCAATTTTTTTATTCTAAATGGTGGTATTTCACCAGGGCAATACTCAGAGTATTTATTTCATCCACTCTGAAACGTATTGCAAATAAACTATATATTATTTTTAAATTAAGCAATTGTGAAACATATTAATTCATTAACTTGCCAACTTCGACCATCTTAAACACTCGGCCACGAAGGCCGTCGAGTGATTAGTTCGAATATACCTACATAATTAGTACGCTAAGATCAATCAATCAAGTATTTTATGGACGATTGTAAATCAAAATCGATTTTTTTAATCTAGTTCGTCGGGCATTAATGAACTTCATATTATGAGTACACACCAATAATGACTCATCAGCCAAAAAAAAAAATTTTTTTCTATTACGATTCTCGTTCCGGCAGCTCTTAACCCCTGAAAAGAATTGTCGGGATGGTAAGTGTCTGCCTATCGCGGTACGTTCATAGACAGTAGTTCCGTGGGATTTAGTGGGGCCAGCAGTGCGTGTAATTGTGTTCGCTCTTCCTCATAGCGAGACCAATGCGGCTAAAAGATACCAACTCCGCTTTACGAGGAGCTTTATTTATGCAGCCATATTATTGTTGTAATTTACGATCAAATGGCTAATAATGGCGGGTCGCTTATTAAAACGATAATTAAATTCCCTATAACCATGTGCGAACAAATGTATTTACATTAATTACTGCTTCAAATATGAAAAAACCATGTATGACCGTGTTAAAATGTAGATATCCCGAAAGAATGCAAGATTGATGTAAGCGTAATGAATAGGATTAAGAAAGGGACGCTTAGAATTTTTGGGCATTTAGAACGAATGAACGAAAAAAGGAGTGTGAAAAGAAGAAGTGAATGGAAGAAGGATTCGGGGACGCCCGAGGAAGACACGGCGCGATCAAGTGAATCAAATACTTGAGTAGGGTCATTTGACGGCCTCCATAGCTCTAAACACTACCTTCAGCCTCACAACATACCCTATTTGGGGATTCCATAGTCTCACTGGCTCTAGACGGTTGGGAGCAGTTGAGACTCTCGTGCGGTATTTATATATATATTTTTTTTAATTTCAAGAATCAAAATAACAGAATGTATGAGACGATGTACGAATGTAAATTAAGCAACGAGTGTGTACCAAGACAGATTTGTATGGCAGTCCATCCTCTCTACCCACCCCTGCGGAGAAACAGCATGATGTTTAATTAGTTAGATAGTTTAAATGCACTTACCAAGACTGGCGGTGAAGTATAAGAAATATGGTCTAGGTCCTCTTATTTTTTCTCTATTTTCAACAAATTACACTGTTTCGAGAATAAACATCCTACTTTCACAACAACCAATTTACACTGAATAACCCGAACGAGGGGAAAGGTGCGGGGGTAGGGGACAGGAAGCCAAGAAAAAGAATCGAAATATATTTCCATGCATCAGGTTATTGTTACAAAAACATATAATTTTATAAATTCAACGATAATTTTACGTCATTGACAAGAAAATGTTTGATCAGGTATTATTTGAATATAATATAATATCTACCAGCAGTTCTTACCGGCTTCTCCTGAGTTTCAATACTCTTCTAACTTAATCATTTTTCTGTTCGAAATATTTATTTTCGGAACAAATTATGAGGCTTCTCATAAAGACAGAAATACTGCTTAATAAAAATAGATTTTTGCTTCATAAATAAGATAATTATTTATTTAATTTAGCTAGCAGTAAAGAAATAATTTATTCTAATGCAAGTAATGTAAACATATTTCTTTTAATAACCAATATAGCATAATAACCTTTTTTATAAGATGGTTGACGTTTACCGATCGTTTATCAGTGTGTTGTAAATGAAATAAAGGAAGATGGATTATTGGATTTACATTGGAAAATGATGCCATTCGTCATAGATAGAGATAGATAGAGCAAGCGCCCTTGAGGTGATTTTCCCAGTAAAACGGCGCTATAAAAGTTATCCATTTATTATAAGGTTTTGTGACAACGTGATAATATCGTCACCGGAAAGTCAAAAGGGCTGAAGCGCCATTTTGGGAAGTTTAAACCAGAGCACTTTAAAGTTTTTAAATTCATAAGTCTTCAGTACCTGTTTTGATTTTGAAAAATAAGTTAACACAGGTAACTCAATGCTCTCACTGAGAGAACATGGCTCCGGGCATTAGCAATCTAATCGGATTTTCATGATAAAATAATATTACCAAAAAAAAAATTGTTCAAGTAACGACTGGGAACGATGTTTTTAGCGAAGTAAATATGTTTTAAAACATCATTGTTAACACAGCTACAAAGTCGGTGGGATTGATAATAATCCCATGAAAATAATTGTGCGGCATTCATTGGTTTCTGGAAATTTATGTATATTGTTTCCGCCTTCTACAATTCAATTGCTATTGCATATAATCCGGAAAATTATTGAAAAAGGGGGATTCCAGCGATTCGTGTATCCCGCGGAACGCAATAAATATTCCAGATATTGTCCGGTATTATTAAAATAGCACAATGTCAGGGGCGATGTCCGTTGTATCTGGCAACAAGAAAAAAACTATATTTCAATTGCCTTTTCATTCAGCAATGTTCCCCTTTGAGGAGAGGAGAAAATGGATGGGACAAGAGAAGAGAGGGGGAAGGGGAGGTTGGGAAGGTGCGCGTGCCATTGAAAGGACACTCGTAGATTGGAGATCAAAAAATGCCGAGAATGCCGAAAATTCTCAAATAAGATGTATGAGATATGAGAAGAGAAAAAAGATTTCTCAAGAGTGGCATACGAGGGCGTTCGTGCCATATACAAAAAAATGACATACCTCTGATCCTATGTATAAATCAAATATTTTTTGGGTTGTTATACAGAAGGTAATATACCTACGTAGGGATTAAACTACTTTGGCCTAATAAATGCCTAAGACGTAAGACAGATGATAATGACATATTTTCGTAGAAAGCGATCTCTTTGTGGTTTAACGTAAGGTATTTATACAATAAAATTGTATTGCCTCACTATTTTTCGTGTAATATATCAGCTTTACGGTTGAGCCGATAATATCCATTTTATAAAAAAAAAATGTGCAACATTTCAAATCTCAAAGATGTAACTTGTGTTTAAAAAAATCCAATTATTAATTTTAGACAGGACCAGGTTCACTCTGCTTCGGACATCTTCAGACTCTTTTATTAATTTGATCATCATTCTATAACATTTGTCATATTAAGACGGAATCCCTTTTATATATGAATACCGCACAAGAATTTCAACTGCTCCCAACCGTCTAGAGCCAGTGAGACTATGGCATCCCCAAATGGGTATGTTGTGAGGCTGAAGGTAGTGGGAAGTACTTTGCTATTCAGATCTGGTCACCAAACACGGTTAAAACCATTCCAAGCAACGTTTCGATTCTGAATGGTGGTCCATCACCAGGGCGATACTTATAGTATCTACCACTCTGGAACGTGCCGCAAATATCCTTTTTTATTATTTTTATATGAATTAAATGGGTTATGACACATATTAATTAAATAAATCCCAGTACGAAATTAACAATATTAAAAACAAGGTGATATTCTTCCAAAATGTACATCATTCACCGGTTTAAATAATGTTTACTGTTTGCCACCTACCCGAACACTGACTTTTACAAATGTTGCTAACTTTCGTAAAGTCTTGTCGCATGTTGCTACACTCTTCCTCGACCGTAAAAGTACTGCCTCATTCATGCCCTTCTCATAATCTCTATAATAATTGGCACCGTCCAATGATTCCAGGACGTCCCTTCGACGAATAGTCCGTGGGATTATTTCGGCAGTTGATCGCAAGGGACTAATTAATTATTAACCAAGCTGGCTAAGTAATGGGACACATTTTTCGAGTAATATTTTATTAAAATGCCTGGGAACTAAGCCGACATAATCTTAGCAGATGGCGAAAGCCCACTTAGTAGAAAGCTTTCATATTTCCCCTCGAGTTGAACAAATCATAGTGACTGAAGCAGGCCGAACCAGGCAGTACCAAACTTACTGTTGGAGTTTATTAAAAGGTTGTGAGATTATATTATTTTATTATTCGAGGCCTGTTCGAAAGAAAAGGTGAATTTTGAATTTTCGCGGGCTGTGTACATTCGATTATCGTTTTTTTTTGTTATTTTGGTACACATATGTTTATCATATGTTAGCATTATCAACCATTTTGGATTAGCGGTTTGTTTTAGACAACTGGAAAGGTTAGTCACGTTTTTGTGTGTTTTTCGATTTTTTACTTTTGATATAATTTTTTAATTTTTTTATAAATAGGGAATTAAGTTACTTTGTCCATAAATTTTTAGGTTTACCTTTATATATGTATAATTTCAAATAAATTCAGACAAAAATAGTTTTTCAAATTATAAATTTAATCAAGAAAACATAATACATCGTACAAAGTCTATTATTCTAACAAAAAAATAAAACAGCTCTTATATTTACATTAGTTTTATTTTCTTCCCAGTCTAAAGTTAAATTAATAATCTCACTTGTCTAATATTTCGAAAGGATCATCATAATAAATTACTTATCTAGTTTTCATTATCTATTAAATATAAACATAGTTTTAATCCATCATTTTCCGAGGGCTTTAGCGCTGGAGAGGACTCCCACTGCGGGGCCGGCCTTGATGATTCCATCACGAACATTTTGCCCCACTCTTTCCTGGAATAATTAATAAATAAAAAATAATTTTCAAAAAATAATTTCGAACATATTAGTTTTTCTCATAAAAACATCATGATAACGATTTTATTTTTATTTATGATATGCAAAATGTTAAGCAATTAATTTGGTACACCACCAGTACTATGCAAAAAAATAATTATAATTTCAGTAAACAGAATGGCAAAGATTTTACAGCAGCTGCAGTAGACTTCTCAACAAGTAGTAATATGCGGGATAAACAAAATTCCCAACTGCCAGAGGTATAATGGCATCCCCAATTCGGAAAATTTTATGAGGCTACTAAAACAAGAAAGGTTTTGAATAACTTGTCTCTGTGTAAGCCGTTGTAAGTGAAGTTTCAAAACACTTTATTCGTAATTCCAATTGTGAAAAACCAAGTTTTTTTATCGGTCAAAATTTGTTTGAAAAAAAAAAGTTTACGAGGTGTTACAACTTACGAGTTTCTTGAAGATTTTCCATTTGGGTTCAGGAGCAGGAAGGCTTGCAACCTGTGACATCACCACCATAAACACAACAAAAAGGGCGAAAAACTGTGCCAAGAACTTCATTATGAAAAAAGTTGTGCAATTTATTCAAGCTGAATAAAAGTCAAAATGTTGATCTCATGAATGCTGGGAGTTAACTGATGTGGTCTCTTCGCTGTAATGTGCATTTATACCAGCCGGTTTCTGTTGTGTTTTGAACAGTACGATGACCGTACCAATCATCGAACTCGGGGAAGACCGCTGCCCGAAGCCAGAGTCTAGGTAACGTCTGAGTTCCAGTCAAAGCGCTGCAAGTTATCAGATGACGCATCTTGCAGCTATGCACGCTGGACCCATTATGCTGCGTAGTTGGAAGTTTATGTATGATAAATCGACAATAATTAAATTCGCGCCGTAGTATGTTGTAAATCATTTCAGTGGAAGCCATGCGTTGAATTTCAAGCATGATTATGGTTTGTTATTATTATTTGTTTGTATTGGGAGCGGGGATTCCTTATGTCATACTAACTAAGCATGTTTAATGTTATTATTTAATATTTATATATATATACTATACGTAATGTTGCCGAAGGAAAATTTACGGAGATGTTTTATTGTATAAATAATCAAGACAACTTAAATGCTTGAGAGCTTTAAAACTCAAGGCTTTCGTAAAATAATAATAGAATGCACTTACTCTTTACCCCGAAAGCCAGTGAAACATGCTTAGTTATGATGTTAATTTTAAACATAAATATTTGGATATTGTTGAATATTAATTGGGTTTTATGTGTTTTTAATCTACAAATATTATTATAAAATTCAGACGATTGATTCGTTTTTTTTTCTTTCTAAATACGATATCAAAGATATATGGTAAGTACAAGTAAGTACATAATAAATGTTATTTATTAAAAATGAGTGGTTATACATTAAATACAACTAATGTATTTGTGGTACGTTTAATGTTGGTAGATATTCTCAGTATCGTCCTGGTGAAAGATCAACATTTAAAATAGAAACGTTGCTTGAAATGGCTTTAGCCGTATTTGGTGACCAGATATGAATTGCCAGGTACTTTTCAACCTTTCGCTTCCCGTACTCTCTTTTAACTCAACTCCATTTTTCTATTCAATAGTGTTTTGATATTGATTGTTAAGTTTACAAAACCTTACCAACATAGCTTTTCCGCCAGCGTAAGAATTTTTTTTTAATATTCGATAAATCCTTTTACTATCGTGAAGATGTAACCACAACCTAGGAACATTCTTACTTTCAACAAATATGAAAATAAATAATATATATTTTTTCAAACTCGCTGCTGTTATATGCTGCATTGCATATTCGCTATTAACTCTAACAAAATTGACAAGTCTAAAACAAAATAAACCAGCAAAGAAGATATTTTGATTCCCAGTAACGGAACTACACTTATATCAGTATACACACTTATATTAGTTATTGATTTAAGTGCAGAAAATTCTCACTCAAGATGCGGAGAGCGGTCTTCCCCGAGTTTACATGATCGATTCGTTCGCCAATTTTTAAAAACACTGAACTGACTCGCTGCGTATAAATTCTACGTCTTTCTTCTGGACCACAGGAGTCATCTCACGGTTTTCGTAAGATCAACACCTTGAATACAGTTTCACTTCAAACGAAAGTAAAGTTAACAATTCATAATGAAGTTCTTCGCACATTTCTTCTCACTGTTTGTAGTGTTCATGATTGTGGCATCCCAGGTGGCAAGCTCTCCTGTTCCCGAACCCAAATGGAAGATCTTCAAGAGACTTGTGAGTTCAAACAGTATTTTTAATATGGATTTGAGGCGGAATTTTGTATAATCGTTTTGTTTTTAAATATGAAACAATAGTCAATGATATTAACTTTTCAAATATTTTTGATCGAATGAAGTATTCTGAAGGGGCGTTTCTAATTGCAATTGTAATTATTTTCAGGAAAGGGTCGGACAGAACGTTCGCGATGGAATCATCAAGGCCGGTCCCGCAGTGGGAGTCCTCTCCAGCGCTAAAGCCTTGGGGAAATGATTGACTCTACTCAATAAAACTTCTTGAGATACTACATTTGTATTGATTATTGAGTTTTTATATTTTCGTAGAAATTTTTATGTACTTACCTGTAGTGTTTAAGAAAAGGTTGATTTAATATGTAATCATAGCGTTAATTTTTATGTTTTAAAATAAGAGTGTTTTATTATTATGTTGTTTATGTGTATTATTTATTTTATAGAAAATAATTGTGTCAATAAATACTTCGTCAAATGGTTCCTAAATAAATAATGTGACATTTAAAAAAATATTGCTTTTTATTATATTTATGAAGCACTAATAAAAAAAACAACATTTCATTCATCAAATTCACATGTAAAATTAATGTTCTAGTAAAGTAACCGCATTTTTTTTCCTGTGGCAGGAACATGTTTAATCACCTTTCGAACATTGCTGTAGTTTTAAACTGAAAAAGGTTTAAATATAAGTAAAAACAAACATTTTTTCATCATGACATAATTTAACGTTTCAAACTTAAATATTTTAGATTTTTTAGATTTTTTATTAAATACACTTAAACACTGGTTTATTATTATTAACACTCAGACTAGTGGCCAGTTACTTACTCTCGCTCCCGTGAACCGATCGTGATTGTATTATTAATAATATTAGCGGTTAAAATTTGGTGTAAGTAACTCCTTCCTTTAAATTTCAGAATATATTTTGGAATTTCACAACACTTTCGGAATTGTGGCAAACCTATGGTTGCTTGGCTGTTGTAGCCTCTCCCTCTTTGTTTTCAACAATGCTTGAAACAGAATGAGAGGTTCCAAAAGAGCTCTCAGTGGTAGGACCATTTACGGACCTAATATTATAATTTTATAGTGTTTTTGTCTGTTGCAAAACTAAATATGAAAAATAAAAATAAAATTTTTTAATTGTCGTGCTGTTGAAATATTTAACGACACAAATATTTTTTGCTACTTTAAAATTATTTTTTTATGTTATCATCGCACAAAAAACCGTCTGGAGCCAGTGGGACTATGGCCACCCCAACTGAGGTATGTTGTGATGCTAAAGGTAGCGAAGAGGGGAAGAAGATGAAAAAGAGGAAAGTGCAGAAGTACTTGGCCATTAAAAACGGCTAAAACCACTTCCAGCAACGTTTCGATTGTAACGGTTCTCTTTTACTAGGGCGATACTGACAGAATCTTCTTCTCTATAACGTGTGACAAACATACTTTATATTGTTTTTAATCAATCAGTTGTTTAAAATAAAACAAATTAAATTAATAACATTTATTTGCGTATGCCGGAATTCAAACCTACGACCCATGTCGTTGCCACAAGAAAAACAAAATCATTTCGTCATATTAAATAACAATTATCAAAACAATTGTGTATTATTAACTTTGAGTGTATTAAAAAAAATCGTAAATTCAAATTGCCAAATATCTTGAAATGCAGCTCTCCGCAACGCTACTAAATGCACTTTCCTATCAATTAATGTTATATTTTGCAATGTTTATTCCCATCGATTTAAATATGCATTTTATTGGGGAAGCAGATCTGCATTTTGATCTGATGATGAGATTTTTTTCGATTAAATCACACACTGGGCAATACTTTTACATGAATTTGACCGCTGTAAAGAAAGTCAGTAAAAATATTTTACCCTTCTTCTGATTACAAAAACCCAATGATTTTTTTTTCTTTCATTTTAGTTTTTTTTAAATTATTTTTGAACAGTAAATTTTAACAGCGCCATTGAGGTGATTTTCCACAAAAACGGCGCTATAAAAATCATCAAAATATTAATATTATTACTATTATAACTTGACTTCAAGTCAACATTTAATTTTTAGTTGCTTAATCTACTAATTTCAAATACAGTATAATATATTTTTTTGTATGTTCACTTTAGGTAATATAAAATACTTTATTAGGTAGGCAGGGATTTGGAAATACATTTTTTTTTTAAATTTGATAATATCAACCAACGTTAGTTCTAAATTTGAAAAATTCACAATTTTATAATGGTACGTACTCCCAAAGACAAATTATTTATAGTTAATTGTTTAGCATTTCTCTACCCCTGCGTACCTTTTGTAATAAATAATATTTATATTTTCCGTTCTGTACTCCGACATTTTTCATAGAGCTATCATACAATGCCTACATGTGTAAAAGGTGATTTTTTGTTTTGGCGCAGAAAGGAAATTGCGGTGGGCCTACTAGAAGATGAATATCTTCAAAATAACTTAAAATAAAATGTTTTCAAAAAGGTATTCATAAAAATTTATAAAAAATCATGATAATTTTTTTATGTACCGTGTGTGGTATTTATTAACATAAAATTCGTAAGTATTAATTACAAAAATAAATAATTTATTTACATTTAATTTTATATCACATCATTGTTAAGTAAAAACAATGTTATATGAGGTAACTATCACTGATTTCCTTAAATACTAAGAAGGTAAATAATTTTACTTGTTAATTTGCATTAAAAATGCAAGTTAGTAGATCAACTCAAAAACAAAACGCTTATGTAAATATTTTATAAGTTGGGTTGTCCAGTAGAGTCTATCATCTCCCCAAGGCTTTAGCGCTGGAGAGGACTCCCACTGCGGGACCGGCTTTGATGATTCCGTCGCGGACGTTCTGCCCGACCCTTTCCTAAAAAAATACAATTACAATTATAAACATTCCTTTAAAATACTTTATTCCAATTTACAATATTTTTTTAAAGTTACTATTATTGACTATTTTTTTCATATTTTTATATTTAAAACAAAACGCTTTGTATAAGGTTCTGTCTCAAATTCATATCAAAAATACTGTTTGGGCTTACAAGTCTCTTGAAGATCTTCCATTTGGGTTCGGGAACAGGAGAGCTTGCCACCTGGGATGCCACAATCATGAACACCACGAATAGTGAGAAGAAATGTGCGAAGAACTTCATTATGAATTATTTAACTTTAATTTCGTTCCGAGTGAAATTATATTCAAGATGTTGATCTTGCGATAGCCGTGAGATGACTGATGTGGTCCAGAGGAAAGCCACATAATATATAGCCCTCGAGTCATTTGAATATTAGCGAACGAAGCGATCAATTAAAACCGGGGAAGACCATTCTCCGCCGCTTGGAGTGAAATATTTTGTCATCAAAGATTGACCTCTCGAAGCGAGCATGTGCATGAGATGACGCCGCTTAGTTTCAGAGAACCCGGGGATCGTGGGTGCTATTTTGTATTGTTGCCTGCTAACTGTAATTTTAACCGGCTTGTCTTTGCGTGGTAATGAATAACTGTCAAATGAAGCTGAAAGTTGTGCATTTTTAATGCATGAATTATGATTGAACTAGTTTTTGCCCGAGAAAAATCACAGAATGTAAAGTAACGTGTCAATAAAAACTGTAAGTTGCTTTAATCCACACATTTATATATAGAATAATATCTGCTTAAATACATTATAGTTAGTTAGGTAGGTATTTGAAACGATTCCTTTATAATTTGACAATTTCAATTAACATCAGTTCCAAATTTAATAAGTTTATACGCATACGGTCGTAGGTACTCACATTGACAACATCAATTTAAAGTATGGAACAGGCCTGGCCAACCTAAATCTCACCCTGGACAACCCAAATCTCACGCATTAACGACCTAAAATTTTCCCAAGAGCCGCAAATACAAAAATTTTTTTTTGTTACAACGAATTTCATACTTATTAATTTTTTACTGTACGTATTTTACATAATTGGAATGCAGAGGTAATCTGAAATTAAGGTATTGTTTGGAAATAAAAACAATACTACAACCAGACGTGAATAAAAAAACATTGAACCAACAAAAAATGTATTTGTATAGTAATAAACTTAAAATAGTTTTAACAGTAAAAAATAATTTTGAAGTACCCGATATTTAAAAAAAACATTATTCGTCATACATAACCGCGGGCTGCACGTAAAGGCGCCGCGGGTTGGTCAGGGCTGGTAAAGAACATATTGACTCCAAGGTAAAATATAAAAAAAACAACCTATCTAACAACTGGTGGGAACTAAAATCTTCCAAAGTTTCATACACGTGTCCAGCAAATTGCCCGACGTGCTTTGTCGTGTACTTATTATTCAGGGTACACTTATAGTGTACCAAATAAGTACTCATAAGAATTCATGATGATATTAATACTTATAAAATCATCACATTCATATAAAAGAAAACAATGCATTTGATCCAGAGTCAGGAAGTTGCGGTTTGTTTCCTGCCACAATATTTACAATAACGTGTGTAATAATGTGTGCTAACAATCTGGGTGATGTAGAATTCCTAGTTGATAATGGCTTTATAAATATCGTGTAGAATTTTTTTAGAACTACCAAAGAAGATATTTTGCGATCCATTAACTGCATATGTTACATACACACTGTCAGTTATTATGCCCACATCAATAACGCTAAATTAAATATTGCGAAACGTCGTTTTTTTATAATAGCGACTATGTAAATAAGTATGTAAAAATACAAAATATGGTGTACGTATAAAAATGTTTTCAGTATTATAACAGTTTTAAAATAAAAAAGGATATAAATTATTATATTCTGTACACTATTTGGTCTTTTCTTTTGTAATTCCACATTTCAGAATTTTATTTTAGTTTTATAATTAATGGGTTATGCTGTGAGATTGAAAGTAGTAGGGATGGGAAAGAGATTGGGATGGGGAAGAGGAATTTTGGTTTGATATAATGATGATTTTAATGACTATGTATTGAAATATATCTCTGGAATAAGTTTAGGTCCTCTTTTATGTCATTCAGTAGATTTTTAGCTACATACTGCTTTTTATTGAGAAACTTTGTTTTTAACATATTTTTTATAATCATTAGACAAGAAAAATATTTTAAAATCCCTTACAAAAATAAACTAGTCACAGAACAAGTGAATTCTAGTGGTTTTAGATAAATAAACTGTTACTCAATTTTCCATAACCCTAACTCTGTAACGAGGATTAATCTTTCTTTAAAATTAAGTTTACTCCAAAACAAGTTTTTGTAAGTTTCCAACCTTTAGCAGTATCCCCATGTTGTTTTTAATTGCATTATATCGGTAGGATGGGCGTTTCCATAAAAAACAAACCTGATATTAAATCCCAGAATTTTCTGTAGCTACCCCACGTCATATCCTAAACTTTCTTCCTCGAAGCGTTCGATCTTCAATAACGGAATTTCTGGTCCCAAGAAGCGGAGAGTGGTCTTCCCCAATTTGAATTGATCGATTTGTTCGCTAATCTTCAAACATTCAACCGACTCCAGGTGTATATATTATGGTCTTTCTTCAGAACCTCATCAGTTATCTCACGGCTTTCGAAAGATCAACAACTTGGATATAATTTCACAGCGAACCAAAAGAAAATAAATAATTCATAATGAAGTTCGTCGCATGTTTCTTCTCACTTTTTGTGGTGTTCATGATTGTGGCATCTCAGGTGGCAAGCTCTCCTATCCCAGAGCCCAAGTGGAAGATCTTCAAGAGACTTGTTAGTTTGAATATTGCATTATTATTTGAATATTTATCTATTTAAATTTGAAGGATAAACTAAAAACATAATTTTAAATAATATTTTTTAAGCTTGTGTTTTATCATTATTAGGAATATTTTATCAATAATTTTATATTATTTCAGGAAAGAGTAGGACAAAACATTCGGAATGGAATCATCAAGGCCGGCCCCGCAGTGGGAGTCCTTACGAACGTTAAGGCATTGGGGAAATGATGGATTCTACATAGCCCAGCTAAAAATGATAAAAACATGTCCATTATTAACTTGCCTACCGACTGGCATTGTCAATGCAACCCTCGTAGTGTTATATATTTTTAAGTTGAAAGTGATAAAACATAAATTATTAAAATTTAGAATATTTTAGCATAAGGCACCAGATGCAATCGAACGCAAAGTTTTTTCAAAGTGTAGTGATTTTTGTATTAATAAAATATTTACAACAATAAGTAATGATTCCTTCCATGGTTCCATAATAAATATTCACAACAGTCAAACATTTCTTGTTTTATTTAATTGTTCGTGTAAGTACTTAATTAAACGTTAAGTACACTATTCTAATTCATAGAAATGCAGGCTTTACAGCTGTTTGAATTTCATGTTAATCATAAAAAATGCCGTGAAGAAGTCCCATACTGTGCACGCCAACACGCGTTTTCCCAGTGCGGCACCTCTAGCGGACGTGTTTTGCTGTTGCCAGGGCAAACGTAGCAACGCATGGCAGGTTCGGCGTTGTCACATATTAGTAGCCAAATTCACGTAAAATTATTGCGCAATAAACGATTCAATCGATGATTTAAACTATAAATTGCCAAAAAAATTAATGAACCTCTTCCACCCTAACATGAACATATTTTTTATTAATAATAATTGGCTGATTTCTATAGGGACGTTTTCATGAAAGAAATATTACCTCAAGGGCGCTTTAAAACATAATTAACATAACCTACAACTTAATCACTAAGGCTCATAACTAGTAGCGCTTAAAAATTATATTTTTCAACTATGTACTAACAGTTAAAATTTATGATTGTTGACTTAGAATTTAGACTAACAACTAAGACTTATAATTATTGACTTATGCCTACAAAATTTATAATTAGTGACTCACAACTAACATATTTAAATTTACAAGTATACGTAATGGTTGTTGCCCGTGCTGTCAAAACCTTGGGTAGACAAAAGGAATAAGCAAAAGTAAAACTAAGTATAGCACTTGTACTGAGTGATCAAAACTCCAGTGAAGCGAATTGACGTTATTTTGGAAATGATTATGCTCCAATTTTCAATTTATATTCTTTAAATACCCAAAACTGACCATCTTAGCCGACTTACTTAGGTATTTACATCAAAAATAATTATTAAGACTGAATTTGACCGCTGGTATTGAGGGCCCTTAATTTTTAAAATATTAACCATCGATACGTACATTAATTAAATCGTGGAACACAACTGGAGAGTTCCACTGCTGGGATTCTCCGTAAGAAAAATTCCGTTTGCAAGTAATGAATGCTAAGACCGTAGGTATCTGCATGAGATGACTATTTCGTTACAGAGAACCGTAAAATTTACATAGTTATTAAAACATATTCAATGCAGCTCATAGATATTTCTTATTATTGAATGCATCGATATAAAATTGTTGACATTAAAATAATGTTTAGTAAGAATCGGGGAATACATGAAAATTATTTTACTACCAAGCCATAAAAAAGTGGTCTTTAATTATTCAGACATTGTACTTTTTATTTGTACCATACAATAAATTTCATCGGAATATTTTTATTATTTCCATTGAAAATTTGTTTGCATTTACCAATATATTTTATGAACACATTTAATATGTTATACGACTTTATTTGTCCTGTGTTCAGGTACCTCTTACTCTCTACCATACTCTTTTCTAATTATTGCATGGGTAATAACCATAATTTCCGGTCTCGCTATCGTAATTAGAAATCAACTTAAAAATCAAACACAAATGTTGGTTTCTTACCAATTCGGAGTTCCTTACTTCAGATAATATTATATGAAATTTGTCTGTACTCTTCTTCTTCCGAATCTTCTTCTTTATTTTGCTTCGCGACAGTTTATTCTACAAATTTGAAACGTTCACATTAGGATAGACCAGGCCCGGCCCTGAGCCAAACGGTGGCTGGCGCGGGTAACATTTTTGGTCCCACTTATCAAATCCTAAAATTTAAACACTAAAATTTTCGTTTTACTTTTAATAAAATATCTTATTGTGTAATTATAGTATATATCTTTGCAATTTTGCACGTGGACCCGTGATTATTATTCACAAAAAGCATTACTCACTTTTATATAAATTTCATCACTGTTAACTACTTGTTTTTGGCAGGTTTTCCCTCTAAAAATATCGAAATACAAACTAATAGATACAAAAATGTAAGGTTTTAAATTAAAAAATTTTGTTATGTTGAATAAGCAGAGTAACCTAATGATCCGTGTATTGTTACAAAAGATTACCAAAACCTTTGGTTGAATGGTTGGTAATCATGAATTATTTTATTGTTGTACGCATCAAGTCAGGTGTGAAGCTGCAGCGCGTCATTTATTTAAAGAATTTATTATAAAGTATGCTGAAAACATTTTTGAAAGATATTCTATCAGAATTTCATATAATTTTTTTATTGTTTAGTGATGTCTGTCTATTCGTATTAGATGTTAGAATCAATGTTTATTCACAAAGTAATAAGATATCACCCCTTAAAGAAATTCGCGGTTTGAGTGCAAAATTCGGTGTTTGTAAGATTAGTTAATTGTTTTGAAAACTCCCTTGAAATTCAGTGAAAAAATCTTCCAAAAGTAACATTTGTTAAAAAAATACAACTTTCTGGGCAAAATGCGAGGCTTGGGGTCGAAAGCTAGATGCCGTGTTCTCATTCTCTATAAGCAAACGCGTTTTTATTTTATTATAACTTGCGTTTGGAACATGAGATTTGTTTAAAAAACTGTATTGTTTAAAAAGAATAACAAAACAAAAACGTCGCCGTGCGTCACAAATTAGAAAATGATTGGAAAGTAGCATAGATGTTTCTTTTGGATTTCTATATCCTAACTCAACAATAATATCAGTGTGCGAAAATAATATTAACGCTACTTGAAATACGTTACAAATTCATGTGCATTCACAATTAAATAAATTCTTCAAAATCGCTGGTATTGCTAAAAGAATGCGACAACACTGTAAATTCGTATGGCGCTGTCTCATTCTTTCATTTGACAAAATAAGCGCCAATTTCTCTCTCATTTGCACTGTTTGTTTCTGCATAATTTTGTCTCTTTTTAACACCAAATGTGAATTTTTCGGATGAACAAAAGATAGGTACCAACTCGTATTAAACAAAGGGCGCCGATTAAAAATCCACGCTGTCGGGCAGGGATATTGCAGGTTCGATTTTTCAATGATTTTTAAATTTATATTATTATATATTTTAAGCAGCTGGGCGCTGTGAAAGTCCTGTAATTAGGTACTATCAGCACTTTACCAATTCACCGCCTGAATCAAATTGGTCCAATTGCGCCTGCACAGGATTGGCCTTGGACAGACCACGTCTTCTTTAAAAATGCTTATACAGGGTCACGTTTTACTTTGTAACTCCTTGTTTAAAATAGTGCATACCGTTTCAGGCCCTGGATACTTATCTTGAAAGGCAATGATAATATGAGTAAAACTGTAAACAGCAAGTGGGGTTTTATTGCGTTCTGTTTATATTGAGTTCTTAAAGTTCACACAGTTCAAATTACTATCTTTTTGATATTATTTGTGGTGGGTAACAAAAATAATGATGTAAGAATTTCTGATATTCATTTTAAAATGTCATACTCTAATGATGAAAAGGACACTATACCAACGTTTTACTTTTAGGATCTTTAATCAAATAATAGAAACAAGATTTTTTAAAATTATTTTATTCGCCATCATTATACTGAACAAGTGGAGTCACATTATTTTTTTTCCGATGGCCTCAGCAGCGGCGATGACCCCTATAGCAGGACCCGCTTTCACAATGCCATCGCGAATATGCTGACCGACTCTTTCCTAAAACATAAGGATAATTCAAATAATGAATTTGGATTCAAAGGCATATCAAATGGTTGCATATATTTTGCTCTTTCAAGCCTTTTTTTAGGTATTATGAAACAAACAAAAACACTTCACCATACACCGATATGTAAAAACTAATTCTAAAACCTTTGATATTTTTTTAAATGTGGTTTTTTGGTTGAGGAAAACAGACAGCTATAAGATTTCATTGATTTTTTAGAGGAAATCTGGTTTTACCATGTTTTGAAATGTTTTAAAAAATATATTTAGTACCTTCATATTTATTTAAAACATTGATAGCAAAACAATTTTTATTTTAACTTCTGCTAAACAAATTTCTCCTGACGTTCGCAAATGAATCGTTTTGCTTTACAAATACTGTATGCATTGAGGCACAAATAATTTTTTTTTGGGGATTAATAAAAATAGAATTCAAATTTTTAAGTCGAGTCTCAAATTGATATAGTTGTCAAAAATTTTTTCATAAATTTGTTCAAAATATTATATTTAATGAACCTGAAAGCAGAAGCAGATATAAAATCATGAAGGTGAAATTGACAAAACAACTTACAATTTTTTTGAAAATCCTCCATCTCGGTTCTGGTATGGGTGAACTCCAAACCTGTGACGCCGCTACCATGATGATGAGAAAAATCGAGAAGATCAACCGCAAAAAACGCATTTTTAAATTTTATTTATTTTTGGCAATATTCGTTCGACGGTTTTCGAAATGTTTTAGAAATGTGACTTAATGAAATACTAATGAAAACTGATAAACTTTGGTCATATGAGAGTCTATAAAAAAGACAACATATCACTACTTTAGAGTAATCTGCAAATAGCTGCTACACATTATTTTTTATCTCGTTCCATTAGCATTCTCCGAACTGGTAAAAATTTTTTCAGTGCACGGTTTTGTTATCAGTCAAATAATTAACACGCAATTGAATTATCAAACGCTTTACTCACTTCCTCTGGTTACACTTATAAATAATACCAGTCAATCTAAATCTATTCACCCAATTTAGTTCGTGTTTTTTTAAACCAATCCTGAAAAAACACTTGATCATGATTTGATGTAATATTTTCGTCTGATTACAACATGAAATATGTTTTTATTTTCTGTTATGCGAAATCAACTTTACGACGACATGAAATCCCAGTTTAAATCAACAAGAACACTTTCATCCAATTCAAAACACATTGATATAATGTTTATATCTTTCAATATGGGATGAAAATATACTATACTATACTATTTTTCTAACGTCCTTGTGGGTGTAATTTTTGCAAAGTTACTTTGCCATTTGTTATCGTAATAAATATTATATATATTTATATATATACACATATACTTTTTTTATTTATATAATTTTGTACCCTGATGATGCTTAGGCTAAGCGAAACCAGTCAACCATAAAAAATAAAATAATATTCGTGGTCTTATACGAAATTGTTTTTTTTTATTTATCTTAATAATATCATTATTCAGATGAGACCATAGTAAGATTATGTGTAAGAGCCTTTATGGTGGTTTTCATTCCAGAACACAGCGCCATAAAAATCAGCCAGCTATTATTATTAAGTGTAGACTGCGTGGAGCTGGATGGAAAGGTTTAAAGACTGGAGATGAATAGCGAGGAGCGACAGGAGACAGAGAATTTTTTTGTAAAGGATGCCAAATCCTACCCCGGGATGCAATGCCGTGATAATGATTTACATGTGATTAATATCGCTCCAAATTAAAAAAAAGACATATTTTTCAATTGTTTTAGTTTTTTATATATAATGAAGATATTCATGTGAATAAGTGCACATTTTATCAACTGTGGTCGAGTACCGCGAGTCCCTGTACCGCAACGATTTTTTTCTATTTATTTACCATATTTATATAAATAGTTGTCAACACCAAGCATTCAGTTTAAATCAGGTTAAGTTTCTTTAGCTAACAGTACTTAATTTAGAAAACCCATTTTAATTTGTTTTAGGATTTTTGTTCTGTTCTTAATTTTTAAAATGAAATCTTCTACAAAGTTGTTTGTAGTGCTTCTAGTGGTGATGCTAGTAGCTTCTGAAGTATCGACTGCACCTGCCCCAAGATGGAAAGGATGGAAAAAAATCGTTCGTAAATCTTTATTTTTCTGCGTTATTTTAATAATTACCTACATTTTTTCCTCTAGAAATCGCGTTAAAGACGTTAAAGACGAATATATAGTTTGATTAATTTTGTATTATCCTATTAAAAAATAGCAAATATGTTAGGCTTCCATAAACTCAATTATTTGTAGGAAATACAAAAAAAAATCAAGACTCAAATTTTGAAAAAAATAATTAAAGCGTATCAATATTTCGGTTTTTGTTTTTGTTGTTTGTGTAGAAAATAAAATGATCACTGTTAGTTTATCATAAATATAACTATCGTAATATATAATGCCAATACAAATAGTGATTTTTTTAAAACGAAAACTTTTTCTATTTGTAGTTACTAATAGTTGGTAGTGGATTAAATAAGATGGCGTCACAGAGAAATTTCATACCGATTTTTTTTTTCATGTCGAAATTCTGGTAAAAATGAAGGTTTGTTTCAGGAAAGAGCAGGCCAACGTGTTCGCGATGCAATCATCAAGGCTGGCCCTGCGGTAGGGATCCTCTCTAGTGCTAAGGCCCTCGGATGATGAAAATACAACAAATTAATGCAATATTTTTACCCGCACACTTTCTGATTTAACTTACTCAAAAGTAATAGATGGTCAATTTTCGGGAATGCTTGAGAAAAATTAAAAATAAAACCATGTGTTTTTAAAACTCCAATTATCACTTTAGATGTCCTTACTATGAACATTATTAAAATATTTTTTCTTGAACGAGTACCTTCTATGATTTTTTGAAATATGTTTTTTATAAGATACAAAAAAAAACATAATACTATTTTTTCACACTAAGAAGAGAGTTTAAATCTACAATGAAAAATATACTTTCGTCTTATTCCATCAGTTAATAAGTAGGCGAAAAATATTTCAATAAATCTGTTGAGTTATGCAGTGGTTGTTTTATTTTGTTTGCAAATAAAGTTTTAATGTGTTGTTTTATGCCTGAGTTTTGTTTGTATTTACTTCAAATTCAAAACATTATGTGGGAGTGAGGGGTTGAAACCTTTATGGTTCTTCAAAGAGACTGTTTTGAAGAATTAAAAAAAATATTACCATTTATTTGGAAAAACATTAATAATAATAAAAATAACATTTTATTTCAGCGGAACAGAGCGGTGGGTACAATACTCTGTCTGCCATATAGATAATAATACATATGGGTTAAATGAAAACAATGAAAGAGATAACATAAAATAAAATAAAAATTATAATAATAATAAAAGTAAAAAACAAAAAAATAAGAAAAGAACATAAAATGATTATAATAATAAAAGAGCATATGCAATCACATAAATAAATGATAATGCAAAAGAGGAAATAACTTTTACGGCGGATCGAGGGATATTCTCTTCCTGTGATGTAGGGGCGCTCTGTGCCACTGGGCGGCAGCCTGGGCGAGAGCGTTCTCCGATTCCCGGTAGCGCTGTCTTGTTCCGGCCACTTTGTGACGCATCAGAGCAGCGAACCCGTGTACCCTTCCCTCTGCAAACATCTGTGAGGCGCTGCATCTCCAAGGAAGACCGAAAAGCGCCCTGTACGCGTGGTTGTACTGCACTCGGAGCGTGCTCATGACTGCTTGTGTATATCTGGCCCAGAGTTCGCAAGTGTACAGGCTCATGCAGTACGTCTGGAACAACTGTCTCTTTACCGAAGAAATGTACCTATTGAATCTCCTGGCGAGCATGTTTGTTCGCACACTCAGTGCTCTTTTTTGGCACTCTATGTCCTTCTTGTCATTTAAATCGTCAGTTACGACTAGACCCAAATATTTAATTTCACTGTTATTCAAAGATTTCAAATTGCACTGTGATAGATTTTTTTCCGCTGCGCTGCTACGGACTTAAACTCAGTGTGTACTTAGTCAAAAAAGCAGTGGAATAAAGTAAAAAAATCACATAATGGAATTTCACAGCGTATTAAAAGTTTTTAAAATTAATAACAATGTATTTGGTAGAAGGTACAATGAATATCTTGTCTATCAAGTGTATCCATTGCATGCTGCCATGATATATCGTTATGGGTACTTGAGTGTCTCAGCAAGAGTCCAGTCCACACAAGCTGACTATACACCACTGCATTCCATGTTTATATTCACACTAATACGATCAAAACCAATTTATAGAACAATTGATATGTCTTGAAAAAATAAATACTATTGTTTTGTAGATAATCTAGCACGTTGGTGCGTTAGAAATCTAAAATATTAACTATAAAGCAGAAATCCGTTAATATTTCTCAAAAACTCGTAAACGGTGAGCTCTAGAGTCCCGTAATCTACACATCTCAATTTCATCATAAGCCAAAGAGGTTTCAAAAATGCATTCACTTTTTTTTTTTAAAGTAAGACCCGACGATACATCCCAAGTAGGGTTGTTATTGATATGTTACAAAATAGTGGTGATACTTGGGCGAAACCGGGTATGAAACACTAGTGTATAATAATTGCAAAAGAATTACATACTGTTAAATTGGAGTTCATATTTCTTATGAACTTGGCTTCACAAAAGTTCCCCTTTTACGTCGATAGCCATCGAGTGTAAAATCAAAGCCGGCTTACCAGGCAGCTCTTGTTGTGGGTTTTTAGAGGTCGATGCACCTTCCACCTAAATCATTAACTTTGCTGCATAAAGAAATGCACTAAAGTATCGATGTATCTACATACATTATGTGCATTGTACATAAAGATGTGCATATTGATGATTTTTTTGAGATATCGTTCTCTCAAGGGTCTCAAAAGTTGCGGATGAATACTTAGATAATAACTAAATTTTAATTTTCAGATTCAATAATTCTTTAGGCCCTATACCGAGGCTTGAATGTGAAACAATTTGAGTGATTTTACGAAAACATTAATGATTGAAACACCCTGCAATTAGATAACTCGAGTGTGATAAACATTAGGTTTTTCCACATATTTTCAATGATTCTACTAAAAATTTATCACCGCCGATTGGCTTCAAAAGTCACACTAAAAATGCGTCGCAATGTCCCAAAAACACTAAAACGAATATATTTGAGGGATATGTTGCATGTGAAGGATGTTATGTTATATTTATGTAATATAATCGTAGCTATGTGCATTAATAATAATCGGACCCGGGGTACTCCGCACTAAATAAGAGTACGATTTTGAAAACATTTGTTTTTGGTACAGGGCAAAAAGTAAAATATTTGTTACTGTTTTTTTTTTCATTATCAGTATTCGAATGCTCAACTTTAACAACTAAAGTATCAACATACAAAAAAAGTTTTGACAGTCCACCCAAACAGTTTTTTCGTTGAATTAATTATTGTATGGACTTTTGGTGTAAACCTGTATTATGGCGTATGAGGTTTATAGTGTTTGTGTGTATGATGCACTAACTGAGGTGAAGGCTGGGATTCCCTCTACCACATGGAGATTTCTATCCGTTATGTTCACGATATAAATACTCATGGTCTCTCAGCTTGGTGTTAAATGAAATTCGCTTTCTTGAGTAAGCAGTACTGAAGTGATTAATTTTGTCTTTGATAAAATCTGTTCGTTTTGTGTTTGAGTTTGTGCTGCGTTCTGCAAGTCAAAATGAAGTCTTCCGCAAAGTTGTTTGTAGTGATTCTGGTGGCCATGCTCATAGCTTCTGAGGTGTCATCTGCGCCTGCCCCCCAACCAAGATGGAAAGGATGGAAGAAAATTGTAATTTTATTTTTAATCTTACTACTTTAAAAAAAACTTATTTTCCAATATCACATTAAAAACCTTTTCCTAAAACTCTTGGAACGGGTCGGTACCCGAAAATACACACTTTTTGGCTTTCTAATACAAGAAAAACTACAAATGTATGCATTCATTCTATGGGTGGTTAGGAAATTTTTTGGAAGGTTTCTAGTAAAAATACATTATGAAATGCAAACTGGAATTTATGGTAGATGCCTTCGCTGGTTTTTAAACTGCACCTTTTAGTGGCATTTAATGTTGTTCATAAAATTTGAAGGATTACTGTCAATGGAAGTTTTTCACTGGGAACCTTGGACATTTTCCTAACAACTCATTTATAATTTATAGATTTGTAGTACTGTTTGCATAAAAATGGTACAAAGTGACGTTTAGCGCCATCTTTGAGTGCTTCAGTTTATGTTGCTTAAGTTTCAACTTAAGAAACATAAACATAAAGTTTGACATTGAAATTGATGTTCTCCCACCAGAATTTGCAAAAGATCTTAGGTTTGCAAAAACGAATTAGTCGGGAACCATATTTTATGCAATTTCCATTATGATTCAAATACAATGTATAAAAAGCTGAAAGCCATGTATTTTTTGGCTTTAATATCAAACATTTTGAACAAACGTAACAAACAACATAACGCGTCATTAATTAAAAAGTTTTACAGATATTTTTTTCAAATAAATTGACGTTGCTAGTTGAAAGTATTTGATTGGACCAGAAAAAAAATGTTAATATTTGGAGACACCAGAGCTCACCGTTTGCCTGTTTTTGTGAGGCATAACATATTTAAGACAGTGTGGGGTTCTTAATGAAATTTAAAGCAATGTATTAATGAATCTTCTGTTGATGTTTAGGGAGAAAGCAGGCCAGCGTGTTCGAGATGCAATCATCAAGGCTGGCCCGGCGGTAGGGGTCCTCACCAGCGCTGCAGCCTTGGGGAAATGACAAGATATTATAAAATCAAAACATTATCTTCGCCGCCAGAATACCAAATTATTGAAGCTTAACTCTTCACTGTAGTATTGATTATTAAAAGAATATTATCAATTTTCAAAATCAAAAAATAATTAAAAAATATTAGGTTGTGACCGGTACACGAGCCGGTACCACCACTTTATCCAGAAGTGACGCATCTACCAACTCTGCTATCACAACCAATTCATTAGGGGTCATTCTAAATAATGATATACCATAGATAGAGTGAAGGTCCCGATTTATAGACTCGGTCACAATCTTATCTTTTTTATTTTCGGTGTCTTTTCTATTTCCACATTCTTTGAAGACTGTAAATAATCTTTCGATAACCTACATATTTATTATCATTTGACTTATAAAATACAGTATTGTCGTTTTTTGCGAACGCTTGTGATAAGGAAGTGTATTTTTGTGCAATATTTGTTAAGATACTTAGGTTAAAATTGCCATTTTTATAATTTGTTCCAATATTTTTAAATACATTTATGTAAGAGTGTATTAATAAATATAATTATCAAAATCTTGGGTGTATTTCTATCCTAAACAAATACAAAACACATAAAAAGCTTATAGAGATAGAGCCTAGCGACGAGAGAAATACATAAAAATTATCCATATTTAATATCACTGAAAATGGAGTTCCAATTATGTTGGTCACAAAATAATATCTGTAGGTTATATCCAAGTATTAAATTAATTTCTTAAGTGCAAAAAAAGTAGATAAAACATTCAATTTTAAAGTTTTATTTAGAAACAGATGGGTTTGAACCAATCTTATTAAAAATAATATTTTTGAATGATTTTTTGACAACACGATTTATTATCAAAAACCCAGACATCATCGTTATCATCAGTAGGACTATTGTATTTCCAATTGGAGTATTTTACAAGGCTAAAGGTAGTGAGAAAGAGGTGGAGATGGTAAAGAAGACGATTGAGGAATACTTGGCTATCAGATCTGGTTACCAAATACTGAGAGTATCTACCACTCTGGAACAGTATTAATTTATGTGCATCAAATATGAAATAACACTTATTTATTTAAAACAATTTATTTGTGCACGCTGGGATATGAACCCGCGACCTCTGGATTCATGGTCGAGGATCTTAACCGCACGACCACGGAGGTCGTTATTTAAGGTCTTCGTACATACAGATACTTTTATTTAACATTATGTTATTTAAAACGCGAAAATTTAGACAACTGTTGTTTACAAAAAAAAAAAACAAATATATATTTTTTCCCTTACAAAACACTTACTTAAAATATCTTCCAGTTATCATATGTTTTTATTGAAATCTATAAACGCTTAAAAAATTTCTACTTTACTAGTAAATAGTAATCATTTGGTTATTGATATTACGATAATTAATACTTTATATATAACCAGTACATCATTGACACTGTAGTAAAGTTGAAGAAAAGACAAAATTCGAGCACGACCTGCAGACCGGCAGAAAGATGGCTGCCTGCCCGAATGGCAGCAGAGCGTTTTGGTCGCTAGTGGGCTCCATCTATCGTAATTTCTGCAAATCCAGTCTGCCGCCTCTCATCAGACCCGACGGCTCACTAGCAAACACCGCCACTGAATAGTCCAATTTATTAAAGAAAATTTTCGCGGATAACTCGGCCCTCGATGATCAAGGTGCTATCCCGTCGTCGGTTCCTCACGGCAGATTCTTTGTGAAAAAACTGAGGATCCGGCATCGGGATGTACTCCACGTCTTTCGAGGGCTAAAAGTTATTAAAGCTAGTAGGCCTGACGGAGTACCTGCACTGGTATTGAAGAGGTGAGCTGCAGAAATCGCTCCAATATCGACAAAGCTCTTCAAAATTTTCCTGAAATTTGGATTTGTGCCCTCTGGTTGAAAAAAAGCGGTCATTCATCCTATTCCCAAAAAGGGTGACCGCTCCAACCCGGCCAACTACCGCCCCAAACCGATCACATCGATTCTATCCAAAGTGATGGAACGTGTGATCAACGAAAAACTGCTCACATACCTCGAGGAGAACAAAATAATTAACATAATACGGATTTCGACGGAACTGGTCCTGCGGTGATCTTCTCGCGTATGTGACGCATGTTTGGGGGCGGTGCTTGAATGTTTCGGTGAGACCCAAACGGTTGCACTGGACATTTCTAAAGCCTTTGACCGGGTTTGGCACCAAGGACTTGTCAACTAACTGCCATATTACGGACTTCGCGCATTCTTGTGTACGTGGATTGCCAATTTTTTGAAGGAGAGGTCGATTCAGACGGTTGTTGATGGTATCACCTCTTCCTCTCGTTCAATTTAATGCTGGCGTCCCCCAAGGGTCGGCTCTGTCTTCAACTTTGTTTTTGTTGCACATCAACGACCTTTTGTCATGTGCACCAATACATTGTTACGCAGATGACAGTACAGTTCATGGTGGTTCTTTTTTGTTTGATAGGTCCCCAAAGGGCACAGAAACAACAACGGCTTGGAGAGCTTTGAAGCAGGGAGTAGACGATTACCTCGAGAGAATCTACTCTTGAGGTAAGAACAATCTCCTCGAATTTAATGTTTCAAAGACCCAATCATGTCTGATTACGACTAAAAAGGATCGAAATGACAATTTAGCATCCTTCAACGGAAGTAATCTTCCCAACAAACCTTCCATTGAAATGAGCTTGGTGTAACCTTAAGTGGCCAGTTAAGGCACCGGGGCTCCATTGAAGCCAGAGTGTAGGGCGAATTGTACAGGGCCTGGCAGATATTTTAATAGTACACAAATGCTGACCTTGTACAAATTGCAAGTACGCCTCACTGTTGAATTTGGCAGCCAACTCTCTGGTCTGGAGCCCCTAAATACCTTAAAAAAACGCTTTACTCTGTGCAGAAACGGGTGGTTTTATAGATTCTCCTATCCTAACAAATGGATTGCAAACTTTGGATCACAGACGTTAGGTGGGAATGCTGTCCTTGTTCTAAAGGTATTTTAATTGAAAATTCTCCAAGGAACTTGCGTCATTGATCCCTTCGGTACCGGTGTATACATTTGTACATGATTGACATTAAATACATGAGAACGGGTCGCTTTTACGACTTGTTTTTATGTTCAACGGCTAGGCTGTGATACGATTTTCCGGCATCTGTGTTTACTCCCGCCTTCAACATAGGCTTCTTCAATATCCAAGTTTACTCCTACCTTTCCTCAAAAAGATCCTCCACACAGCATCTCCAAAGATCACATAGGCCCTGAGGGAAATTATTTCCCTCAGGGCCTGCTGTGTGGAGTTATTGTGAAAAAAAAGACAGCCAGTATAATTGAGTACACATTGGATTCTGTTTTTACCTACCTGGGTGCAATATTAATAAATAAAACTCATAAACTTTGTTTATAACCACTTTATTATTTAATATTACGTCTACCGGTTTTGGAAGTACCCTTCCATCATCAGGACAAAATTAAAATTTGAAATTTAATATCTTCCTGATGATGGAAGGGTACTTCCGAAACCGGTAGACGTAATATTAAATAATAAATTGGTTATAAACAAAGTTTATGTGTTTTATTTATAAATATGGCAAGCCACAAAATAAATGCTTTTTACGAATATGCAATATTAATAGTTCGTATCACTTTATGATTGTAGAACATAAAACTCTCACACAAAAAACATTTACAAAAGATAAATAAAAAAAATATGTTAAAAAATAAGTACCTGTTTACAGACAACAACGTTTAAACAGAGTAATAAAATAACACGAGTCCATTCATTAGATTATAAATACTCTTTTGTAGATTCTTAGATATTTTTTTAAATTTTATTTTACAACTCATTAAGATTTCTAATAATTACAGCTATAAAACAATGAAGAGTTGTACAAATAAAAGAAACTCAAGTACATAATCTCAAAATTCTACGAAGCACCTTGCACGCGCTATAAGCTTTTCAATGTAATCCATTTACCTCGATTCGTCATACACATCTGCAATGTGCTCTGCCGTAGCAATATATTTTCTTACGTTGTATGTTTTTTCACAAAATGTGTTTATTATTTGCAAAAACATTATCTGGTTTTCCCAGCTGATAACTAGTTATACTCTGACAAATAGTGTTTTATTATTTAACTCTCTTCCGAGATGTCCTTGATGTCGATATGATTAATGGGTAAATAAATTTCTGCCACAAAATAATAACAACATTATCTGCAATGTTCAATGTCGAGGATTTTGTGATAATGGTGTTATCAGCTACCCTGATTTTCCGTATAAATAGTGCACTTTTGTTCTAGAATTTAAATCAAATTAGTTCCGTCGTTCTAATAACGTGGTTGTCCTTTACTTGCAAAAGCAGCAAGCTACTTTATATCGTTAAAGTCGATTTTGGATTTGTGAAAGTTTCACAATGCATTCTTCTACCAAGTTCTTTGTGGTGTTTTTGGTGGCCATGCTCGTGGCTTCGGAATTTTCTGGAATTTCTGCATCACCAGCTCCTGAGCCAAGATGGAAAGGGTGGAAAAAAATTGTGAGATTTTTATATATTTATCGTATAATTTACTTTGATTTTTTTTGTTGTTGTTACTTATTTTGATTGACTACTAATGATGGTTAGATTATAAAATTTCATCAGTTATTTATTTTTATTTTTTTATTGATGTAGTTATTAGTCATTAAAGTAACGAGTGTGTACTTTAATTTGAGTTGCATTAAAAATAATCCTCAAACAAAAATGCATACGTTTATCTACCCATAAAGAAATTAATAAAACATTTGAGTTTTTCAAAATAAATTTGACGGCCTCCTTGGTCGAGTGGTAAACATTTGAGTGGTAGATACTCTAAGTTTCACCCTGGTGAAAGACCACCATTCAGAATCGAACGTTGATTAAAATGGCTTTAGCCGTGTTTGGTGACCAGATCTGAATAGCCAGGTACTTCCAGGTTTTCCTCTTCCCCATCTCCTTTGCCTTTCCACTACCTTTAGCCTCACAACATACCCAAATTGGGGATGCCATAGTCCCACTGACTCCAAACAGTGGGAGCAGTTGGGACGCCGAAATGAATTGACTGAATGAATTTTTATTACAAAATGCACTCTGAACACGTGATATTAAATTAGTTTAAAATCAAAAATGTAAGTTCATCTCTACTTCCCAGAAAATTCCATAAAAATAACGATAATGTTATTTCCTGCAAAAATACCGTACTTTTATTTCAATTCCTTCTGCTGAAATGGCGCCCCTTCCCAATAGCAGTGGTCGAATCAATATAATATGACGTTCATAAGCAATAAGGTTTATAATAGAAAAACATCTTCGCGATAAGTAAGCCAGTTAGAAATAATTCCTAATGAAACGGGCCATTTTAGCCACTCCAATTATACTTCCACGCTTCACTAGTTGTAAAATTTAAAAACAGAATTTAACTACTTTTGTGAATTAATTTATTCTCACAACTTGTGATAAATGTTATAATCCTTCCAGGAACGAGTGGGCCAGCACGTGCGAGATGGCATCATCAAGGCGGGCCCGGCCGTGGCGGTGGTAGGGGCGGCGGGCGCAATGGGATGAGATCTTTCCAACTTAATGTCCGATGAAATCCGACCGTCTTAATTTATTATAATATATTACTAGTTGTATTACCAAAATTGTATTAAATAAAAAGTGTATAGGTGTTTAAATACCACAATGTTATCTTTCAAAATAAGGTTTAAAAACTGTTATACAATTATTCTGATATAAAATTATTAAAGAAATTTATTTTTTAATTTTCAAAAAAATTTACTCTGAAATAAATTGTTTATGTATGCTTGTCTAAAAATAATGCAACATATTACGAAATGAGAAACGATAGAAAATGGCGAGTATAGGTATTCGCTCAAATAAAGCAATGTCATAATTATTATTATTATTTCGAAGAAGGATATAGCATTACTGCTTTTAGCTCATAAACTCTTGAACGGTGTATTATTAATACCTGACATCCTGGCGGAAATTCGATTATATGTCCCTAATAATTTCACGCGAGGCCGTCAACACAGGCTTCTATTTCTTCCCAGGTGCAGAACTAACTTACAAATGGTGATGGCCATGGGAAGACTTTCTAGGCTGATTAACTACCTCGCAAGAAATATGAATATTTTTCATATGACTTACAAGAACTAGCTATTCAGTTCTAAATATATTATGTTTTTCTTACAACCTATTTGTTTGTTTGTTTTTAAACTTAAAACCGTTTTTGCTTAAAGCGATGAAGCAAGTCTAAACAAGCTTGTCGGGTCAGGTGAAGAGTCAGAATAACAGAAGAGTATGTATGAGACGATGTGTGAATGTAAATGAAGCAAGGAGTGTGTGCCAAGACAGAGTTATATGGCGGTCCGTCTTCTCTGCCTACACCTGCGGGGAAACGGCGTGATGGTTAGTTAGTTAGAAAAAGTATTACATTTTAAATACATTTATTTGTGTAAATTTTATAATTACTAAAGTTTAAATGTTTCATACATTTAAATTATCTTTTTATAAACATCTCATCTGTCCTCTCGCGAGTCTCCTAATTTTTTCGCTTGCGTCAGTACATCAATA
This sequence comes from Drusus annulatus, assembly GCA_022651775.1. Taxonomy (NCBI): domain Eukaryota; kingdom Metazoa; phylum Arthropoda; class Insecta; order Trichoptera; family Limnephilidae; genus Drusus; species Drusus annulatus. The sequence continues at coordinate 557,407 of JAGWCC010000466.1, forward strand.
GCTGGTCCAGCACTGATGATAGCATCTCGAATTCTTTGCCCCGCTCTTTCCTGAAAAACAAACAATTTGTCATTATTAGTAAGTGCCCTCGGATGTAATAATAAAAAAGTAATATTTTAGGTAAAAAATTGCTACAATACTAAGAGTTAACCAAAAGAAACATCATTGTCAGGCCTGAACCTAAAATAAGTCAGTGATGCCATATTATGGAAAAATTGCATGAGATGTCAAGAGGCTTGCTTGGAAAGATGATTTTAAAATATTGGCGTTTTTATAAACGTTTGAAAAAATCATTTTTACCATTGTATACAGTTTATCAAATTAATTTTTCTTGAGGATTTTTTAAGAGCGTACTGTTTGTTTTGATTGACACAACATCGTGTCACGTAAAGCTTTGTATGTATAATATTTTAAAAAATAAGTTCATAGAAAAAGTCCGAGATGTTTGAGATGAAAATAGATCAAAGAGTATTTAAAACTTTGAAAGATTAATTTAAATAGAGTAAAATATATTTAATTAGATTAATAAAAGGTAAACACTTACAATTTCTTTCAACCAATCTGTTTCCGGAGCTGGTGCAGACATCACTTGACCAGAAACTAAGACCATGACGAAAATCGTCAGTAGAGCAGCGGAGATCTTCATGTTTCGAATACTTGAATAACTTTCTGCACTACTGTAAAGAAAGGTAGTTTTAAGACTGATCCTTGACCAAGAACTTCACTGAATTTATATGCGATAACTTGCCACTCAGTTCTTGTAGCAGGCCGGTTATTCCACTGCCGGTGATTCACAGAACTCGTTTTTCAGCGACTGCGGTTTCTAAATTGAAATAAGGATTCCCCCTAAAAACATTTCATATGTTGATTTCTTTGAAAAATATTGTTATTTGTTTTCTTCATTTTATTGGCATTTTTTAAATGATGTTTTGACTAAGGAAAAAAACGTTATATTATAATGAATAACAACGGTGATTCAATGTGAAACGCAGGTCGATTTAATCTTGCTGATTTTCCTACTGTACATTTGCATAGATAAAAAAATAATAATAAACAAGCATGATCATGATTTGATTTGAAGACCTACGTGTTTCGTGACCAAATTTGAATAGCCAAGTACATCACAGCATTCCTCTTCCCCATCTCCTTCCTTTTCCTATTATCTCCAGCCTTACAACACACCCCTATTGGGGATGCCATGGACCCACTGGCTCTGGACAGTAGGGAACAGTTGGGACTGTTGTATGGTTTTCACATAAAAAAATATATAATAAACACAGGAACCAGACTTGTTCTCATACTAGCAGTCGGGCTATGGAACGAATTTCTACTTTTGCGTTACCTTTCTCTCTCTCTCAATATAATGTCGATACTTGCCAACTCAGGTCAAGGCTTTGAATTTTTTCGAAGCAAGTCTAAACAAGCCATTTCAAGCAAGGTTTTGACTGGTGATTCTGATTGGCGGTCTTTCACCAGGGCGATACTGAAAGTATATACCACTCTGAAAGTTGCCACAGATATACTGTGTATTATTTATATTAATTAAATGTAAAATAATACTTTTTTTTAAATTGCTAACGCCAGGATTTAAACCCCTTCAAATTCGCAGTCAAAGATCTTAACCGCCCGACTACGTAGGTCTTCAAATCAAATCATGATCATGCTTGTTTATTATTATTTTTTTATCTATGCAAATGTACAGTAGGAAAATCAGCAAGATTAAATCGACCTGCGTTCCAATGTCACCGTTGTTATTCATTATAATATAACGTTATTTTCCTTAGTCAAAACATCATTTAAAAAATGCCAATAAAATGAAGAAAACAAATAACAATATTTTTCAAAGAAATCAACATATGAAATGTTTTTAGGGGGAATCCTTATTTCAATTTAGAAACCGCAGTCGCTGAAAAACGAGTTCAGTGAATAACCGGCCTGCTACAAGAACTGAGTGGCAAGTTATCGCATATAAATTCAGTGAAGTTCTTGGTCAAGGATCAGTCTTAAAACTACCTTTCTTCACAGTAGTGCAGAAAGTTATTCAAGTATTCAAAACATGAAGATCTCCGCTGCTCTACTGACGATTTTCGTCATGGTCTTAGTTTCTGGTCAAGTGATGTCTGCACCAGCTCCGGAAACAGATTGGTTGAAAGAAATTGTAAGTGTTTACCTCTTATTAATCTAATTAAATATATTTTACTCTATTTAAAATTAATCCTTCAAAGTTTTAAATACTCTTTAATCTATTTTCATCTTAAACATCTCGGACTTTTACTGTGAATTAATTTTTAAATATTATCCATACAAAGGTTTACGTGACACGATTTTGTGTCAATCAAAACAAACAGTACGCTCTTAAAAAATCCTCAAGAAAAAATAATTTGACAAACTGTATACAATGGTAAAAATGATTTTTTCAAACGTTTATAAAAACGCCAATATTTTAAAATCATCTTTCTAAGCAAGCCTCTTGACATCTCATGCAAATTTTCACAATATGGCATCACTGACTTATTTTAGGTTCAGGCCTGACAATTATGTTTCTTTTGGTTAACTCTTAGTATTGTAGCAATTTTTTACCTAAAATATTACTTTTTTATTATTACATCCGAGGGTACTTACTAATAATGGCAAATTGTTTGTTTTTCAGGAAAGAGCGGGGCAAAGAATTCGAGATGCTATCATCAGTGCTGGACCAGCTATTAATGTACTGACCCAAGCAAAAAAATTAGGAGACTCGCGAGAGGACAGATGAGATGTTTATAAAAAGATAATTTAAATGTATGAAACATTTAAACTTTAATAATTATAAAATTTACACAAATAAATGTATTTAAAATGTAATACTTTTTCTAACTAACTAACCATCACGCCGTTTCCCCGCAGGGGTAGGCAGAGAAGACGGACCGCCATATAACTCTGTCTTGGCACACACTCCTTGCTTCATTTACATTCACACATCGTCTCATACATACTCTTCTGTTATTCTGACTCTTCACCTGACCCGACAAGTATTTGATTTACTTGATCGTGCCATGTCTTTCTCAGGCGTCCTCTACTTCTTCTTCCATTCACGTTCGCATCATATATTCTTTTCACACTCCTTTCTTCGTTCATTTGCTCTACATGCCCAAACCATCTAAGCGTCCTTTTCTTGATCCTATTCATTACGCTCACATCAGCCTTGCATTCTTTCCGGAAATCCACATTTTTAATACGGTCATACATGGTTTTACCGCACATTTGTCTCAAAGATCTCATTTCCAAAGCATTCAGTCTACTTTCATCCTTCCAGTTCCTTCCAGTTTCATCCTGCCAGTTCCATGCCTCACTGCCATACATTAGGGTTGGTATAAGCACTCCATTGTGGACTGCTAGCTTCGCTTCTTTGTAAAATGTAATACTTTTTCACCACTACATAATAAATATCTGTATGTAATTATCTACATTACTTTTTTGTCTTTTTCATTCTAAATTGATTTCATTTTGAAAACATTTAAACACATATTTACTCACTTGTATATTTTCTTTATTTGTAATTTAAATTCGTGAGACATATTTACATACAAAAAAATTATCTCCTTAATTTTATAAATGTACGAACAAATGTTAACTTATATTTAAATCCTTAATAAAATGATTGGTTACTCCAGATAAAATCTATCCAATAGTGATCATTCCCTTCGTAACGTCTACAATCGGGATGGTTTTAATGACAGTATCGCGTATATCCTGGCCAAGCTGCTCCTGGAAAATACAACAAATCCATTGATTGGCTTTTTATCAATCAATTTACTCGTCTAGCTTTAGCTTTTTAACTTATCATTTGTATTGATTAGAATTTCACTTATTCATTTTGTACTGATTATTCTTCCGTGTAATATGATCCAACAGATAAAATATGATCAATAAAATAAAACAACAGTATCTTATTTGATATCTAAAAAATAATAAATAGATAAATGACTCCTAAAGAGGAAAAGATCTCAATTACTTAATTTGCAAAATCGATAATTTCGATATGAGTCTGTTAAAATAAAACAAAACATTTATACTAACCTTAGGCATTTAAAAAAAATATTAGACATTTATATCTTACTTGCAGTATTACTTTCTCTTTTCGCAAAAAAATAAATTTAAAAAATGACTATATTTATTCTTGCTTTGTGGACTTACATTAAAAACATATTTTTAAATCTAATTTGTGAAAACACGGTAGTAAAACAAACAAATCACAAAATTAAAAAAGGTAAAAATAGCGATGGTAAAATACAAATGAAAAGAAGCTTTAATAAAAATCATAAAATATCTTGTATACAGAGTGGTAGATACTCGTAGTATCGCCCTGGTGAAAGACCACCATTCAGATTCGAAACGTTGCTTGAAATGGCTTCAGCCGTGTTTGGTGACAAGATCTGGATAGCCAGGTATTTCCCAACCTTCTTCATTCCAATCTCTTTCCCCTCCCCACTACCTTCAGCCTCACAACATACCCTATTTGGGGATGCCTCACTGGCTTTAGACGGTTGGGAGCAGTTGAGACTCTTGTGCGGTATTCACGTAAAAAAAATATATTTTTTAAAATATATAAATACTAGTTATTACCGGTAAAAAATCATGATGGGATGTAACTTGAATTGCCATTGTGAAAATTTCAATAAAAAAAATAAAAGCTAATTTAATCAATCTCATTTTCTAGATAGCCGTAAAAACACTGAAACATCAAATTAATTCTACTTTTAAAAATAGGCAGCAAAAGTCATAGACATTCATTCATCTCAGGCAAAGTAATCTTAATAATGGACACACATTTCTAATATAGAATATAAATGACCGTCTGCTAAAATATATTATAGATAGGTATCCTATCGTTTGACTGAATTAAAAAAAGATTCTATTTAAGATTTGAAAAATTTCTTAACACATCAGTTCCGATTTTGAAAATATCAAACTCGTGTAATATCGATTATAATTTTTTTTAATGTTCTTTACAAAAAAAGGTTTACAATATTACTGTCGTAAAGGACTTATTATTTCTATATATAAGTTACAGGCTTTTACATACATGTTACATACATTTAAAAAAAAAACAATAACCTCATAAGTGCAAAAAATTATGCAAAATTAAATAAAAAAAAGAGTATTGAATAGCAGATACTAAAATAATCAATAATATTCAATAAATAACAGGTTCAAAATATTGTAAAAGAAAAGAAAAAAATAATACCAAGTAACAGGTCTAACTATTAGTTTAGCTCTACCAGATGATAACAACTGTACTAAACTAAACTTATAGTTTGATATTGACGTGTTAAATATTCGCTTACGATTCTCTTCCATAATGGCTCGAGGACAGGTGCCGCAGAGATCTTCACAGCAACCAGCATGGACACTATAAGCAGCACGAAAACGATCTTGGCTGATGACTTGTTTTCAAATGTTTTTTGATTCAACAGTCTAATATGTAGATATCGTCTAATGAGAACATGTGCTTGTTGTACTGACGCTGAAAACGATTTTACTATAATTTATATACAAAATTCAGAAACAGGAAGTATTTTCCAAAATGATAACGGGACATGAAAAATAAATAAAAACATGTGTTATTGATATTTCGATAATTACACAAATGTCGAAATCTCAGTTTCACGTCTTGCTAAAGTAAAGTATTGTTGTCCTGATTTTGTGCTATCATTTTCTTTATTGCTAAGTTAACAAATCTGGTACTTTCTCAAGGTCTGACTAACACTTTTATGGCGGAAGATAATATGTGCGCGCCCTTTCATCAGAAAACTACACATTTTTATGTACATTGTACATTTGCCATTTTTATTTCCTGCTGTGAGCGTTAATGCCCTGAAAGCCTGCTTTTCAAACGGTGACATTGGTGAATCTAATGAATAGCCTAGGTATAAATATACGTATCATGCCATATAACTTATTTTTTTAACAGTTAAATGTATTTTTCCAAGACATCATCCATAGATGTATTTGTATCCAACAACATCTACAGTAGTGACGTCCCGGACCACATAGATAAGTAAGTCGATCCTATCTAAAAATAAATATAAGTACACTATAAAAATATTATTTAAGTAACTAAAAATGAAAATAGTTTGAATACGCAGTCTTATTACTGCAATTGTTTGTGTTTTTTGAAATGCAGGTATGCAGAAGGTAAATGCGTGATGACAAGTCAGGCGGCGATGTGGCCACGTGGCCAGGTGGCTGCAGAATTCAGCACGTAGCGGCGCCACATCCGCACGTGCAACGGCCATGAATTTAGATTGCGTCATTTGCATACTGCGCTGGTGCTGCACAAATAGTCCACTATATTCGCTGACTACGGGTGACGACAATTATATTATTCGAATGAGACTTCGTGAGCGTGATTTTAAATTTAATCCACAAATTATGGAGTCATGGAAAAATGGAATTTGTTATAATTTACCAAAGTTTCAGATATGGGTCTAGCCTTTTGTACTTTGTTACTGATGCATCAGTAGGTACAAGAAGTGAAAACCGAGAGTACCGCATATTCTATCTCGATTACAATTTCAACTGCAAATGGTGCAGTCATCTATTTAATATGATATCTTAGTGTTTTATTTTTTTAAATATTGAGGAGAAAACACAAATATAGACACTAACAAATAAACAATATTAAACATAAAGTACAGAGAATTCGCCTACATTCTAACTAATCCTCACTGATGAAGCACTTATGAGCAGCAATAGACAAAGCTAGTTAAATTACGTAATACCTACATACAAATTAATTTAATATATATATATAAAAGTGATGGTACAAATTGTTCAAATACAATAAGTAGTAAATCTCATGTCATCGTGTCCTTTACAGAATTAAAACTTTCAAATTTCTACCTGAAATGAGTAAAGCTGATTTCAGTACCCGAATAAAAATACAATTTCGAAAAACTAGGAAAAAAGTACTAGTCAATTTGTCAATTACAGGAACTTTTCATTTTTTTACTGAATGTTTTTACTTTAATTTATTAATCAAGGAAAATTCATCAGAAAAATCAACAATTATCTTACCATCGTTGTGTGAAAAGGGTACCGTCGTAATATTTTTTTAAAATAGATTATTTCAGCTTTTAAAAATACTTTAAAGAAATATCTATTATACATGTTGAAATAAAGATACTGCACGCTACTGGAACCTACTCAGATAAAAGTATTTATTTCATAAATGGACCCATCCGTTAGTGCATGTTTCAAATCAAGGAATATTTGGGAAGCATTATACTAAGAGAATGGTATAAAACTTCACAACTTAACAGTAGGTTTACTTTTCTACAGTAAATTATTTGTCTTTCTGAAGAGGCGTGTTACTTGTCCCGTGAAAGTATTTCAAATTTCCAATATAAACAGAAGCGGAATTGGATAGCGTCGTTATAAATGTAAAATGTGGATCCGTATTGCCGTTCCATCAAAGGGACCAAAAATAAAAGTAAGAACGAGACACGAACAAATAGAATAAGGGGAAGGGCCCATTAAGGTGAAATATTCCCATCTCTAAAAGTCATCCTTTGAAAAGAACGTGGAAACGGTTCCAAAAAATATTGGCTTCCTTCAGATACAAATAAAGTATGAAATAAAATTATTCAAATTTCACCTAAAATTTATGTTAGAGGATTTAAACAGAACGTCATTATTTATTCCAAAAATATCATTAAATTTATTACGTGTAGGTAGATTGAGGTGCCTTGTGACAATGAGCCTTTTGTATGGATTTCCAGCTTCTTTTGAATAGATTTTTCTACTGAGAATATGGAATTGCTAGAAAAAAATTAAAACATTATCACAAAAAAGTCATTTTTTATGGTTGAAATTTTACAACTGACAGTGAAAGTGGATTTGTCGATTATAGTTAGCGCAAGCTATTTTAAAGTACATAACCCCTTGTTATTTATTTTATTTCTTCGATCATGAACACTATGATAGTTAAATTGAATGGTTAAATTCATAAGTATAAGATATAATTTGATTTCATTTCGGTAATTTGACGGTTAACTGACATATGTTTTTTAAGGTTATGTGAATGTTCAAACCACAAAAAATATCACTTTTTATTATTAATAACACAACAAATACTTTGATTAAAGAAAGTTTCAGCATCCTTAGATGTCTTAGAAATCTATACAGAATCGTTATTTTTTAATATCATGCAAGCGGTTCATTCTAGCTGGTAGCTGAAAGTTGTGCCAGATTAACCGATAAATGAAACTGCTACAACATAAAGCCTTAGCTATAACACTTTCTAAAAGGCCTCAAGAAATGGTTCTCGGTAATTGTTTACAGCTCAATTTGGTTAATTTGCGTCAAGAGTCAGTTGATTTTTTTAAAGTTCTATCTGTTTTAAAATTACCACAAAGTGACATTATTTGATGGTTGATAGTTTATTGTTAGTGTAATTTTTTTTTCTTGATAAAAATTACGAAAATAATAGTATTTTTATACTTTTTTTTGCGTTGACGAATAAATCTGAATTATGAATATTTTGATTTGCTGCCAAAACGATATTTTCGACAAAGTAAAAAGTCACTGCTTCTCAAAATATAAATATTTCCGGCTATATTTTTGGGTAGATTATTGCATCAGCGCCCGCGCTTTATTTCGTTTACGGCCATCTTGTCTCGATCCAAATAGTACAAAGTGTTCGCAAATAGCATTTGGGCGCAGCGGAGTAAAAGATCCGCCAGTAATGGCGAAACTAATGCCACCTTTATATTATAGTTTCCATTCCCCGCCCGGAACCCACCACACAGCGGGGATACGCCCGGGCATATCGCGCTCTGCCGACCAAATACCAGGGGAAATGCGAAGTAACTCGCATCAGCCAGCTTTGATGGATTTGCATAGTGTTAGCTTCTTTGTACCTAAAAAAATCTAAATCATAGCAGTGAACGGAGATACATAGTGGAAAACACCCATCGATAATATTATACATTGATTTACTTCGGGCACACAGAGACATCTACAACACACTTGTACCGGTTTATCTCTTCAATGGGTACAACCAGACTCGGCCCTGAGCCAATCGGAGTCTGGGGCATGTAAATTATTTGTCGCACCTTGTCAAAATTTGCAGAGTACTTTTTTCTCGCTTTTGCGAGAGGCGCGAATTTTCATTCCGCGCCGTCGGGTCGGCAAGGTACGAGTTCAATTGCCATACGTGGATAGTATGGTTTTTTCATTTAATATAATATATAAGCGCTGGTCGCGTAAAAACCACTGAAATTAGGTACTTTCAGCGCCTTGGCAATTCGCCGCCTGGAGCAGATTGCCCGAGCTGCGCATGCACAGGACTGGCTCTGGGTACAACAAAAACAGACCTGATCGTCGTAGACAGGCTCGGCCCTGCGCCAAACAGTGCGGTACCTGGCGCAGGTAAAATTTTGGGCGCCCCTTGTCAAAACCTAAATTTAAGCACCAACTTAATTTATGTCTTAATTCGCTCTCTCGTTTGCAATACTTATTTCTACATAATTTTGACTATTTTTAACACAGTATCAAGTATAAGACGTTTTGTAAGTCGTATGGTTTTATTTTTTGTCATATTCATAAAGTACTGTGATAAGGTACTATCAGAAAAGTGAAGTGAAACCTTTGAAATTCTGTACTATAAACGATTAAATGAAAAAAATTTTCCGATAATAACATTTGTTAAAAAAATATCTCTTTGTAGGCAAAATGCCAGCCTTGGGGTCGAAAATTCGATGTTGTTTTCTTAGGCTTTATGAGACTGAATGAAGTAAAACCATTGAAATTCCATTAAGAATGGTGAACTAAAAACGATTAAATGAAAAAAAATCCAAAAGTAACATGTGTTAAAAAAAAACCACTTTGCGGGCAAAATGCGAGACTTGGGGTTGGAAATCAGATGCCGTTTTCTTAGGCTTTATGAGACTGGATGAAGTGAAACCTTTAAAATTCTATTCAAAATATTGAAATAAAGACGAATTAATGAAAAAATCTTCCAAAAGTAACATTTGTTAAAAAAAATACCATTTTGCGGGCAAAATGCGAGACTTGGTGTCGAAAATTAGATGCCGTTTTTTAGGCTTTATGAGACTGAATGAAGTGAAACCTTTGAAACACTCTTAAAAATGATGAACTTAAGACGATTGAATTAAAAAATCTTCCAAAAGTACCATTCGTTAAAATAAAATACCACTTTACGGGCAAAATGCGAGGATTGGGGTCGAAAGTTAGTTTTTTTCTGGATCTATGGTACCAAAAGAAGTGAACCCTTGGAATTCTGTATAGAATGATGAACTAAAGACAATTGAATAAAAAAATCTTCCAAAAGTAAAATTTGTTAAAATAAAATACCACTTTGCGGGCAAAATGCGATCATTGGGGTTGAAAATTACAAGCCGGTTTTCAGGTTCACGCTAACGCTTTCAGAAGTAAAAACAATTGACGTTTTTCAAATGAAAGTAGGTTTTTTTAATTACAAACTTACATATTATTATAATTTCATTTTGAACATTAGTTGGGTCGAAATTGTTTTTTTTTTTTCATTTAATATTAATATATATTTAAAGGCTCTGGGAGCGTATAAACTCCCCGCCTGGAGCGGACTGCTCCGATTGCGCCTGCACAGGACCGGCCCTGATTGTAGAACCAAGTATTATGTGAGAGTATGTGACAATCGTCTTCCAATATGTACTAATCATTAGACCCTCTACAGATAAAATATATTGACTTAACCTAATTGAATATTGTTTTCATATTGTCAATGTAGTACTCATAGCTAATAGCAGTAATCATTTACCTCTTTTGAAAAAATGCTTGCTTTAACAATGTGAGTAGAGATAAGTTATATTTTGAACAAAAACTTTTTGTGAAAAATAAAAATAACTACCTTCATTTTTATACATCTCGTTTATCGCTTGTACCGCAAATCTTTTGAGTAACTACTAATCAGTTATCTACGAAAACTAAGAAGTTATTAAAATTTAAAAAATCGCGCTAAGTAATTTACTATTTATTGTAAAAAAAAACACATCTTTTACGAAACACACTTATTTAATTACTGTTAAAATTATTAAAGAATGTCTGTAGTTTTAAAATGTGCAGGTATATCAAAGACGTTTGATTTTAAAACAAGTTCTTAAGCCGGATTAGAATTTTTTGTTAGGTAATCCTTTTCATAAAGAATTTGTATTTTTACACTTTGTATTTTTGTTCAGTTTAATTTTTTACCCTTGATGCTTATTTTGAGCGAAACCGGTCTGTCATAAAAATTGAAATAATATCCGTAGGCCTATAAAAAGTTATTTTTTTCATGTCTTTAAATACGTCAAACTACAAAACTAAAAACTACTCCTTTCCACAAAAATATAATCTTTTTCATTATTAAATAATTACCCATGACGTCTCCTTGTTGAATAAAATACCTCATGTTTATTTTTTTGTTTCTACTTATTATACTTTTATATCGTCAATTTACTTCAATAAAATTTATCCTTGAAGGCAGATTCATATTGCTATCGAAATTTCGATACGATTAATGACATCTAGCGGCAAAAGCTAAATGTTTACCATTAAGCCGAGACGCGAACCTTCGAATAATATCATTTTGAGCTCCGGTTTTCATTAGGTTTGGGGAAAACTACCTTTTTAAATTGTTATAAGAATGTTTTATTTATTTTAATTGTTTTATCACGATGATTGGTCGATGATTTACCTAAAAACGTTTATTTTATTGATAAAACTATTGGGAAATAAAACCTTTATCAGATATGGTGTTCATAAATATATTTTTTAAATCGTAGATTCTTAAAATTAACCCCACGAAAGGTGTAAATGAAACTAACCACGGGGCAGACTTATTTATTGAAGGTTGATAGGATTTATGATTAAAAATCTCTTTCCAAATGACCGTAGATACAACGCGATTGCAATCATTGACAAACTGCACCTTTTGCTTTCAATCAATTTAAATTATTTATTACTCGCCTGTCACAATCAGGTTGGGACATTTCACTTAGCGCCTTTAGTTCTGGGCCTGGGGACTGTTTTACAATACCCGATTACCTACTTGGGTGTAAAATGCCCACAGAGCTCAGGACGACATGGAGGTCGCTAGTCCTATACACAATCGGGACCTTAGAGTAAATAGAGTAGTATCTATCCAAGGCATTGAAGTCAGTTTTTGACTTGTTTTTGATGATTTTAACCTGACTCGGCGCACCTGGGCGTGGCTAAGACTAAGGCTACGGTATTTATACATCCATTTATAGCACATATCGACATATTTTTTTCTGTTTATTCGTATGGCCAATTTTTTTATATTATTTTTATCAACAAAAATATAGCATATAACCTAAAAAACCGTTGAGATGTGTCAAGTTTAGTGGCATATTAAAAAAATGTGGGCGGAGTCCCGCGGTGACCCAGGAGCTTAAGATCATTGCGACAATATATAGAAGCGGTCTATGAAATTTGTTGTCTCTTTCTCTCTCATGGTGTACGACGTAAAAATCCGGAGAAAGTGATTTATCGCAAGTTTGTGTAGGTTGGGTAAAAATAATTATCTCTCCCTCCATATATTATTAGTTAGCTAGGGACTATGTAGGTATATTGTCAAACCAATATATTAGTGGTGACATATCGTCGCTAGAAAGGAAAAAGGGTTAAAGCGACACTATGGTCAAAAATCAGTTTATATTTCGGACACCCGTTTGATTCTAAAGACTTTTGTGGCTCTTCATCCAAAATATATTTACCATTTGAGAGAAGGCTTGACTCGAGCGACACAAGTTTGGGACTTTTTTTTAGCTTTTTGTCGCTTTAGGTACTCAGTGAGAGCATTTAATTACCTGAGTTACTTTTTTTCCCAAAATAGCGCTTCATCCCTTTTGCCTTTCCGATGGCGATATCTTGAATGGACTCTCTTCACAGGAACGAAAAAGTAAAATCATTCTGTAGCCGCAATTGATTTCTTTGGATTTTTGATGCGGAAACATAATCTGAGCTCGCCCCCTTCTTAAATGCAAATATCTGAGTAGATGAGTGTCACAAAAGCTATATTCGACGAGAAGTGACCGAAAAACATTACCATGAACTACACATTTATTTCAATAAACATTACTTACATTTAGCTAACTTTGTAAAAACATATGGAATAGGAAAATGTTTTTTCATATCACGGTAGGTATTATAAATGAAAAAAACTTTCCTTCCCGCGGTACCTACCCGGTACTTCATTAAGATATTAAATACTAAATTAATAACTTGTTTTTCTTCGGAGTATCCTTTTCTTTGAATAATGTTGCATTGAATGTGTTAAGTTTTGAACTATCATCCTGACAATCTTCTCTCTGTAATGTTTTTTTTTTAATTGAATACAAGAAATTTGACACCTCTCATCACAGTGTAAAAAAACATTTATTTTAATGCAATATAATTTAATTATTTCCTTCTAGCGAGCTGTATGCTGTGAATATAACACCCACACCATGAGCTTCGCACACTACCAAGATTGTACTATTTTTAATGTAGCCAGGCCTCATGGATTGGATTATTACTAGCGGTAATTCTATTTCTAGTGATGAAAGATTTTCTAAATTTGAATTGGAAAAATACAACCTGAATCCGTAGCACCTCCATTTGGGTGACACTGTTAGATGAAAGGAAATGAAGAAAAGGATATTGATGAAAATGAAACGGAGAAGATTGAGAAAAACCTGAACAATTATTAATACATCTACAATTAATTTTATATACACATTTGAACAATTTTAAGCATTATAATATCTGAATGGTGGTCTCTCGCAAAAGCGATACGTGGGTCTATACAGTATATTATTGACTCTAGAATGATGTGCAAATTAATATCACTACTCTTTTAAAATTAAAGTACACCTTAAAAAACACTACCTTTACACAAACAGTTTTGTTTGTAACACTTTTGGGTTTAAACTCACGGTTTTAGGATTATTATGGAAAGTGTCTTAAAATATCTAGTACGGTCCACATTCCATCACAAATATAATCAAGTTATGAACTAAAGAGATCTTATTTTCTATTTTGTCCTTAATACCGCCTCCGGTGCAGCTATTGGTAATGTCCAGAAATAAAGCAGTTTGTATCAATTATTGACGAAATTGAAAAGCTGTTATTTTAAACTGCCTACCTACTGAAATTTCGACACAACATTAATTGATAGATTATATCAGTTACGATTATTCCGTATAAAACATGCCAATATTTTCATAGAAATGGGAAATAATTAAATTACTAACGAATACATAATATATACTTATTATACAGAAATTGATAAAGAAAATTTCGCAAAATGTGACTCTCTCAACACAAACTAGAGAACGAAACACTATGGCGATAAGACATGTTTACAAAATCTACTGTTTAGGATTTCAAAGACAATTAAAATATTATACCTATTATCAGGTGACATTTTATCCGTTGCTCCGATCCTTTGGATACAACAACTAGTTATGCTTACATGAGAAATCGACTTACTAAGTTAACTACTATATTCCCCCTATGTGAAAATGCCCCCCCCCCTTATATTACCTTAAACATTTTCCACATAAAACCCTTATTTTGAACTTGATTCTCCTAAAATACATTTTATTTGAATAGTTTACCTGGGGGGCCATGTAGATACAACGCGATTATAATTTGAACTCAGTAATATTAGTAACATTTTAGGTTATTATCTGTTATGTTATGTTTGAAAGACTTTGCATCCTTTCTCACGTACCTTCTACCACCCATGTAATAATCCGTTTATATAACACATAGTCAGGGCCGGTCCTCGGCGAGTCGCCAAGGTGCTGATAGTACTTAAGCACAGTGCTTTATAAATATGATATCAAATGAAAAAAACATACCGTTCATGGACAGCAATTAAACCCGCCAGTTCCCGGCCCGACGGCTCGGAGTAAAAACCTGCGCCACCCGTCTTATACTCGTACTTGATACGAGTTGGTACGAATTGTCTGTTCGAACGAAAAATTACCTGCACCAGGCGCCGCTTAACTCGGGGCCGGGTCTGAACATTGTAAATGTAAATGAAAACTATTTATCGAAAAAATAATTAAACCGGATTCGGCTATTCATTGATAAACAAAATACATACATTGATCAATATCAATGTAATTTCCTTCGTTTAATACGATTTACTCCCAAATCTTGAATTTTTGAGAGTTTTTCAATTATTTTAGAAATTCTACGATTTGGGGGATGTATTAAATTATTATATAAGATACCTCGGTTTGTTTTCAATAAAAAAAACTGAAAAATAAAAAAAGACATTGCCATATACATTAATTTTGTAGTTTTTTTTTTCCAAAGCACCTTTCCACTACCAACAACGCCGAAAAGTTTTGCATCAACCCAAATATGATACGTGATACAAAAAAAAGTTAAATTGGACGTGTCCATGGTCAATTCACTTGTTAAAAAAGCATTTGTATTTTTCTCTTATTTTTTATTAGCTTAACAATCGACGTCACAACACTAGTATCAACAAAAAAATGCTGAAACACAATAAAAACCCTAAAACAAAATTCATTATTGGATTAAAGTAGTATAAACATTGTCGAGATATTTTTACACTTTTGACATAATTTTATTTATTGGAGCAAGAATAATTATTATGGGAATGTTGCCAAATATGTCTGCAAACTAGAAGTTGGATCGAAAACAATTGAAATTTGCAGTGAATTTAGTATTTCCTAACGACAGTAACTATCCCCAGAAGGTAATTTTGATTTGTGACGGTTTTGAAAGGTCAATAAAACGAGCGATTGTAGATGAAATATTTTATTTGCATCAACTTATGTAGGTGCAGTTTATAAAAATCGTTTATAATTATAAAAGTACAATAAATAGATTACTGATTACGTAATGAATATTTACAAGCTTAGTCGTAATATTGCGTAGGTTTATGTAAGTGTGATGATATTTATAAAGTTCATGTTAGTGTTGGAGATATAAAAATTGTTTTAAGATGAAAATAATTTTCATTACTTGTAACACATTAATGTTTTTTGTAATGCGTTACTTAACTTAAATAATACGCTTGTCAATTATTTATTCTCAAATATGTATACTTAATATTGTGCTTAATTAACTACATAGTATGTATAAAAGTTCAGTCAATATTTGAACATCACCTATCTTAGGCTAAGTTGAATCGAATAATATTATGGATCCTTACAAATAAGTTTTAAACCATTTTTCTTTCGAACCCTTAATAAAACAAAAAATCATTAAATGTTTTTTTTATATTTAACGAATAAATAAATAAATATTAAGTTATTTATATTTACACACGGTAAGCAGGTAAATGAAATTTAGTAACAAATAACTAACATTGCATTATATCCCATTTCACCTTTCAACATCTCAATAAACTAGTCTGACACATTAATAAAACATTGAACACACTTATTTCTAGGCACTACGAGATGTAATATTGATGAACAAATCAGGTGAGCTGGTGTCGTGTGGTGACCTGTCGCAGAATGGCATTATTTTCTGTATTTTCAATTGGGTATAACTTGATTATGGTGAACATAAAATATTAACACAAAAAAACAGTAGCTTTGGGAAAAAAACCTCTAATGGGTTATCCAGATCACGTCCTCTGCGGCTGTCTTTCAAAAAAACAAGGTTCAGTTAGTTTGTTCATGGCAAACAATTTTGCAAATCAATGCTTCTGTTACGCCAATACATTTCGAAATAATCGTTGAATGGAAACACCATCACACAAACAATAGCAAGAGCCACTAGAACTCTTCAAGTTTGGTGAATCAATACTTCCAAAAAAAAACTGGCGTTATTGAAATACAAGTTAGGTTAATCTTTCTGAAAATCACTTTACTGTACCAAGATATTTTTCTACTTTAACCAGATTCATTAAAAAAAATTCTAGAAAACTTGAGTATTTTTTTAAAATTTTTGTCTTTAATTATGTTGAGGTTTTATTACACAGTTGTCTAGTTCAAATGAAATATAAATCATTATTTTAGGTGCATTTATAAAAAAAACACGTACGCCCGTTTGTAAATTTATATGAGGAGTACATCGTGAAATACAAAAATCGATTCATTTCTATCACAACCATTCCGATCGGGGCTAGAATCTACTTAACTTTTTGTATTGTTGAACGAATTATAATTCAAGTTTACCTAGAATTGGAACGATTCTGTTTTTTACTCGTAATGGGTCATCAGTCGTGGATTACTATCTATCGTGGGAGATTATTACTATGGTAACGGAGAAAACTGGTAAATGGAGTGCTTTTGGTGTTTATTCGAAATTCTAAGCCAAAATTCCAAATCACTACAAGAAGTGTATTTTTTTTTCCTAATCGAATTGAATAATTTCGTCTTTCGTATTAAACATATTCTCCATAAATAGCAATAATTTAAAAAATTAATTGAATACTTACGCACGCGAATTAAAGAAAAGAGAAAAAACTGTTTCCATGTACGAATCCACAAAAGATCCAATAGAAACATAATAGAATCTATGAAGGTCTTATTAGAATGTTATAACATTTCCTTCACTTTTCACGTAAGGCATTCTTAATATGTAGTGAAAAAATTATTGCACTTAATTTACTAAACGTAATTATTTTAATCGAACCTACTATATAAACATGTATATATAAATCTAAAATGGCAAATCATGGAACCAATAACGAGTGGCTCAGTAAAAAAAGCATTAGTCCATCAAAACATTTCAATTAAAAACACTTGTGGAGTGGTAACATTCCTAAGCTGACTGAAATCATGGAAAAATATTCACATGTTTATGTGCAATTAGCGAGACAACAATAATTATAAGTAAAAACAAAAAAATATATATATTTATAAAATTTGTTGAACTAAGTTCTATTTACTGGGCCATCCGATGTTAATTTAAAAGATTCTACCACACTTTTGGGCTAAATTAGCATCGAAATTAGTTAGTTCATCAAATTGAAATTATCAAAGTATCGTAAGATCATCTCCATCATGATTATTGCGCTAGTATTGGGGACAACAAAGGCACGATGATTTCTGCAATGAACCGGAAATTAGATTCCGGGAAATTCCAATAAATTACTCTTCTTTTATTTTTTAGAATTAAATTAAAGCACTCCGATGATTTGAATTTGCTCAAATTTAATTTATTTCCTATGTACGTTGTTAAATTTGTCGACTAAATTCAACATTATTTATCAGTGTATAAATATCTATGTTAAAGAACACATTTCAGTTGATGGTGGAAAGCCTTCCCTTGCTGGTATTGTGACCCGAAGTAGGGGTTCGTTGTTTTGTGTTTTAGAGAAGACCAAGAAGGAAGTTATCATTGGTACAGGAACTGGTGGTGATAGTATCTGAAGAAACCTGAAAAATAAAGAAGATTTGTTATTATCACTCAAATATTTGACCTGCAAGATAAAATTACGATTTTTTTTCGAAATATAGTTTAAGGCACCACACCGTGTCAAAATATTAATATAATGAAATCTTATTAAGTTAGAGCTCAGTGGAAGGAAAAGGTAATATGTAGTTAAAAATATTTGAGTAAAACTATCATAAAAACGCGTAATAATGTGAATCAAAAGAACTGTTAACGATACTTCTATAAAACGATGCAACTTTCCAAGTTTTCGTTATTTTTCGTTATTCAAAAGAGTTTTTTTATCCGAAAAATTTTCTGCTTTAAAACATATTACATAAATAAACAACATCATCCAAGAAAAAAATAAAATACATGCATTGATGAATATTTGATTTTATACTAAGTATGACTAAAGTATATGTTATATTCACCAACTTAATGTGCAGGTGCGGGTTATATGTAAATATAAATTTAATTAAAAAAAATATTATTTTTGTGGTCAAAATAATTGGAACATGTAAATTAAAAGCAGGCACTATAATGCATCGATAATAAAAATTGTTTTTAAATATTTGGAATAGAGTCGATTATATGGAAAACGATCAATCAAAATCGTCTAAAATAAAGTCAATAATGCAAACTTATGGAACTTACTTTCAAGTAGAAAGTATTGAATTTGATCCCCAACACACAATCACCTTGTACTTCTAAAATTACATTTACATACATGCTTAAGTAGATATATAAATAGAGATATTTCTTATAATATTTAAATACATCGCTGTAAAAAACGTAATCCGCCTTGAATGAATAATTTTCATGTAGCTGGCGCCATCTGCGATTGGTATATGAAAGCATATTATTAATCTGCCGGCGCACGTGCCGGAGCTGTCCATCCGAAAAATCCCAGCACCAAACAAAGGGCACTCGACCACTTAATTAGACGTTAGTATTGCAGAATTTAATACAGCCCTAAAGGGTAGTCTCATATTGAAGCCCCCAGGTTTGAAAAAGCGTGAGTATGTTTTTCCCCAAAAACACGCTTAATTATCATAAACATAATTTACTACTTGTTTTATTTGTAAAAAATGAGAATGTAAGTTTCTTATAATTTTATATTTGCATAGAAACCAATCACTTTGTGGTTTGACATATTCAATGAAAATTAAATAATGACTTTTGTATAAGACCACATATTTTATTTTAATATTTAATGACCGACCGGTTTCGCTTAGCCAATGCACCATCAGGGTATAAAATTAAACTTAACAGTATTAAAATTATTAACAGTATAAACAAAAACAGTTTAATTTTGTACTCCGAGGGTGCCTAGGCTAAGCGAAACCAGTCGGTTATAAAAATAAAAATTAAATCTGTGGTAAAATACAAAGTTATTATTTCGTTTTCATTATTTTAATTTATTTATGTATTGTATGATTTACTCGATAAAATACTTATTTATTTTATTATTCACTCTGCTACGCGCATACTCATAAAACATTATATTCAACGTAAAATTTAAAACCTAGCATGAACAAAGTGTCTACAATAAATAAGTAGAACAAAAGCTACAAATGATTACAACATTTAAGCAACGGTTTTCGTCATTATTCATTATCATAGTAAACGGACGAAATAATAACGGGAACGTGTTACTAAAATCAAAATCAAGTATTAAATGTTAGTATCCGCTGATAAAAAATAACACAATATCTTAAAACTTTAAACATCTAGGGTTGCGAAGTTAGACGATTGAAATTTTGCTGCTAATAAAGCGAAGTTTCCTTCTTGTGAATTAAACAAGAATTCAGAAATGGACAGCGGCCATCACATTGTTTAGATTAATAAGGGAACACAAGGGTTGACCAAGAAACTTTCATCATTTATGCCGTATGGAATGGAATTCTACTTATAGGTAAAGGAGGGGGTGGACAGGGTGAAGAAGGGGGTTAGGGAATCTAATCGACCCACTAATAATAATTGTTCGAAACAGATATATTTTAATAATAATTTTAGTAAGCAATTCTTTTCTCTAGCTGTACCCAACAGGCAAGATTCTAAGGAACATTTAGCCACTGTATCACCGGAAATATTAATATCTTTCCCCATGATTGTAATCATTCTAATACAGGATCACAATTTTATACGCCCGAACACAAAGTACCTAAAAAATTTGAAAATTATTTTGTTTATTATTTTATTATATACCGCGTTGTGGGCTTTTCCATAATTGTGCAATAGATAATATAAAATAAAGATGACATAGATAAAACTCAAGTAACTGAGTAAATGGATTAGCACACAAAAACATTTAAAATATACTAGATATACGAGTATTACAATGCAATAAATTAACATTAGTATCTTTAGAAGAAGTATGCTATTATAGCCTTCTTTAACTTGATTCAGTGCAGTTGAATATAATATCTACTATATCTGCGAAGTAATTACCCACTGCATGCAATCTACAAGAGAGTATCTCAATGACTGAGTCCTGATATTATTGTTACATTTCAAAATAATTTTGGATCCAGTAGTTCTGCTAGGTGCATGGAAGGTAATTAAGCTAAGTAAATCAGGGCTGTCTGTAAATAATGCATTTTTTTAAATAAAGTCAAATCAGTGTTCATAATTTTAATTCTTTCATTAAACAATTGTAATGTATGGTTTATATAGGTAGACCGAGTTGTAGTTAACGTATCTTAGATATTTATGTTGCAATTTATCAATGATATCAGAATGGATTTTAAAGGTGAGGGAAACCAGACAGAAGAATTATATTCGACTTGACTTCGAACTAATAAAGAGTACAGGATTATTAATGTTGAAATATTTCTAAATTCACTGGGATTTCGAATTTTTTACAAGATATTGTTGATATGAACTCATCACTAGCTAACAATTAAACATTTCTTAGTAAAAAAAAATCGACAAGCACAATAATTATTAGTATATTAGAAGAAATTTCTTAGCGGTGCTTCGAACCTATTTATTCGGTATTATGTTAATAAGATTATTATTTTATTATTACTCACTGCGTACGAAGGTAAATAAATAAGTAGGAATATTTTTTTGTGGATTTAATGGTAATTTTAAAATGTATTGATTCAATCGTTTTTTTTTTTTATATTAACTCATTCTTCTTCTTTGACACTGTTTTTTTAAACCTATTTTTCCTAAGCTGTTTTTTTTATTTAATTTTCTGTGTTATCTTCAGCTTGGTATTTATATTTCATATTACTGCTTTGCTGTTTTATGCGAACTGTATTTTATTGATTTATTTATCTTAAGTCAGATCACATCATTGTGTGTTCTAATATAAAAGATTTAATGTATACATAGCCTGTTCAAAATAAAAGGTGAATTTTGAATTTTCGCGGGCTGTACACATTCGATTATCGATTTTTGTACACATATCTTTATTGTTAGCATTATCAGCCACTTATATATATCTAAGGACATATCTATTTTGACCGTTTTCAAATGTGTCATCAAGCATGCTTAATTGCGAACGCAATTAAAATCCACAAAAACTTTGAAAATATTAATAAGGACGAAGGAGCTAAATTCAATAGTTCGTGGTATCTTGCATTAGATGGATATTCCAAAATTAAATTCTGGAAACTGAACTAAAAGATTATCTCAATCTACAAATACAACTGCGAAAAAAGAGTCTCCAAAACTGTTTACAAATGAGATCTAACAAATCACGGATGATTTTCGTTGAATGATTCTAATTGAATATGATAAATACACCTGGCGGTCCAAGTCTAAATTTTGCATATTCTTTGCTTTGTATAATATCTGGAACAATTAGCATTCTGGTGTTATCTTGAATCCAATCAAATTCGTCGACGGCATAATAGTATGTTGCACAATATGTATTTAAGGATTATTGTAAATATCACAATGTTTAAATAAACCACAAAAATCCACAATTATGGTACTATGCTGAATATGTGACCAGATGGCCTTTTATTATACAATACTGCTAAACCCTACATATTCGAATTGTTCTTTAAAATCTTCTTTCTTACTGCCCTAATATATATATGTAGAGGATACGTTCGTATGATTCATGTTCAGCCCACGTGCACTAGCCGACCATACGTCCGCGCATTGTTCAAAATACATATCTATGGCTATCTTTCCAATAATTTCACCCTTCTTATTGAAACTCGGGAGGGCTTGTTCCTTGTGCTACCTGCATTGTTCTCCTGACCAATTTGTGCTTTAAATTATACACCCCTTGTCCGAAGTGACCGGGCTGTAAGGGCGGACAGGCCATATGGGGTAGAAGGTGGGATTGGGTAAGAATTATAAGGATGGGTGGTCCATCATCCAGCCAGGGTGGGAGATGGTCAGCACCAGTCAAACACCCTCTTCAACTGACTCGTTAGCCAAACCAATCCAACTAGAAAATCATTTATTTACTTCATGCCACTCTGAGTGATGCGGAATATTTTAATAATTAGGCAAAATTTTAATGACCAGATACTGTAAATCCGGCATAGCAACAAATTATTTCAAGTGTCCTTAATGCTCGTTGCTTTCTTTTTGAAAATACTGCTCTTTCGTAAATAATTATATGCGATGTAAATAAAATAATAGTAGGTAGCTAATGAAATACTCGTGTTAATAATGTTGATTACTGAAAACCTTAGGAAAATTTGCAAAATATCTCGAATTGCATTATAACTCTCACCGTGACTTAGAATCGTTGCTTTCACTATGTGTCTGTGTTTCTATCACTCCGGTTGCATCCAGTTGCATTGTGGGTATGAAATTGTAAAAAATCAACGAATTGATTTTTTAACGTCAAATTGTGAAGGTATGACCAAAAGCAAATAATGGTGGTAAGCCGGTGCTGTAATATTGTGGTGTTCAATATAATTGATAGGGAATCTAATTGAATCTTTGATAACCTTTAGTAACAGATGCCAGACAAAAGGTTTGGTAATAAATGTGACTTAATGATAGTATGCGAAATCAATGGTCGGGACCGGAGATTTTTACATAATATCTTACACGAAACAAGGCTCACCAACTCTGAAATATGTTTTACAGCGAGTGTATATTTGAAGAATAATAATAACATTTTGATCATTTTTGTGAAAAATCACTTCAAGGGCGCTGTAAATGACCGCATATTATGGCGATATGTCATCTCCTCCACATATATAATTACGACAATTTTGATTTTGTTTACAATATTAAGTTATTTTATAAATTTCCATGAAGATATTTAGGTTTAACGTTCTCAATATAAAATAGCACATCATCATCAGATAACTATTTATATTTTTCCAAGAGAAACGATGAGTGGTACTAGGATTTATAACATTTAACGTTTTTGAAGCTTTGTACCCATTTTTTAGTATTAGCACACGCTTGATTCTCTGTTGTATTAAAATAATCATTGTATTCGGTTAAGCATATACTCGCATTGTACGTATATATATTTATACAATGCGAGTATATGCTTAACCGAATATAATGATTATTTTAATACAACAGAGAATCAACTGCTGAAACAGAAATAAGTAACACAAATGCTTTACCGGGAACCAAAGATCGGGGATATACGAAGTTCAAGTGATCATGGGTACTGATTTTAGATGAATTAATTATTATTTCTAAGAGATTCCCGTTTTTAAGTCTTTTCAGATTATTTAGTAATTTACGTTAATTATATGCAACAAACAATTGAAATTGCTTTAAAAAAAGTTATATCACAACAAACTTTACAAAGAATTTGATACCATAAATGATGTAGATATCTTTTCTCTCCAAAATAATGAAAATTCTTTCTATTTTCTCTCCAAAATGAGGTGGACTTACAGATATATCCAGCACCTATTATCCCGAAGAAAAATTAAATAAATGTCAACAAAATAAACTTGTTTTTATCCCTATCGGAGAGGGATAAAAACAAATTTATTTTTATGGGTTCATTTATACGGAAGAAAAAAAAAGATTAGTTTATAGCTCAATCAACTTTTTGAAATCAATGCATTTTCCTGGATGGTATAATTTATAAATAAAATTTGCCCATATGTATTGTTTTCTTCGCCTACTTTTCTCCTTGGTATTTTATTATACTTTTTACTATACTTGGTATTACTCTAATAAAATTTTCGGTCACGTATATAAAACTCGCATACAGTCTCTTTCAAACATTATCTTATACTCTTACAGTCGTCACAGTAATAACAAATAAAAATTCTAATAACAAAATGTTGTAAGCCCTAACTAAACCTTTGTTTTCGGTTAATGCAAATCTTTGTCTCCGATTCCAACCCTCGAAGAAAACTAAAGATGGGTTATGGTTGAACCCCGTTCAGACAATCTTACTTCACCCCTAAGTGTCTTAAATGACGGAGGTCCTAACTTGCGCGTCTTTTTAACCTTTATCACTTAACTCTGACACTTCTAGGCGATTTACATTCGCTACTGCTGCCTGTGTCAAATTGTATCGAATCAGATTTTATCTCGGAGTAACTGACAGTTCTAACGCAATTGGAGAAACTTACAAACCGTTTGATTTTTATTTTATAGTGGGGTTTGATTCTCAACGCAATGCTTTAAGACTACTTCGCATTTTTTTGGCAGTGCGTTGACGGGACAGTTATTGGCGTGGTAAAAGAGCGTTTAATTTTTTAAAATTATTTTTAAGTACACATGAAACAAATGTTGGCGAGTATAAGATTTTATCCGACTTTGCTTGAGATTCCACCACATTTTTTTGTTATCTCATCTCATTTTCATTCCCTTGTTATATCTACCCTGCGCTACTTCAGCGGCTTCCGTTAACAGTAGGTCAAGCCTCTCCTTGTACAGAATCTGGAGTTGCTTCTCACAACTGTACCTGTGGCGGTTCACTAGACTTCTTCCCTCTGAAGTCGCACTCAGTATTTTCATTGGAAGTCGGTCTACAGAAATTCTCAGTACGTGGATTTGCAAGTTTTCTATGAAGATAAGCAAGAGTTCGATGTTAAGCTCATCTCGGATCGTCGAGTGTTTTATTCGATCCCATTTTGTAATTCATGCCACTCCTCTGAAAAATCTCCCCGGAACGTTTTATCTCGTTCATCATCTATTCATCTTATTGAAATGGAAATAACTTCGCGACTTGGAAACAGTTTTGTTGATCTAGAAATTACGAGTTAAAATAGCTGTGAAAATTTCAAGATGCGAGAGCTCGATGAACTTGCTACTTCAGCACACTGATTTCCTACGTTGTAGTCCTTTTATATGAGTTCCTAATGCGACATACAACATTGCTTAAACTCAGTCAATTAAGTTTCTCTTGAATATAATAAAAAGACCTACGATTTTATTTTATTCCAGAATGATTATTTGTGCTGTGCAATTTACACAGCCCGCCATATGAAAGAAATGAAAAAAACATCTTCACCGCTTTAAAATAAATGGAGGTAATAATTTATTTGTAATTTCAAATACACAATTGAGTCAAAACAACATTAAAAATAAATAAAGGTACAATTTTTTACAAAAAAGTAGTGAAAGCCTTAGCTCTAAGCCTGAAGTTATTTTGTTCATATCAAACAATAACTACAAATTGTAACTATTACTTTATAAAAAGTTTAATGCAAATACTGCACAAACACTCCTAACCGTCTAGAGCTAGTGAGACTATGGAATCCCCGATTGTGGTATGTTGTAAGGCTGAAGGTAGTGGGGTAATTCAGATCTAGTCACCAAACACGGCTAAAGCCATTTCAAGCAACGTTTCAATTCTGAATTGTGGTCTTTAACTAGAACGATACCGAGCAGGTATCTACCACTCTGGAACGTGCCGCAAATGTACTCTATATAATTTTATAAGAATTAATTGTGAAATAACGTTTTAATTAAATTCAATTTATTTGCGCAAGCCGAGATTTGAACCAACGACCTCTGAATTCGTAGTCGAGTATCTTAATCGCTCGACCACGGAGGTAAGGTAATAGTACATTCAAATACGTTTATTTGACATTATGTTATTCAAAACATGAAAATTTGGACAACTATCGTTTACAACGTTTTAGAAAATATTTTTGATGACACATCAATTAAATAAAATTCATTTGCGTCCGCTGGGTTTGAACCTGCGACCTTTGAATTTGTAATCGAGCGTCTTACCACTCGACCACGGAGGTCGTCAATTAGAATTCCCATTCAATTTCCGGTAAAAAAATATGTTTAAATCATTATCTTTAAAGGCATTATGAGTCAACACATTCGCTTCCATCAAATCTCAGCACGACATCTGCCAAACATCGGAGTTATTATGTTATTTCGAGCATTCAATGGCTTCTCTAATGTACATTTAATTAGGAGGAAAAGTGTATTAGCGTTAAACCGCTTACTTTCTGATATGAGCAAAGAGAGAATTGATTACGTGAATGTTAAAAAAAAATGTTTGTCTACGAAATGTTACTAGATGATGTGTTTTTGTGGAATGGCGAATAAGTCATTTGGATACACCATATAAAGATATCTATTCTGATCGGTAAAAATTTATTATTATTATTTTCTTTTGTGTGAACCTTAGATGAATTCGTTCGACAGATAAGCTGTCACGGGAAAACGGGAGCTCTTCAACCGAAATAATGTGAGATAGCGAATGCAGATATACACAGGTGTGCGGAAGACAATCGTTTCCATACGTCGTACTCTACTGGGCTAGTCGTTCAGTAAGTTCGTCGAGGAAGAGAGATTATATCAGTAACGCGGGACGTTTATATAGCTATCTCATCCGGAAACACATATTCGGTTTAGTATTGCTATCCTTTTCATAAGCGTTATGAGCTTTGAAACTTAAATCAAGACCGTGCCACATTTGTATGATTTGTATGAATATAACGTGTTTTGTATTTTATGTCTATGGTGTGAACACCGTAAAATAGTGCCAATTGCTCCCAACCGTTTGAAGCTAGTGGAACTATGGTATTTTCAATTGTGGCATGTTGTGTGGGCTGAAGATAAGGAGAAGATAAAAGGGATGGGAAAGAGAAAGGTTGAAAAGATTAATCTGGTTACCAAACACGGTTAAAGCCGTTTCTGATAACTTTTCGATTCTGCATGGTTATATTTTACCAGGGCGATACTGAGAGTATACGTTCCGCAAATATAATTAAGGTATAATATTGTAATTAAACATATTGTCAAATTACACAACTTTTTTTTGTATTGAACCTCCGACGTCTTGCCTCGAAGTCGATGAGTTTTAACTACTCGGCTACGGAGGCTGTCAAATTATACTACTCAAAAGCAACAATTTACGTCCAACAAAGCGTGGCATTTTCAAAATATTTATTTTTTCTGATTTGGACATAGCTCGTAAAGCTATTTGCAAACAATATAATTTTTTCAAAAAAACCACCTAACTCAGGAAATAAATCAATTCTTGTGTTTGATTTTTTTGATTACAGTTTACAGATTTAAATTAAATATTAAACCATAATAAAATATTACAGTTCTTAATAAGCTTGGTAGTATAATTAAAAAAATACATCAAGATAATGAGAATAGAATTAGTAAGCACTTAAGTATGTAAGAGTAAATATATTTCAAGATCGGAAAGTATTTGTAAATCTCATTTTCAAATGTTGGCAATTTAAGCCTTCCCAGCTGGGTTGCTAAGTGCATATTATTACTGCTAACCTCAAGCAATTTAATAATTACGGGTACATATGGTAGATTTCAATTGGTAAATTAGGTTTTGAAAACTTATAAAAGTTTGTCGTGACAATATTTCAAGTAAGTATTCATAGATATTCCTTATCCACGAACATAAAAAAAAATCAAAGCCCATATTAATATCTTTTTGAAAACGTGAAAAGCATTTCCAATCTCATTCGAACTACATTATGCTCTGTACCTTTTGATCTCGGCTACGACAGAAGATCCGCAGGGACATCACCCCCTGTCACAAAAAGCCTGAATTCGCCGTTCGCCCCCCTTCTAGTAAACCACCCCCTCCACGAGTCGCGATTTTGACAAGCCTTACCGCCAGATCGGCACTTCGCTTTTTGTCACAGATATTCAAATGTTCTTGATTCGTATTCAATTGGCCGGCTTTTTGTGGCCGCGTCATATTTCATCCATTAGCAGCTCCGCGTTGTTCCTTTTAATCCGGATCCAATCTCTCCCCGTTTCGATTTCGTGTTGATATCAAAAAGGGTTTGTCGAATTTTGCGTTGAAATTAAGCTAATGGCATAAGTTGTGAATGAATTTTGCGTTTGCTCGATTGTTTGGGAATTTTTCCTTGATTGGATGAATTTTAACGAAAAACTGTGATTTATTAAACATCCTATTCGGTGGCTTTTTTACTACAGCATACATTTGAAAACGGAAAGAAGTTATACATGATGGTCTGGTTTACTAAAATAAATGTGTGCATTCATTTAGAACTCCGATTCTGAGAGAATAATTTCATCGTCAGGTATACGTGTTAAATCGCGTTTTTAAGTGAATTGCATGATAAAAATTTAAATTAATCTGCTACCCTCCTTGAAGCTGGGCTGAATAAGCAAGAATAAAGAATATAAAATATTTGTGTGAATGTATTAAAATATAATTTCTTTATCGACCTAGAAAGAAACCAACATTCACGTCCGAAAAAAAGCAACTTTGCTTGAAATGGCAATCGTCATGTTTACTGTTTAGTATTAATATCAATCAATACATGCCATGTTTAAAATAATTTATTTACTAATTAATTATAATAACTAAAAGTATTCTCATTACTTCCATAGTAAAATTGCTAAGACAATGCTTGAATTTTGAACAGTAATTGATTTTCACGTATATTATGTAGATTCACACAGGGCAGCTAGTTTTAAGAAGTTGCCGTTCAAATGGGTAATTATTGCCCAGCACGTTAAATGCTAACTTGGCATTTACAATAAACATAATATATCTGGTGGTAAACTTTTCACATCGATAACTTTTTTTTCAGTTAAGATGGTGGATTATTCAGTGCAGCATTCCAGGTGAAATATGCTTATGAATAAAATAACCAATAAGCATTCGCTGAGTCGTATCCCGAATTTAATAAAGTGAAAAGGAATGTAAGGTATTCCGCATATCGGACTGCGAGTTATCGTTATTGAAATCTCTTTCAATATCAAGAGTGACCACTGGAATCTGGAATCAGGGGAGTTTATTTATGGTGCGCTGTTTTGCTGTGGAAATAGATATCAAACTGCTAGTTGGAAGTACCTACCCACGTGTTTTGAAAGAAAATTCAATTTTCCAGTTACCTTTGTACCATCATAAACCCGAGTAATGGATGTCTACAGGAAAAAAAGTCATGTAATAAAGAGCGACATTTTGAACGAAATATATAAAATTACTGAGATCTTGCTGGGTTGTTTTTTTGTGAAATCTAGCAAACAACCTGAAATATTATTTTTATCATAGATTTACATGCATTTAAATCTTATCAAAAAAAACCTTGAAAATGCGTCAAATTTCGGATGTTTTATTTAAATAAATCTAACGCTTTTATCAGTTTATTCATTTTTTCATAGAATCGTGCTGTACCTACTTTAAAAACATATACTTATTTTTATAACGCCCTTTTTGTGAAAAATCATCTCCAGCCCGCTGTACAGTGAATAAATAAACGTGATTCATATAAATCACGTTGTTATATTAATAGATATCATGAGTATGATAATCATGATAGACAAGCGTTTTTTTTTTTTTTAATTTGTTGCATAACTTCATCGAACAGAGCGATGTTTAATTGAAATCCTTTACAGTGGGTTACGAGTATGAAAATAGTTGTAGTCCTAAAGTTTCTGTGTGAAATAAACCACCCGAGAAAAAAAACCTTACACTTAAATCCGTTTTGGTTGACTTACAAGTGATTGATTGGCACAAAGACACTAATTCGCGATTTTAGCTCATGGGAGTTGGATAATAATATTTGTAGGCCAGACAAAATTTTCAAGTAAGCTTCGACTGCGAATGCATTGAGCTGTCAGGAAACGAAAATATTTCTTCATCGGTCACTGAAAGTATCTAGAATTTCATCAGAAATCCCAACAGTTTACGTTAGTGGTCAGGAGAACAACGTCTAGGTATATTAAACAAGGCTTAAATTGAAAGCAGTGTCGTAAATTTTAACACCTAAGTACCTACGTGTTATTTCAACCTACCATACTAAACTGGGGGCTTCGTACGAGTATATCCATATGACTCACTTTCCCTTTAGTTTTATTATTAGTCTACATAAACAAAAGACGGGAATTTATCGATAATCGCAACGTTTCAATGTTTAAATCCTGTCCTAACTAATCGAATGGAACTTCAACCTCGTTTTTCAGCATCAGTGAACCCTTTGTCGCGTTGAACAGTTTCCCCTTCTTAGTTGATTGGCTAACCAAGTCATCGAGACATATTGTCGACACACGGTGTTCTCGACAATTGCGACACATGAACGCTTAAAAGTAAATGTAATGCGATAGGTGGATACTTAGCTCAGAGTAACAATATAAAGAGACCATACTAATTTGTGACAAATCGTTGACAAACTCGCAAAATATAGCTCTCTCTTTATGCTCGGTTCTATACGCATATGAGAAAAAGAGACAAACAATTGTTGAAACCAATACATGATTTGGGGCGGGCTAATACCATGTCCGCGGTTAATTGATCTGGACGAACTTCATTCACGTTTGGAGTGTCAAGTGAACGGACTGTCAAAAGTGCGTAAATAGTTAAAAACTTGAGTTATTTTTTGTCCGATATCTAGCAAAACATCATGGCCATATGTGCTATACTTGGTTGCTTCAATCGAAGTACAAAAGGACCAAAAACAAACAGTTTTCACACGTATGTACCATAAAAATCGTCTTTTTTAGTTAGATCTCAAATATTTAACATTCTAACCTACAAAACAACTAGTAACTTACACCAATATGTAATTAATCTTTGGACTATTCGTTCCAATATAATAAACTTCCGTTTGAAATGAGTTTTAGTGGATTCGTAATATTTTTAACTTGGAGATATTTACTAGCTGTCACATAAGAAACCATTACATGGGGGAATCCCCATATTGTACGGCTTCTGAAAATATCCCGATCTCTTTTCTTTCTCATGATACTAACGCTAAATTGTTGGCAAACAGATAAAGACAGAATAGTGTTTATCTCTTAGTTATATTTATAATTTCGGTTACGTCCCCAGATTCAGGGCTATGCCAAAATTGGAATATTATTATTTATTTAATTATTTTTAGATTTCCAAAGGATGAAAAAAAGACGAGAAAAATCTAATTTCTTTTTTCTTTGATTTAACAAATATGTTAATATGAATTCATACGTTTCATCTGGATTTTTTATACCCTTAGCTTCTAGTTAATTGTTTTTTTTTATATCTATTGATGTGCACATGCACTATTGTACCCATTTCTGAACCTGTTCTCTGATGATTTATGATAACGATCATGCATTTAGATAGTTTTAATTTTGTATACATATTATATATTATTTTCTCCTTGTTAGTTAGAATTATTAGCTTAATTAATTAAGTATGAAGCGCACTTGACGTGAAATATCACAAAGTTCACTGTTATTATTATCTGCATTCGAAATTTCCTTACAAAATAACGCGGGACGGAAAACATCCCTACAATACTTAAAAGCGGTTTCATGTTTTGTGAAATTTTTGTGCCTCTTTTCTCTCTCATGGTGTACGACGTGAAAACGCAGAGAAAGTGATTTATCGCAAATTTATATAGGTAAAAAAAAAAATGATCTCTCCATATATTCTTACTCCAAGGTTAAGAAAAATGATTTAACATCTGTTATCACCGTACATTTTTTTTTTTATTTTACTTTTGTTTGTAAACTATTTTGTTGATGGAACTGAAGTTCATTTTATAAGATGTATTATAAAATGTTCTGTACTAATAATTTAATTCGTTTATATTTTTATCTATAAATAAGATTTTAATAATCTTATTGATTAATGTATCTTTGAATAAACAAAAAAATATACAAAATTCATTCTTTTTAATGATTTACAACTACCTACTCACAACAAAATACCTAATTTACTTAATTTGTGACAACCCTGTTAGTGATTTTACTCTGAGTTTAGGCCACACCCTTTGGTCATTGCTTGGTCAAAAAGTGCGGACAAAATTTCGCAAAGTTAGGTCTCTACGTTACTCTAAGATACTTAGTGTTTTATTAAATGCCCGAACTAAACCATTGTTTCGGCTACCGGTAATAATTTTCCTAAATAATTCGATCGATGCATGTTCACTACCTAAATAAACCCATTTTTTAGGTATTCTATTTGTTAGGTGAACTATAACTACCTACATTTTTAAAACAAAATGCTCAAAATATATCAAAATATCTACTTTACTTTCTAGTGTAACTTAGGATGTTGTTAAAAATATGATTTTGGTCCAGTGAGCCAAACAAATTATGGTGCCACGCTTTCGTGAGCAGTAAAAATAAACGTTATTACTGCATATTTTTCAATAACGAAAATTCAAAACGTTTTTGCTTAAATTTTGTTCACAATTTATTACGAGATTCTTTCTTCTTTATCTATTAATTATTTAAGGGCGCATTAAGGCTTTGCTGTTGTACTTGCGGTTGCATAGTAACGGTTCCATTTACATTCGTAATGAAGGAGACAACCGGTTTGCCCGAGTGATGATAGTTTTTCGCAAAAATGCTAATCAAATCTCTTGTGATTATTAGTAATCTGCTATGCGTCCAACTATTAAATTCAGTAACCTTTTTTTCCTACGTGCTTGATGATAAATTGTACAACCTTTTTAGAGGGGCCACTTTACCTATTTTTCAAACGTTCGGAACAATGTCGATATCTACGATGTTTATTGTATTAATATTCTACCTGGGATTTTGATTTTCATGAGTCGACGGGTATGAGGGGGGTTAGCCAAAGAAAATAAAACTTCAAAAACTCTCTGCAGCACTCATTTGACCGTACGGGGTGGGCCGCGTGACCCACGAAATAAAGGTTGGTTTAAAATTTAATTTCACCAAAGAAATCTATATTCTAACCAAAGCCCAACATAAATATATCCCACTTTTATTACACTTTTATACATTTGCTCCGATTCTGTCCAAAATGTTGACCTTAGAAGAATGAAGAAGCGTTACGCGGCTAAACACTAGTACTGTATCAAAATATATCTAGCCGTTATAAATAACAGCTAAATGCCGCCAACATCTAACGCTATTGACAAAAATTTAAGCCAACAGTTAGATATTATTATTAAAAATATTAGTACCTACATACGAATATTATTCGACGCAATAAAATCTCCACACTAGCTATTGTATTAGCGTTAGCGCCAAGTAAACAAAAAGGTGTAAGAGTTTATGCATCGTAAACGACATTATGCGTATCTTTTTATACTCTCTTACTACACGTTTTTGTGAAATATCCTGTCCGAAACGCGCAAGTCGTAGCTACAAGAATCAATCGAATAAAATAATGACTAGGTAAAATATCAGCGGCACCTAAAATGTAACTGCTATGTTAAATAATTCTCCGAATGTCACTAAAATATCTAACAGCTACATATATTCTAACGAGGCATTGCATTGTCATGTACCTATTATTTTAGCCTTTAAAAAACCGTAAAGAGTGTATACTTCGTGCACAATAGTATGCGTAGTTTGGAATAATCTTTTGGTTATATTTCTTCTTACTTGACGTCTTTGTGGATTTTCCTATCCGAAACGGCCGATACGTAGCCAAGTAGAATCAAGCAACGAAAATAATGACAAGTAAAATAATATTTTACGTTATATCTATGATATATCTCCCAATTTCTTCATTGAACTGTTATTTTTAACAGGGGATTTTTATTATTATTATAACCGATAGAAACGTTATTCATTATTTTTGCTAGTTGGTTTTGTGTCAATCTACTACTCGTTTAGTTTCTCGCGTTTTTACTTGTCGCGCGTGCATTCGATGTGTTTTTGTGAGTTGAAGAAGACGATTAATGGTGTGATTGTCTAATGTTTACGTTTTGTTTCACGGCCAAAGTGCAAATACCTTGTAAGGAAATAAATTAAGTTTTAATAGACAATACGACGCAATATATTATTTTACTTTTTTACTATTGTATTTGCAATATTATTGCATATAATTCAACGTCTAGACTTAATATAATAATAAATGTACAACTTTTATAGCGTCGTTTTCATGGGAAAGTCACCTCAAGGACGCTTTGTGTACTTATATGCAATTTAGAAAACAAAGTATTATATTGGTAGTCTACCAAAAAATAGTCAACGTCGGCGTTATTTTGAAAGGTTATATTTAACAGTTAACAATCGCCAACGATAACGGCGTTGGCATTTTTTCGAATTATAGTTAACGCCCAGTACTACTAAACACCCCAAAATAACAGTTAGGTATTTCTATTACAAACAATGTTGAAATAATGATTGGTGGCGCCTTACTGGAGACTTACCGATGCAAGTACATCATGACTCGGGGTCACCTAGTTTGGTCGTTGGTAATAGTTTAATGTTCTTTCTTTATGAATGTAGAACTGTATGTCTAGTTTGAATCAATAATTTATTCAACGTCACTACAAGCCTCCGCAAGCATTGTACAAAATCCACGTTGCCTAGATACCGGTCCAAAGCATCCGGATTGATTTTTATTTGATTAGTTCGCCGGACCCCACTATGGGCGTACATCGCATTTAATAAGCGGGGGGCTATCACGTCAGGTATAAAATGGGGTCCGCTCTACTTTGTAAAATAGCACTCTGTCATATTAGATATGACCGCGTATGGGACGGGATATTGTTTGTATTCCAAAACAAATCTAATAAAATACTGGAGAGGGGTGGCTTGGGATTTCCTTTATTTCAAAAACAACTCACTTAACCTAATTATTGCCAACTGTCAGAATATTTTGCATGCGTTTCAGTGTTTCCTGGTTCGTTACACACGCGTCGTATTTTGTTATTTCATTTCTAAAAGGTAGAGTGGGCTATATTACCATATTCTAGATAAGTTTTCAAATCGTACAAATATTAATTGTGTGGGTAAATACTGCTAAGTGTTTGGATAAGTTATGCAAATGAATTATAAATTTTATCTCAATTGCAATCCTTGAAATCTTTCTCAAGCGATATACCTACACTTTACCGACATCCGCCGTGGCATATCATCAATGAACCTTTGGTTTTGGGGTCATATCCCGACAAAGTCCAAATTACTTTTAATTTTAGTAAAAATATTTTTATTACGAAAGCAAATAATCAGCCAAACTCGATCCACTGTTTGGTGAAGAACTCCCTAGACTTCTACCGGCGTCTTTATCATTTTGCCCCCCCACCTCCATAACATGAATGGACTAGATAACATAAACCAGTGTAAAGAGGTGTATTACGCTTATGTCTGCAATAACAGGGAAGGAAATGAGGAAGCCTTCATACGGCTGTGGGTTGAGTATGGCTGTAAAAAAAACATTTTACTGCTGTAATGATTAAAATAGCAGTTTTTTGTTACACCGCTAAGATTATATATAATACAGAATATAATACAGTTTATTATGTACACTTGGATTTTTTTACACAGATTTTTTTCTTTATCTTGGAGTCGTTAACATTTTATTACCTTTTACCAAACAATGCAAATTATAATAGGTTATAGACACCTAGTACCATTATATGTCATTAGTTATTAAAACCGTAAATAATATGCAGGTGCTTATAATGGACCAAGGTTTTGTTTCCTTGCAGGATCTACAGTGTGTGCATAACAAATATTAGTAATGTGTTAGACAATTTTCTGTAGAATCACAGATGATTTATCCAATCCAATCATTCAACAACTCTGGGTCCTATGGTATCTATTCTTATGGCTTGTCTTTTTGTGAAGTGTTGCTTTTTTTTGCTAAGACATGTTTTTGTTATTTGTATTGTATTCATTCCATTATTCTCTTTGATCGTACCACAGGCTTAAATTTGCTGTACTAACAGTGCTTTTTGAAATCTAAATTTGTGGGAACGTCTGACTAAAGACCCAGATGCTCTTGAATGGTTAGTATCCAGAAAAAAATAAACAAAGTGTTTTGATTGTATTCTTTATTTTATTACAGAGTTTTCTTAAAATCTAAAACATGACTCGTTCATCTCAAATGTATAAATAAAACATGACTTGTTTATAAATAAACTAACATACATCATATCTAACGTTGAGAACAATTCTCAAAAGAGAGAAAAAGACTTCATGTGGAACAAAAAAAATATGAGCATTTATAAAATGCCGATTAAAATTGTCAAAACATTCTAAGCCAGAATGCAAAAGAAAAGAAAAATAATAATAGAATCATACGAACTCTTCGAAAATTACAAATCTTATTAGAAAGAAGCTCACATAAACACAAAAAAATGATTTAATTTTGACGGGATGTCGAGAAAATTCAAGTTTATCGAAGTTTTGGTATAAGTAATCAACAATATTCAGAACTTCAGTACTCACAAATTGGCTATAACTTTATTTAGACCTTAATCAGGTACAAAGGTCGACAGATGAACAGAGTCGCCTCGTGATTTAATAAGGGTGGGAGGGGGTCGTTCTTAAAAGGTTTTTTATTTACATTATGATTAGGTTAACCTTACTTCTACGGGGTGTATGAGTGGAAAGGAGTTTTTTGTGTGGGAAATAAATACACGGTTTAGGAAAGGATGCATTTTCTATTATTTTCATCTACTTAGATTTTACCTTGCGCGCCGGGGGGCACGAAACCGTACCCCGAGGCCCCCACGATGACGCCACTGCTCTCAGAGGGCGCGCCGGGTGGGGAGGGAGGGAATACTACGGGACCTGGAAAAATACACACACAAATTAGTGCTCAATTACATTACAATTAAGGAAAATATCACTATCACCAAAAATATTTATCAGGGACGATGAACTGAAGATTTTAATTATGTAATATATATTTTTTTATATTTATATATTTCTCCATTACGAGGGTATGAAAATCATAAAATAGAATTGAATGATTTTAGGTAAAAAGTTTGTAATGGTTGAAACCTTGATATTCTCATCTATTCGGTGAACGTTTATAAACCCTTTAATTCTGTACTTAATAAAGACAAGTAGTGAAATATGCATCGTTCTATCATCTGTTTTCCTTTTTCGGAGCCGCTAGTCAAAAACGGTTTTCTTAAGACAGATATTCATTTGGAAATCTAATTATATTTGCAATGTCTTAGTAGCCGAGGACCTAAGTAGCCATGAAACATAATTACTTTAATTTTATTAAGTCAACAGGTTGACAGTTTTTCAGTCGATAAAAAAGACTCCACGACTTAAAAACACTTACTTTTCTATCGCTGTGTGCGTTTATAACTTTTTTAGAACTGCTGTCAACCGCTTAAAGCGCGTTTCATTGGCTATAGATGTCTCAATTAGAATAGATTCTTCTCGGAATAATGAACAAAAAGCTAATTTTGTTTGACCAACTACCAAACTAAATGATTTGCGGCACACTATTAATCATTGAACAGAAAATATTTTTGCATTCAATATCGTATCCGGCATTTGTAAGTTATCCGTCATAGCCGTTACGAAATTAGTCGAAAGGAATTTTATATCCTGCTCCGTAAAATTCTGAAATAGGTGCATTCAATAAATTCGATCAAAGGATTATGAAATAATTTTAAACCTATTCGTAATATAATAATGCATTAACTACATATTAAAATTAATATCCGTGCTGAATAACTTTGATGTTTTATTAGCTAGGTATATGGTTTAAGTTTGTTGTTCATTTACAAGTCATATCGTTGTTTTACATTTTTTTTTATTGAATGAATAGTGCGGAAACGACGCTATAAATAATTTATTACTTGCGTCTAAACATAGTTATTTTTTTTATAATATCGCGTAGGAAAACGACAAGGCTATTCTAGCCTTATCGCAACACAGCTTTGATTCTAAAACTGCTCTGGTTGCGATATTTTAGAGTTGCTTCAACTGTTGTAGTGCTTTTCTCTTTTGTTATGTTTAATGTTTACCTACTGCCCCACTGCAGTCAGCTTGTGCAAATTTTATTAATTTTATTACCCACTAACGATCACATAGGCCACCCAAAAATTTGAAACACCTGGTTTAGGCGAAAATTGACATGAATAAAGGGGAGACTTCCGTGTATACGAGTACATAAGATATTAAAGTATATTCTGGTTCTTAATAATAAATCGGAACCAGCTTACAGAGGAACCACTAAGTTTATTATGTACCGTAACGTATCTTTTGGCTATCCGACGTTTTTGCGTCTTTGTGTTTAGCCTTAGACAAACACGCGTGGGGCATTATTTTACATAATTCATTCATATAATACGTTAAAGCATAAATATTTTATTAAAAAGTACCCACTCATCTATAATGAGACACTTACATGTATAATAGGTAAACAGTGTCCGTATTAATGCAAATTTATATGAAGGAAAATCGTTCACTTCCTTGAGTTGCGAGATCTTCACTATGTTTTATCTATAGAAAGGAATATTTACGGATCAAGGAATACGGTTAAATTGTATTGCATGTTAAATTATTACATGTTTATCACCTAACTTTATATGCTGCCATAAACCGTTGGGTTCAAACGATTTTTATGATTATTGTTCGTAAGTGAGGGGTAAAGCATTCACATCATCAATCATCATCACAAACATTGTTTGTTTATATATGTATACTGTAATTAATAAATTACATACATTTTCCTGTTAGAATAGAATAATATCAAATATTTTGTATTTGTGGAACGAATTTGTGCCAATTTAATGAATGGAGTAAGTAATTTATTATATAAGATGTCTGGGGGTAAAGTGCAGTGACTTCGGAAGATGATTCTACATAGTAATACAAGTAAAAAATTTCAGTGACTTTTTTCAAAGTTTTAACGTTTTAAGGTACTTTTCAGATTAAAAATGTTGAATTGTGCCTACGGAAAAAAACGTTTTATATGGAAAAATGTATTTATTATTTTTTGTGGAAAAAAACCGAATTAAAAAAGGTTTTTTTTTTTTTTAATTGCACTGTCATATTGAATCGCCTCTCAAAGTTACTGAAATTTACTCTCAGACACCTTGTAAAATATAAGTAATTAAACTATTACGTAAAGGGCCCAAAGGTCTGGTTGTCGTGGTATATTGATTTTTAAATGGTATAATAATGGTATATATTTTCATTCTGCCCAGGAATCGAACCCGAAACCTCCTGACCTTAAACGTAGAGTACTACGCTACCCAGCAAGGAAATTATTTAAGAAATTGAATTAAAGTTTTTGTGAGGTAAAAATCATTTTTTATCGTATTTTTTTACATTACGTAATGCCGTTGATATTTGAAAGTGTCTTCTGATTTTCTTTGCGACAGTGTGTTTGTTAGTTGTGTAGTTAAATGACTTAGTTGTTATTAAATATAACCCTTAAAAAAACAAATAAAGGTCAGATTCACTACCAAAAAGTCAGTATCTACCTAGGTCACTTGGTAACTTGTCACCCACGCATTTCGTTGCTATATTGCGACCATCAAACGCAGGTTTAACTTCACAAAGTAGATATTTGATTGATAAATAATATTTAATAGGTAACCTTCATTTGGAATAAGATCATGCGGTAGATGTAATAATGTCTTGCTTGCCCAAGAATGCTGACCACAAGCCAAGGTTCGTTACTAAGCGACGCAGGTATGTTACTGGTACTAGTGCTAATTTACCACTGATCAGTTGATAATTATAATCATAGTAACATGGATTTAGTATGCTTCTTAATCTCGTGATTTTCTTAGTTTTCACTGACAGATTTTTATGTGGCAAAGTGTTTCGCATTTTTCTCTTTGAGGCGAATCATACTTACTCACTCCAAATATCCGGAATCATTTGGTTTTATACATTTTTTTCGGTCTTTTGAACATTTTATTATGAATTTATTTGTCTTCAAAATGTAAAAGATTCATTCCATTGGTTACGCAATAAATATTTCTGCCACTCTGCTGAGGCCGGGTCTCAATCAATATTGATGCAATCCGTGACAAATCAATTTACAATGAAACAAAAGGTATCTTTTGAAATTTAAATAACAAACAGCCTCTACGTTTAAAAACATAAATAAACACGATAAACAACAAAAACAGCGTGTAGCTCATGATGCGTTTTATTCCTTCGGATGTGATCAAGAATTTTAATCACCTATATATTTCCTATCTCCCGATATACAGTTGGTGTACGTGCACAGTGGAGGAAATGTAGTATTGCAAGCTGTTGCTCAACTGGGGACTCCTCACGGTCTCAGTCACTTTCAGTTTCGCCAGAGTCACGGCGGTCATAGTCTGCTGCACAGATAGTAATTGGAATAATCGAGAGCAACTTTTCAAGAACAGTGAACTGGATAAAGGCGGCGGACATGCAGCACATCAAGCGCATGCACGCCGATGTTTTGCTGTAATTAACTTCTCGTTGTATAGTATTGGATTAGTCGATACCCATTCGTGTGATTGGATCCGGATAATTATGCTGTGTCAAGAATTCTAACACAAAACTGTTTGTCGGTTGAGCATTTCATTTGTTCTAAAATATATATTTTTATGGAGAGCGTGTTCATCTAATCTAGGTACAAATAATTGAGTCTATTTGTACAAGTGATTATTGTTTGATTTTTTAAAGTTATCTGTTTTATTTTTAATCTTAATATGATGCCGTAAAGGTATATGTCGTAAGGTGTGTATTTACGTACATAAATAAATAAATTAATTTTATTGCTCTTATTATTGAAAATATAAAGATTATTTCTCAATTTGCGTGTAGGTATTATTGTCTGATACAATCAACTGGTATTTTTAATTTCTTGTTCAAAACCTAAAAAAGTTCATGCTTATTTGAACATCGGGCCCACTCGGGCCCAAACATTTTCCATAACTACCGCTCTACCGAAATACGAATTCCATCAGCGTGAGCCTACCGTTGTTACCAAATGCTCCGTATTTTCATTAGCTGAACAAACATAACCAGTTATGTTTACTCGCGATGTGTAAAGCACTTTGTTTGGAATTGTAACCTAGTATTCGCTTTCTTCTGGTGAAACCCTGTTAGCAAATTGGACACTATGTATAAAAATGTTTATATTCTCCCAGTGAAATAAAACACTTCCCCTACTTCATGAAAATGTAGATGTATTCACATACTCAATGATCTTTAATTTCTTCTTCAATACGTTGAACATTTACAAATTACTCAAGAATACGATGAACGATTAACGAATGCAAGACCCATCTGTAATACATATTATAAAAATTTCACCAATTCTGATTTTGTGCAATTATTTTGTACCGCTGTAAATTCGTGTAATTGCTAGTTGCATTTTAACCATTAATAAATTGCATTATGAATCATTCATTAATGAAGGCTCTGCCCTTATTACAGAATATTCGTATTTCACTAGCAGCAATACCCGTTTTATAATCGAATAAAAATAACGTACAAAAGAAGTATGCGCATCAACCGGTTTGTATATTGTTAAACATACCCTTGAATCAAATAGTATCTACGTACCTCCCATGATAAAACATGCATTTGCCAAACAAGTTATGTTACGCAAAAAACTGCATATGAATCATTATTCTATTTTTATTTTTTATAATGCTCTACGTTTTCCGCAAAACTATTTCTAAATGGATATAAAATGGGTAGATTCCGTGATTTGTATCTTTCTATGAACATTTAAGTACATCAAATAATTAAATGAAAATTCTATTAAAAAAACATTTTTTCAACGTCGCTTTCGTTAGTTAAATTTCTTTGCGTTATTTAGATACGTATTTTTTTTAAATTATAAACGGTATATTTCAATCAAATTAACTATTTACCTCTTTTATTAATGACAGATTTTGCAGTCAAAAGAAAAGTGTTTTTTTATTGTTTGTCGATATGCTTACCACGAATAGACATTGTACTATGAAATAAGTATTATTTTGATTACATTACGCAAGAAAAAGTTCTTTAAATGAATGGTTTGGAGCATTCTATCATTGCTTGATGCTTTCAAAGTAGTTTATTTAATCACACAAAAGACCCGGCGGCATTAACAAAGGTAATACAAAGAGTTCTACGCCAATAACCTTTTCTGATAAAAAAAAAACAAAGTCTTAT